>OY787626.1:5154551-5601488 GCA_963678935.1 Umbilicus rupestris | reverse complement strand
TGGCGCACATAATGACGCACGTCAAATTTTGGCGCCGTTGTGGGGCATTGCTACAGTGAAGAATTTCTTTCGTCTTTCTTTTTATATTTATTTTTCCATTTTCCGTTTTCTTTTTTCTATTTTTGGTTATTTTTGTGTTGCGGTTAACTACTCTTCCCAGCATGTCGCACGCAGGTAGTGTCAACGGTGATGACCTCCAACATAACGAACAAAATCAAGTCAACAATGACAACTGTTTTTTACCTCCACCAGGGGATCGGAATGTGCAAGTTCAGCAAGTTCCACCGTCTACGAAGAGCCTGAGCGAGTGTTTAGAGCACGCCAGAGGCAACTTCGTGAAAGGCAATTTCAAGTTAGGGATCCAAAGGCACGAATAGAGGGTTTTGATGAACTTAACCCACCGCCACCGCCTCAGCAATATGAGCAGTAGTAGCCTTACGGGCATCAGCCATACAGGCGTGCCTACAGACCAGAACCAACAATGAGAGAGCTGTCTGCACCAAACTTCAATGACCAGCCATGGTGCATCAGTACTGACCCAAAAGAGAACTATTTTGAGATAAAGACTGATGTGGTGCATCACTTACCTAAATTCGAAGGTTTGCCAGAAGAAGTGGCCACAAGACATCTACAGGAATTCAATGGGATATGCCAGACACTGAGGCCATGCAGCTCCTGAGAATCGGTTTAAATTAAAAGTTTTTCCATTATCTTTGACTGATCTCACTAAATCGTGGATTTTGTCTCTTCCCTCAGGTAGTATCCGAACATGGGATCAAATGCAGAGAAAGTTTCTAGACAAATACTACCCGCCAGCAAAGGCCACATAAATGCTTATAGAGCTCTCTACAATCTAACAAAAGACCTAGTGAGTCAATGTACGACTATATTGAGCGCTTTAATTCATTGGAACAGAGTTGCTGCAATCTCGGGGTGCCTGGAAAGATGGTAGTGGAGTATTTACTGGATTGACTCAGACCTTTACAGAGGATGATGTTGGATGTTGCAGCTGGCGGCACAATTATGAATTTGACTCCCTAAGAGGTTCGAGAACCGATCATAGAAATTGCTGAAAGTGCAAGATTTAGAGAGGAAACCAGTATGCGAGAGGATGAGCAGAAAAGAAATGTATCACAGGCCGACGCACCCACCAATCGAATGGCTGAAGAAATTAAAGAGCTGAAGAACATGATGCAGAAAATGATGGTGGGACAAGCTAATGCATTGAAGCCTTGTGAATTTTGTGATGATGTTAATCGCAAGACAGACTCGTGTCCTACCTTGTACGAAGACAACCCAGCAAAGGTGAACGCTTTAGGAGGGTACCAGAATTTTAACAACAAGCCACCTGAGAGGTAATTTGGATTAGCTACAAATGGGTTTAGTTGGAAGAACGATGGTGGGTTTCCTAGAGACCAAGCCTCGACCCAACAGCAGACTCAATATTATCGTCCACCGTTTCGTTAGCAACAAGAGGGATACAACAGTGCTAATCAGTATCAATAGAGGAAGGGTTATAATCAACCAGGTCAGAGTAACCCGAACGTCAGAAAATCCACGGAAGTCATCATTAATGATTTGGTGGTGAACCTTCAACAATTCCAAGCTAAGACGGACGGTTCTATTGCTTAGTTGACAATGCAAATGTCACAGCTGGTTACGGTCATTAATGAGTTAAAAAGTGACCAGGGTAAACTACCATATCAAACGGTCCCAAACCCAAAGGGGAACCTTAGCGCTATGAACTTGAGGCGACGAAAGGTGATCAAGGGTGCAAACGAGGCAATTAAGGAAACAGAGTCAGAAGATACAGCGCCAGAAGAAGACATTACTCAGGCGCGCGAGGCAATACGGTCTTCTCCGGGCGCGTCGCCAACAACGTATGAAGAAGACGTGGTCGACACAACGACCGCGCCACGAGTAAACAATGATAGTGCGCCAGAGGAGAATAATAACTTTGTGCGCGTCGACATAACGTCAACAGCCAGCGCGGTACAGCCTGCCTCAGATTTTGAACTTCGCCGTTCTGACCCTCCTTTGCCCTTTCCATTGCAGGTTAAGGCTTCTAGAAAGCAGTTGATCGTTAAAGAAGTATGTGATCTCTTCAAAAGGGTTGAAATCAACATTCCGCTACTCGAGGAAATTCAGCAGATCTGATGATGCTAGTATGGCAGTGTTTGACAAAACCAGCATAAGTGAACAAGGAGCTACTACAGCTCAGGTTTTCAGGCAATACAAGCAGAAGTGATCTAGCAGCTACTGCAGCAGGGGTGCTACAGCAGGAGCTTGTTCAAAAGGCTGTATCAACTGTCCAAGAAGTAACAAGCTGTCTGTGCTTGTTCGGAAGGGCTGGAAATCCTTTGCAGAGCATCTGAAGACTTTCTAAAAATGCTATGGGGTATTTTCCAGCAAGGTTTACTAGTCAGAGATGGAGATTTGCATTGGAGTTAATTATCAAATCTAATCTCCTAGATTTTAGGAGATAATTGATCTTGTGGGTCAATTGCCTAAACCTGGGAATTGCTTAAAGTGGAGCTGGTATTTAAGTAGAAGGGGTTCAGGGCTGGAGAGGTTGATCGAAGCTGAGGGATACACGAGTGCATACACAGAATTCACGGAGAGTAATTTGTGGTGTGCGACGGGAGTTTACTTCGATCATCACCCAAGAGCAGAGCGTTGAGCGCAGAGCTGAGGTGAGTGTTGCAGAAGAGAATCAAGACTTGCAGAGTCTGATTCGTGCTTGATCTGGAAGCCAATCCAGAGCTGGGGAGCTTGTTGGTTGATCAAGGGCAGCCGCGGAAGAACTGACGGGTGGAAGGCTCGGTCGAGTGTCGTGCGGCAGAACTCTCTAGTGGCAGGTGGTCACTGAGTGAGGGGGAGTTGTCCAGAGTGTGCAGCGCTCTTGGACAGGTTCGATCGGCTCGGCAGAAGGCCTTGGAGCGACGCGGACAGATTGTGCTTCAGCTGTGTGTTACAGCTGTTGCTGCAGCAACCCTGCTGAGTAGTGTAATTTAGAATAGGCTGAGTTCTTTGAGAGAATTGTAGCTATTCTAGATTGACATATTGTAGAGGGTGTGCAGACACAAATCAGAGCTTGTTCTGATTGTGTTGAGTGGTCCACACAAGGTTGAGTAGCATAGGTTGCATGAGTTATAACCTAGTGTACTTGGAACCGTTGGTTGAGTGGATTGAGGACTGGAGAATAGTCCTCCCCAGACGTAGGCAGATTGGCCGAACTGGGTGAACAAACCTGTGCCTTGTTCATTGCTTGCTGTGACAATATTTAAGTGAACAAGAGTGTGCTGCAGCAACTGCTTGTTCACAGAATCTGTCGAACTAAGACACTACGAATTTCAATTGGTATCAGAGCGGGAGCTCGACACACAGAGTTAAAGATCCTACAGTGTCTCTGAAGAAGCAAAGACAATGAAGGAAGGACAGAGCACAAGCAGACCTCCACTATTGGAAGAGAGCAATTATGGATATTGGAAAGCTATAATGAAAGCCTTTCTCAGGGCTATTGATGAGAGGACATGGAGAGCTGTTGTGGTTCAGTGGTCTCCTCCAATCACCATGGATGAGCAAGGAGTGACAAGAATTAAACCTGAAGAGCAATGGACTGCTGAAGAAGATGCTGCAGCAACTGGTAATTCAAAGGCTCTGAATGCAATTTTTGCTGCAGTTGATGCTAACAATTTCAGGTTGATCTCAAACTGTGACATGGCCAAGCAAGCATGGGAAATTCTGCAAACTGCCCATGAAGGAACTGATAGGGTGAAGCTGTCAAGACTCCAGTTAATTGCTACACAATTTGAGAATCTGAGGATGCTGGATGAGAAAACAATCACTGAGTTTAATGCAAAACTCTGTGATCTTGCAAATGAAGCTCATGCCCTTGGTGAACCCATTCCTGAAGAAAAGCTTATCAGAAAGGTTCTCAGATCATTGCCCACAAAATTTGACATGAAAGTGACAGCCATTGAAGAAGCTCAAAATGTCAGATTCATGAAGTTGGAAGAGCTGATGGGGTCTCTCAAACAATTTGAGATGAAGCTGGTTAAAGGAGACACCACTCCTAAGGATAAGGATATTGGATTGAAAGCTGAAACAGAAACCAAGCAGACAGTTCCAGATGATCAGATGAGTATGCTTGTTGAGAATCTTGGAAAGTTTCTGAAAAACATGGAATCCAGAACTGAGAGAAGCTCTTCTTCGCGAAGACAATTCAGAAGGGGCGATGAAAGTAAAAGGAAAGGAAAGGAACCTGAACAGAGTGAAGACAGAAAGAAAGAAATGAAGAAGGGAGTCCAATGCTGGAATTGTGCAGGCTATGGACATCGACAAATTAACTACACCAGCAAACGGATGAAAAAGAAAGCTTTCTCCGCTAGTGGAAGTGAAGATGAGAAAGAGCTAAGTGAAGATGAATGCAACATGGCCAGATACAGGTCTGCAAGAAGAGGCATAAAAACACAAAATCGTTTGAACAAGGACTTGCTGCAGCAATCTCTATATCACCATAACAAGAGAGCTTTTAAGTATAAAAAATGTTACAGCTGTGGTCGCAAAGGTCATGTTCAAAGAAACTGTTTCTCAGCTCGTGGCATAATTACATCACCCAGGAAATCTGTCAGGTAGAATCATGCGCAGACTCAGCTCCTCGCTCTTGTTAGCACAGCTAGCACCTCGGACAAGATAAGCTGGTACTTTGATAGTGGTTGTTCAGGTCATATGACAGGAGAAAGATCTTTTCTGAAAAACATTACTCCCTGTCTGGAACAACGTGTAAAGTTTGGAAATGGTCTGAAAGGCAGAGTTCTGGGAAGAGGAACTTTGGCTGTGGAAGGAATGCCGAGTCTGAGCAATGTTCTTCTAGTGGAAGGATTAAAGACTAATCTCATTAGCATCAGCCAGCTGTGTGATGGGACTAAGCAGGTAAAGTTCACAAAAGACTCATGCAAAGTCCTCGATAAATCTGGAAAGTGTATAATGGACGGAGCCAGATCAAAGAGCAACTGTTATCTTCTCTATGTGAGTCCAAACTCACGGATTCAGAATTGTATGCTGACAAAGGCCGAGGAAATGACTTTATGGCACAAAAGGATGGGACATGTTAACCTGAGAACTCTGAAGAGAATTGCCACAGAAGGTCTAGTCCGAGGAATACCACTGCTGAAAGGAGAGACAGACTCCATCTGTGGAGACTGTCAGATTGGAAAATAGAAGAAGGCCTCACATCCAAGAGTCAAAGATATTGGTACCACCAGGCCGCTACAGCTGATTCACATGGATCTGATGGGACCAATGGAAGTTGAGAGTCTAGGCAAGAAAAGGTATGCATTTGTTTGTGTTGATGACTATTCCAGATTCACATGGATTGACTTTATCAGGGAAAAATCAGATACTGTAAGGGTCATTGTGTCCCTGGTGTCTCGGTTAGAGCAAGAGAAGAATCTCAGAATAGGCAGCATTCGCAGTGATCATGGCAGAGAATTTGAAAACAAAAACATGGATGAATTCTGTCAACAAAGGGGTATAACACATCAGTACTCCTCTCCCATTACCCCTCAGCAGAATGGTGTGGTGGAACGGAAGAACCGAACAATCCAAGAAATGGCCAGAGTGATGATCCATGCTAAGAGGATTCCACTGAAATTCTGGGCAGAGGCCATGAATACCGCATGCTATATCATCAATAGAGTCACCTTGCGAAGAGGAACCCAGCAGACCTGCTATGAGCTCTGGAATCAGAAAAAGCCCATGGTTAAATACTTTCATATCTTTGGAAGTGACTGTTTCATTCTGAGAGACCGGGAGTATAGAAAGAAACTCGACCCTAAGAGTGATCCGGGAGTGTTCTTGGGATATTCAACAAACAGCAGGGCCTATCGAGTTTTCAACCAGCGAACAAAGACTGTCATGGACTCCATAAATGTTGTTGTCAATGATGCAGAAGAAGCCTCTACACCAGATTCTGACTCTGGTAAAGAAGACTCTGATCTTGAAGAAGTGCCTGATAGACATACCAGAAGTGAACAAGCTGCTGCTCCAGAAGATGCTACAGCAAGTGCTGAAGCAGAAATTCCAGATGATCAATTGGAAAGCTTGTCTGATGATCTTCACACTGAGGCTCCAGATCCACCTTCAAGGCAGCCCCCAAAGAAGATTCAGAAGAATCATCCCTTGACAAATGTAATTGGGGATCCCTCAGACAGAAGAAGAACCAGAAGTCATGCCTACCTCAATACATGTTTTATGTCCAGCATTGAACCAAAGAATTTCAAGGAGGCCATGGGTGATGAATTCTGGATAATGGCTATGCAGGAGGAGTTGGCAGAGTTTGAACGACATGATGTTTGGGACCTGGTTGACAGACCAAATGGGGTAAACATTATTGGCACAAAATGGGTGTTTAAAAACAAAACTGATGAAAAGGGGAACATTACACGAAATAAAGCCAGACTGGTTGCCCAGGGCTATTCTCAGATTGAAGGTCTAGACTTTGATGAAACATTTGCTCCGGTGGCTCGTCTGGAGGCCATCAGACTTCTTCTAGCAATGTCTTGCTTTCTGGGGTTCAAATTATATCAAATGGATGTTAAAAGTGCGTTCTTGAATGGAGATCTCTCTGAAGAAGTCTATGTCTCTCAACCAAAAGGTTTTAAAGATCCTCATCATCCAGAACATGTGTATAAATTGTAGAAAGCTTTATATGGACTGAAACAGGCTCCTCGGGCTTGGTATGAACGGTTGACAGTTTTTCTTGAAAAACATGGCTACAATCGAGGGGGAGTTGACAAAACCCTGTTAGTCAAAAGAACTCAGTCAGATGTGATCATTGCTCAAATATATGTGGATGATATTGTCTTTGGATCTAAGTCTCAGCACCTGGTGAAGCAGTTTGTGAATCACATGCAGCAAGAATTTCAAATGAGCATGGTAGGAGAACTTTCATACTTTCTTGGTTTGGAGATTACTCAGAAAAAGGATGGTATCTTTATTGCTCAAAGCAAATACAACAAGAATAGCCCTGGGCAAGTCTTGATCACTTTCGGCTTCAATCACCTCAGCTCTGCGCTCACTCTCTGCTCGTGGTGATGATCGAAGCACGGCTCACTCACAATCACCCTTCGTAGTATTCTGCGTACGCTCTGGTGTTTGCACTCTTGTCTTCGATACCTCAGGACGCTCTGCTCAGCCTCCTTTAAGTACTCGCCCGGCTTTGCACAGGTTACCACTTTTTGGAAGTTCCCTAAAGCAACATAATCTCCTATTTTGTAGGAGATTAGATTTGATTTCAAAAATCAAATCTCCCACAAACAAATATTTGCATGGGCATGGGAATCTTCTCTGGGATATTCTTCATTGAATATTTAGAAGCTCCAGGTAGAACACTACTCTTCAACATTGTTCGTTGAATGCAAACTCCGAATGGGCGCTGAACTTCTGCTACAGCTCCGTGCTCCAGGAACTGCTACCGCAGAAGCTTGTTCGCGTGAGTTGGTTTTGTCAAAGGCTGCCACACAGCAATCATCAATATCCCCAGAGCAGCTCGTCAGAGGATTGCATACCAGAGGCAGAACAATTGAGGTGCAAGGATGGAGGAGTTTGATGATTATGCACGTCAACGGAATGGGCAGCGACCTCTTCAACAACAGTATAGGCAGCTGATAGAGCCTATTTGTACACATTATTTAGATCATAACCCTATGCTTGTTTGCAATATTTTATGGGCAAGATTACTCGTTTCTAGTGTTTTTGTGTTACAGGGTAAAACGAGTCCTTGAGTCGGATACGCGCTAACAGGCAGCATTCTAGGAGTGAAAGATCAGCCTGCGAAGCTAGCGGCGCAAATAGAAGAAGAAATGGCGAAAGACAGCAGAGGTGCGCTACCCGATTGCGCCAACCGATGCAGTGCGCCAGGCGCGGAATCCAGCATTGCCAAAACCTAACATGACCAGATTTGGAAGTTGCCAAAGATGAACCTCCTGAGCAGTATATAAAGGAGAGGAGGTCTAGGGTTTCACAACAACACGGAGAGGCAGCACCACGGCCTCAAAGGAGGCACTGCGCGGCAGAACTGGAAAACACACGGACCTGTTGAGGAGATTTGCGCCAGCCGAGAGAAGACACTGCACGCACTGTTTGCTACCGTTTTCTTGGATTCATTAGTTATTATTTACTATTTTATGATGTTTACCACTAGCATGTCTAGCTAAACACTTAGTGTTGGTCGGGCATGAATCTGTGATGTATTCCTTTGAGACTTGAGCTTAATGCATAGTTTATTTACTTGTATTAATTCTGTGCGTACTGAGACAGTTAGTTGCATGAGTAGGGGAAGCCTTGAACCGCAAACTTACTTGTGTAGCTCGCTTGTCGCATGTTAAACTAGTTGCATGCGTAGGGGAAGCCTTGAACCGCAAACTTACCGTGACAATTAGGAGTAACGAGTTAGGGTAGGCAGTTGCTACTGTGATAGGATTCGCAGCTGTTTAGTCTAGTTCTAAGGATTAATAGCACATGAACTTTGAACGGAACATGCGCACGTGTTAGGAAGCCTTTACCGGACACTAACCCAAGTAAAACACAAGCTATAGATGTTTAGAGTCGATGATAAGGAATGCATTCATAGAGGATTGTCTGCCCAATACTTCTCATAAATATAGTATTTAATCTCTACTGCTTGCGCACGTCTAGTGCAATTCCCCGCGTTACGATATTCGCTGTTACTCGCGCATCGCGCAAAACCCCCAATCACTCACGCAACCCCCGTTTTCTTAAGTGTAGGTTACTGGCTAAGACTCACTGCTTGCTCCCTGTGGAGATCGACCCTTACTTAACCGCTGTACTAGTGGGAGAGGAAGGAATTATATTTGACGCGCACAACGACGCGCGATCAGCAGCCCACGATGAGGGAGCTATCAGCCCCTACATTCCAAAATTAGCCATGGTGCATCAACACTGATCCGAAATAGGATAATTTTGAGATCAAAACCGTAGTGGTGCACCGTCTACCCAAGTTTGGGGGATTATTGGGAGTGGTCGCAAAAGAGACTTACAAGAGTTCACCGGAATCTGCCCAATGTTGAGATCATATGCAACTTCGGAGGAAAGGTTCAAATTAAAAGTATTTCCATTGAGTTTAACTGACGTTGCAAAATCTTGGTTTTTGTCTTTGGCTTCAGGTAGCATTAGCACATGGGATCAAATGCAAAGGAAATTTCTCGACAAATATTACCCTCCGGCTAAAGCGACTCAAGTCAGAAGAGAGCTGTCAATGATCAAAAGGATCAAGTGAGTCGATGTATGATGACATGGAGAGGTTCAACTCGTTGGAACAAGCTGTTGCAACTTAGCAGTCCCGGAAAAGATGTTGGTGGAATATATGTTGAATGGATTGAGACCTCTTGAGAGAATGCTATTGGATGACGAAGCTGGTGGCATTGTGCTGAACTTAACACCCTCTGAGGTATGTGACTTGATTAAAGAGACTGCTGAGAGTGCTCGGTTCAGGGAAGAGACTAGTCGAAGGGATGACATCAGCAGGGCAAGGAAAGTTTCACAGGTGGATTCCAACACCAATCAGATGGCCAACGAAATCAAGGAGCTGAAGGAAATGATGCAGAGAATGATGGTTGGGCAGGTGAGTGGAGTCGAGCTTTGTGAGTTTTGCGGCGCTTCAAGCCACAAGACATATGAGTGCCCTACCCTTCAAGAGGATGAGACAGTTGCCGTGAATGCCATGGGTGGATTCCAGAACATTAACAGCAGGCAGACCCTAAGACAATTTCGACTTGCTGCGAACGGTTTCAGTTGAAGAAACGAAGGAGGATTCCAGCACCAAGGGCAGAACCAGTAGACGCATAACCATCAGCAGCCTCAGCAGCCGCCGTAGCAGCAACAAGAGCAGATGTACCGCCCTCCATTTCAGCAATAGAAGAGGTACAACGGTCAGCATCAGCAGAGGAGGAATTACAACCAAGCTGGCCCAAGCAATATAAGTTCAGGCAAGTCATTAGAAGAAGTGGTTAAGGATTTAGCGATGAGTGTGTAGAATCATCAAGCAAAGACCGATGGTGCACTGACCGTGTTGTCGAAGCATATGTCCCAATTGGCAGCCAAAGTGTCCGAGCTCAAGAGTGATAAAAGAAAGCTGCCCTCGTAGACAATCCCTAACCCTAAAGGTAACATCAGTGCAGTGACTTTGAGGAGTGGCTAGAAGCTCGAACGGCAATCCAACAAGCACCGTCGAAGCTGAAGACAAGAGAGATATCTCCCAGTCAACGTATGCGCGCGACTACAACCTTGAGCTGAAGACTGGAGTCAGAAATCTAAAGAGAACTATCTCCCGTCACCTAATAAATTTCATCTCGACCTCACAGGTAACATGTATCATCTTAGTTTCTTGCTGATAATTATGAAGAATGTGTGTGAGTATATGTTGATGAACTGATTAGTGAAGATGTCTCGAGTAAATTTAGTGTTTAGTCTTTTGCATGATACAAGTACTTTGAGTGTTGCATGTCTTGCTTTTGTTTTTGCTCAGGACGAACAAGTCTAAGTGTGGGGTGGGGTGGTTTGATGAGGTGTATTTATACGACTCATTAAATCTTTTTAAGCCCAACAATTTCGGCATTTCTATATGTGAACAGTTACTTTTTAGTGTTGTTTGCATTTTAGGTGTTCGGAATACATAAAAAGAGACTCGTCACCTAAAAGGGCATTTTTAGAGAGTCGATGGAGAAATTGACTTTAAAGGAATTGAAGTGTGCCTCTTAGTAGACTCCGCGCCGGAAGAAGACTTTATTATCGCGCGCCAGAAGCCTAATGTCTCTTCCTGGCTCGCTGGTTAATGTCTTCATGGGGCGCGGCCAACATGTGATGACGTCAGCATCGGGCTCACGGCCCGTGATCAGATTTTGAAGCCCAATCTTAATTAGGGTTTCTAACAAAAAAAGAGGACAGAGTTTTTGGACGGCAGTTCGATCGAGCAGAAGAGGAGATTGACATTGATTTGAGCAGGGGTTCTAGAAGAAATCGTTCCGGCCATCAAATCAGAGACGTTCTTCATTCCTTTTAATTTAATGTGTTTTTCATTCTTCAACATGTCTAGCTAAATTTCTTTTTCAGTTTAGGGTTTTCAGTTTGTGACATACATGTTTGAGACTCGATTTTAATGCCTGTTACTATTCAATCTTAGTTTTGGATCTTAAATTACATGAATTGTACGATGTGGGTAGCGTATACTTTATCGTGAAACTAATCCGATTATCAATTCTAATAATTAGTGCTTGTCGAAACTTTGTCGTGGAAACAAGTAGTAAAATCCAGGTTTAGTATAACCTTTGTCGGGGTACTCTAGGTTATTACCTTTTTCGGAATGAACACACGCTTGATTAAAATTGCAATCTTTAGAAGTCAATGATAACAGTCACGATTGAATTCCCTGGACTGAATACCTCTCGTAATTGATATTTACATTTTCTTACTTTCCTTCTTGCGACAACCTACTTTAATCCCCTTTAGTTTAATATTTACAGGAAATCACTTCACAGTCAGTTCTTTTGGGTTCGACGCTTGCTTATCGCTACACTAGCTAGAGCTTGGAATTATGAATCACAAATTTGGCGCACATAATGACGCACGTCAAATTTTGGCGCCGTTGTGGGGGCATTGCTACAGTGAAGAATTTCTTTCGTCTTTCTTTTTATATTTATTTTTCCATTTTCCGTTTTTCTTTTTTCTATTTTTGGTTATTTTTGTGTTGCGGTTAACTACTCTTCCCAGCATGTCGCACGCAGGTAGTGTCAACGGTGATGACCTCCAACATAACGAACAAAATCAAGTCAACAATGACAACTGTTTTTTACCTCCACCAGGGGATCGGAATGTGCAAGT
Source organism: Umbilicus rupestris (assembly GCA_963678935.1). Classification (NCBI taxonomy): domain Eukaryota; kingdom Viridiplantae; phylum Streptophyta; class Magnoliopsida; order Saxifragales; family Crassulaceae; genus Umbilicus; species Umbilicus rupestris. Next base: position 5,589,587 of record OY787626.1, on the reverse strand, counting down.
TCAGCAAGTTCCACCGTCTACGAAGAGCCTGAGCGAGTGTTTAGAGCACGCCAGAGGCAACTTCGTGAAAGGCAATTTCAAGTTAGGGATCCAAAGGCACGAATAGAGGGTTTTGATGAACTTAACCCACCGCCACCGCCTCAGCAATATGAGCAGTAGTAGCCTTACGGGCATCAGCCATACAGGCGTGCCTACAGACCAGAACCAACAATGAGAGAGCTGTCTGCACCAAACTTCAATGACCAGCCATGGTGCATCAGTACTGACCCAAAAGAGAACTATTTTGAGATAAAGACTGATGTGGTGCATCACTTACCTAAATTCGAAGGTTTGCCAGAAGAAGTGGCCACAAGACATCTACAGGAATTCAATGGGATATGCCAGACACTGAGGCCATGCAGCTCCTGAGAATCGGTTTAAATTAAAAGTTTTTCCATTATCTTTGACTGATCTCACTAAATCGTGGATTTTGTCTCTTCCCTCAGGTAGTATCCGAACATGGGATCAAATGCAGAGAAAGTTTCTAGACAAATACTACCCGCCAGCAAAGGCCACATAAATGCTTATAGAGCTCTCTACAATCTAACAAAAGACCTAGTGAGTCAATGTACGACTATATTGAGCGCTTTAATTCATTGGAACAGAGTTGCTGCAATCTCGGGGTGCCTGGAAAGATGGTAGTGGAGTATTTACTGGATTGACTCAGACCTTTACAGAGGATGATGTTGGATGTTGCAGCTGGCGGCACAATTATGAATTTGACTCCCTAAGAGGTTCGAGAACCGATCATAGAAATTGCTGAAAGTGCAAGATTTAGAGAGGAAACCAGTATGCGAGAGGATGAGCAGAAAAGAAATGTATCACAGGCCGACGCACCCACCAATCGAATGGCTGAAGAAATTAAAGAGCTGAAGAACATGATGCAGAAAATGATGGTGGGACAAGCTAATGCATTGAAGCCTTGTGAATTTTGTGATGATGTTAATCGCAAGACAGACTCGTGTCCTACCTTGTACGAAGACAACCCAGCAAAGGTGAACGCTTTAGGAGGGTACCAGAATTTTAACAACAAGCCACCTGAGAGGTAATTTGGATTAGCTACAAATGGGTTTAGTTGGAAGAACGATGGTGGGTTTCCTAGAGACCAAGCCTCGACCCAACAGCAGACTCAATATTATCGTCCACCGTTTCGTTAGCAACAAGAGGGATACAACAGTGCTAATCAGTATCAATAGAGGAAGGGTTATAATCAACCAGGTCAGAGTAACCCGAACGTCAGAAAATCCACGGAAGTCATCATTAATGATTTGGTGGTGAACCTTCAACAATTCCAAGCTAAGACGGACGGTTCTATTGCTTAGTTGACAATGCAAATGTCACAGCTGGTTACGGTCATTAATGAGTTAAAAAGTGACCAGGGTAAACTACCATATCAAACGGTCCCAAACCCAAAGGGGAACCTTAGCGCTATGAACTTGAGGCGACGAAAGGTGATCAAGGGTGCAAACGAGGCAATTAAGGAAACAGAGTCAGAAGATACAGCGCCAGAAGAAGACATTACTCAGGCGCGCGAGGCAATACGGTCTTCTCCGGGCGCGTCGCCAACAACGTATGAAGAAGACGTGGTCGACACAACGACCGCGCCACGAGTAAACAATGATAGTGCGCCAGAGGAGAATAATAACTTTGTGCGCGTCGACATAACGTCAACAGCCAGCGCGGTACAGCCTGCCTCAGATTTTGAACTTCGCCGTTCTGACCCTCCTTTGCCCTTTCCATTGCAGGTTAAGGCTTCTAGAAAGCAGTTGATCGTTAAAGAAGTATGTGATCTCTTCAAAAGGGTTGAAATCAACATTCCGCTACTCGAGGAAATTCAGCAGATCTGATGATGCTAGTATGGCAGTGTTTGACAAAACCAGCATAAGTGAACAAGGAGCTACTACAGCTCAGGTTTTCAGGCAATACAAGCAGAAGTGATCTAGCAGCTACTGCAGCAGGGGTGCTACAGCAGGAGCTTGTTCAAAAGGCTGTATCAACTGTCCAAGAAGTAACAAGCTGTCTGTGCTTGTTCGGAAGGGCTGGAAATCCTTTGCAGAGCATCTGAAGACTTTCTAAAAATGCTATGGGGTATTTTCCAGCAAGGTTTACTAGTCAGAGATGGAGATTTGCATTGGAGTTAATTATCAAATCTAATCTCCTAGATTTTAGGAGATAATTGATCTTGTGGGTCAATTGCCTAAACCTGGGAATTGCTTAAAGTGGAGCTGGTATTTAAGTAGAAGGGGTTCAGGGCTGGAGAGGTTGATCGAAGCTGAGGGATACACGAGTGCATACACAGAATTCACGGAGAGTAATTTGTGGTGTGCGACGGGAGTTTACTTCGATCATCACCCAAGAGCAGAGCGTTGAGCGCAGAGCTGAGGTGAGTGTTGCAGAAGAGAATCAGGACTTGCAGAGTCTGATTCGTGCTTGATCTGGAAGCCAATCCAGAGCTGGGGAGCTTGTTGGTTGATCAAGGGCAGCCGCGGAAGAACTGACGGGTGGAAGGCTCGGTCGAGTGTCGTGCGGCAGAACTCTCTAGTGGCAGGTGGTCACTGAGTGAGGGGGAGTTGTCCAGAGTGTGCAGCGCTCTTGGACAGGTTCGATCGGCTCGGCAGAAGGCCTTGGAGCGACGCGGACAGATTGTGCTTCAGCTGTGTGTTACAGCTGTTGCTGCAGCAACCCTGCTGAGTAGTGTAATTTAGAATAGGCTGAGTTCTTTGAGAGAATTGTAGCTATTCTAGATTGACATATTGTAGAGGGTGTGCAGACACAAATCAGAGCTTGTTCTGATTGTGTTGAGTGGTCCACACAAGGTTGAGTAGCATAGGTTGCATGAGTTATAACCTAGTGTACTTGGAACCGTTGGTTGAGTGGATTGAGGACTGGAGAATAGTCCTCCCCAGACGTAGGCAGATTGGCCGAACTGGGTGAACAAACCTGTGCCTTGTTCATTGCTTGCTGTGACAATATTTAAGTGAACAAGAGTGTGCTGCAGCAACTGCTTGTTCACAGAATCTGTCGAACTAAGACACTACGAATTTCAATTGGTATCAGAGCGGGAGCTCGACACACAGAGTTAAAGATCCTACAGTGTCTCTGAAGAAGCAAAGACAATGAAGGAAGGACAGAGCACAAGCAGACCTCCACTATTGGAAGAGAGCAATTATGGATATTGGAAAGCTATAATGAAAGCCTTTCTCAGGGCTATTGATGAGAGGACATGGAGAGCTGTTGTGGTTCAGTGGTCTCCTCCAATCACCATGGATGAGCAAGGAGTGACAAGAATTAAACCTGAAGAGCAATGGACTGCTGAAGAAGATGCTGCAGCAACTGGTAATTCAAAGGCTCTGAATGCAATTTTTGCTGCAGTTGATGCTAACAATTTCAGGTTGATCTCAAACTGTGACATGGCCAAGCAAGCATGGGAAATTCTGCAAACTGCCCATGAAGGAACTGATAGGGTGAAGCTGTCAAGACTCCAGTTAATTGCTACACAATTTGAGAATCTGAGGATGCTGGATGAGAAAACAATCACTGAGTTTAATGCAAAACTCTGTGATCTTGCAAATGAAGCTCATGCCCTTGGTGAACCCATTCCTGAAGAAAAGCTTATCAGAAAGGTTCTCAGATCATTGCCCACAAAATTTGACATGAAAGTGACAGCCATTGAAGAAGCTCAAAATGTCAGATTCATGAAGTTGGAAGAGCTGATGGGGTCTCTCAAACAATTTGAGATGAAGCTGGTTAAAGGAGACACCACTCCTAAGGATAAGGATATTGGATTGAAAGCTGAAACAGAAACCAAGCAGACAGTTCCAGATGATCAGATGAGTATGCTTGTTGAGAATCTTGGAAAGTTTCTGAAAAACATGGAATCCAGAACTGAGAGAAGCTCTTCTTCGCGAAGACAATTCAGAAGGGGCGATGAAAGTAAAAGGAAAGGAAAGGAACCTGAACAGAGTGAAGACAGAAAGAAAGAAATGAAGAAGGGAGTCCAATGCTGGAATTGTGCAGGCTATGGACATCGACAAATTAACTACACCAGCAAACGGATGAAAAAGAAAGCTTTCTCCGCTAGTGGAAGTGAAGATGAGAAAGAGCTAAGTGAAGATGAATGCAACATGGCCAGATACAGGTCTGCAAGAAGAGGCATAAAAACACAAAATCGTTTGAACAAGGACTTGCTGCAGCAATCTCTATATCACCATAACAAGAGAGCTTTTAAGTATAAAAAATGTTACAGCTGTGGTCGCAAAGGTCATGTTCAAAGAAACTGTTTCTCAGCTCGTGGCATAATTACATCACCCAGGAAATCTGTCAGGTAGAATCATGCGCAGACTCAGCTCCTCGCTCTTGTTAGCACAGCTAGCACCTCGGACAAGATAAGCTGGTACTTTGATAGTGGTTGTTCAGGTCATATGACAGGAGAAAGATCTTTTCTGAAAAACATTACTCCCTGTCTGGAACAACGTGTAAAGTTTGGAAATGGTCTGAAAGGCAGAGTTCTGGGAAGAGGAACTTTGGCTGTGGAAGGAATGCCGAGTCTGAGCAATGTTCTTCTAGTGGAAGGATTAAAGACTAATCTCATTAGCATCAGCCAGCTGTGTGATGGGACTAAGCAGGTAAAGTTCACAAAAGACTCATGCAAAGTCCTCGATAAATCTGGAAAGTGTATAATGGACGGAGCCAGATCAAAGAGCAACTGTTATCTTCTCTATGTGAGTCCAAACTCACGGATTCAGAATTGTATGCTGACAAAGGCCGAGGAAATGACTTTATGGCACAAAAGGATGGGACATGTTAACCTGAGAACTCTGAAGAGAATTGCCACAGAAGGTCTAGTCCGAGGAATACCACTGCTGAAAGGAGAGACAGACTCCATCTGTGGAGACTGTCAGATTGGAAAACAGAAGAAGGCCTCACATCCAAGAGTCAAAGATATTGGTACCACCAGGCCGCTACAGCTGATTCACATGGATCTGATGGGACCAATGGAAGTTGAGAGTCTAGGCAAGAAAAGGTATGCATTTGTTTGTGTTGATGACTATTCCAGATTCACATGGATTGACTTTATCAGGGAAAAATCAGATACTGTAAGGGTCATTGTGTCCCTGGTGTCTCGGTTAGAGCAAGAGAAGAATCTCAGAATAGGCAGCATTCGCAGTGATCATGGCAGAGAATTTGAAAACAAAAACATGGATGAATTCTGTCAACAAAGGGGTATAACACATCAGTACTCCTCTCCCATTACCCCTCAGCAGAATGGTGTGGTGGAACGGAAGAACCGAACAATCCAAGAAATGGCCAGAGTGATGATCCATGCTAAGAGGATTCCACTGAAATTCTGGGCAGAGGCCATGAATACCGCATGCTATATCATCAATAGAGTCACCTTGCGAAGAGGAACCCAGCAGACCTGCTATGAGCTCTGGAATCAGAAAAAGCCCATGGTTAAATACTTTCATATCTTTGGAAGTGACTGTTTCATTCTGAGAGACCGGGAGTATAGAAAGAAACTCGACCCTAAGAGTGATCCGGGAGTGTTCTTGGGATATTCAACAAACAGCAGGGCCTATCGAGTTTTCAACCAGCGAACAAAGACTGTCATGGACTCCATAAATGTTGTTGTCAATGATGCAGAAGAAGCCTCTACACCAGATTCTGACTCTGGTAAAGAAGACTCTGATCTTGAAGAAGTGCCTGATAGACATACCAGAAGTGAACAAGCTGCTGCTCCAGAAGATGCCACAGCAAGTGCTGAAGCAGAAATTCCAGATGATCAATTGGAAAGCTTGTCTGATGATCTTCACACTGAGGCTCCAGATCCACCTTCAAGGCAGCCCCCAAAGAAGATTCAGAAGAATCATCCCTTGACAAATGTAATTGGGGATCCCTCAGACAGAAGAAGAACCAGAAGTCATGCCTACCTCAATACATGTTTTATGTCCAGCATTGAACCAAAGAATTTCAAGGAGGCCATGGGTGATGAATTCTGGATAATGGCTATGCAGGAGGAGTTGGCAGAGTTTGAACGACATGATGTTTGGGACCTGGTTGACAGACCAAATGGGGTAAACATTATTGGCACAAAATGGGTGTTTAAAAACAAAACTGATGAAAAGGGGAACATTACACGAAATAAAGCCAGACTGGTTGCCCAGGGCTATTCTCAGATTGAAGGTCTAGACTTTGATGAAACATTTGCTCCGGTGGCTCGTCTGGAGGCCATCAGACTTCTTCTAGCAATGTCTTGCTTTCTGGGGTTCAAATTATATCAAATGGATGTTAAAAGTGCGTTCTTGAATGGAGATCTCTCTGAAGAAGTCTATGTCTCTCAACCAAAAGGTTTTAAAGATCCTCATCATCCAGAACATGTGTATAAATTGTAGAAAGCTTTATATGGACTGAAACAGGCTCCTCGGGCTTGGTATGAACGGTTGACAGTTTTTCTTGAAAAACATGGCTACAATCGAGGGGGAGTTGACAAAACCCTGTTAGTCAAAAGAACTCAGTCAGATGTGATCATTGCTCAAATATATGTGGATGATATTGTCTTTGGATCTAAGTCTCAGCACCTGGTGAAGCAGTTTGTGAATCACATGCAGCAAGAATTTCAAATGAGCATGGTAGGAGAACTTTCATACTTTCTTGGTTTGGAGATTACTCAGAAAAAGGATGGTATCTTTATTGCTCAAAGCAAATACAACAAGAATAGCCCTGGGCAAGTCTTGATCACTTTCGGCTTCAATCACCTCAGCTCTGCGCTCACTCTCTGCTCGTGGTGATGATCGAAGCACGGCTCACTCACAATCACCCTTCGTAGTATTCTGCGTACGCTCTGGTGTTTGCACTCTTGTCTTCGATACCTCAGGACGCTCTGCTCAGCCTCCTTTAAGTACTCGCCCGGCTTTGCACAGGTTACCACTTTTTGGAAGTTCCCTAAAGCAACATAATCTCCTATTTTGTAGGAGATTAGATTTGATTTCAAAAATCAAATCTCCCACAAACAAATATTTGCATGGGCATGGGAATCTTCTCTGGGATATTCTTCATTGAATATTTAGAAGCTCCAGGTAGAACACTACTCTTCAACATTGTTCGTTGAATGCAAACTCCGAATGGGCGCTGAACTTCTGCTACAGCTCCGTGCTCCAGGAACTGCTACCGCAGAATCTTGTTCGCGTGAGTTGGTTTTGTCAAAGGCTGCCACACAGCAATCATCAATATCCCCAGAGCAGCTCGTCAGAGGATTGCATACCAGAGGCAGAACAATTGAGGTGCAAGGATGGAGGAGTTTGATGATTATGCACGTCAACGGAATGGGCAGCGACCTCTTCAACAACAGTATAGGCAGCTGATAGAGCCTATTTGTACACATTATTTAGATCATAACCCTATGCTTGTTTGCAATATTTTATGGGCAAGATTACTCGTTTCTAGTGTTTTTGTGTTACAGGGTAAAACGAGTCCTTGAGTCGGATACGCGCTAACAGGCAGCATTCTAGGAGTGAAAGATCAGCCTGCGAAGCTAGCGGCGCAAATAGAAGAAGAAATGGCGAAAGACAGCAGAGGTGCGCTACCCGATTGCGCCAACCGATGCAGTGCGCCAGGCGCGGAATCCAGCATTGCCAAAACCTAACATGACCAGATTTGGAAGTTGCCAAAGATGAACCTCCTGAGCAGTATATAAAGGAGAGGAGGTCTAGGGTTTCACAACAACACGGAGAGGCAGCACCACGGCCTCAAAGGAGGCACTGCGCGGCAGAACTGGAAAACACACGGACCTGTTGAGGAGATTTGCGCCAGCCGAGAGAAGACACTGCACGCACTGTTTGCTACCGTTTTCTTGGATTCATTAGTTATTATTTACTATTTTATGATGTTTACCACTAGCATGTCTAGCTAAACACTTAGTGTTGGTCGGGCATGAATCTGTGATGTATTCCTTTGAGACTTGAGCTTAATGCATAGTTTATTTACTTGTATTAATTCTGTGCGTACTGAGACAGTTAGTTGCATGAGTAGGGGAAGCCTTGAACCGCAAACTTACTTGTGTAGCTCGCTTGTCGCATGTTAAACTAGTTGCATGCGTAGGGGAAGCCTTGAACCGCAAACTTACCGTGACAATTAGGAGTAACGAGTTAGGGTAGGCAGTTGCTACTGTGACAGGATTCGCAGCTGTTTAGTCTAGTTCTAAGGATTAATAGCACATGAACTTTGAACGGAACATGCGCACGTGTTAGGAAGCCTTTACCGGACACTAACCCAAGTAAAACACAAGCTATAGATGTTTAGAGTCGATGATAAGGAATGCATTCATAGAGGATTGTCTGCCCAATACTTCTCATAAATATAGTATTTAATCTCTACTGCTTGCGCACGTCTAGTGCAATTCCCCGCGTTACGATATTCGCTGTTACTCGCGCATCGCGCAAAACCCCCAATCACTCACGCAACCCCCGTTTTCTTAAGTGTAGGTTACTGGCTAAGACTCACTGCTTGCTCCCTGTGGAGATCGACCCTTACTTAACCGCTGTACTAGTGGGAGAGGAAGGAATTATATTTGACGCGCACAACGACGCGCGATCAGCAGCCCACGATGAGGGAGCTATCAGCCCCTACATTCCAAAATTAGCCATGGTGCATCAACACTGATCCGAAATAGGATAATTTTGAGATCAAAACCGTAGTGGTGCACCGTCTACCCAAGTTTGGGGGATTATTGGGAGTGGTCGCAAAAGAGACTTACAAGAGTTCACCGGAATCTGCCCAATGTTGAGATCATATGCAACTTCGGAGGAAAGGTTCAAATTAAAAGTATTTCCATTGAGTTTAACTGACGTTGCAAAATCTTGGTTTTTGTCTTTGGCTTCAGGTAGCATTAGCACATGGGATCAAATGCAAAGGAAATTTCTCGACAAATATTACCCTCCGGCTAAAGCGACTCAAGTCAGAAGAGAGCTGTCAATGATCAAAAGGATCAAGTGAGTCGATGTATGATGACATGGAGAGGTTCAACTCGTTGGAACAAGCTGTTGCAACTTAGCAGTCCCGGAAAAGATGTTGGTGGAATATATGTTGAATGGATTGAGACCTCTTGAGAGAATGCTATTGGATGACGAAGCTGGTGGCATTGTGCTGAACTTAACACCCTCTGAGGTATGTGACTTGATTAAAGAGACTGCTGAGAGTGCTCGGTTCAGGGAAGAGACTAGTCGAAGGGATGACATCAGCAGGGCAAGGAAAGTTTCACAGGTGGATTCCAACACCAATCAGATGGCCAACGAAATCAAGGAGCTGAAGGAAATGATGCAGAGAATGATGGTTGGGCAGGTGAGTGGAGTCGAGCTTTGTGAGTTTTGCGGCGCTTCAAGCCACAAGACATATGAGTGCCCTACCCTTCAAGAGGATGAGACAGTTGCCGTGAATGCCATGGGTGGATTCCAGAACATTAACAGCAGGCAGACCCTAAGACAATTTCGACTTGCTGCGAACGGTTTCAGTTGAAGAAACGAAGGAGGATTCCAGCACCAAGGGCAGAACCAGTAGACGCATAACCATCAGCAGCCTCAGCAGCCGCCGTAGCAGCAACAAGAGCAGATGTACCGCCCTCCATTTCAGCAATAGAAGAGGTACAACGGTCAGCATCAGCAGAGGAGGAATTACAACCAAGCTGGCCCAAGCAATATAAGTTCAGGCAAGTCATTAGAAGAAGTGGTTAAGGATTTAGCGATGAGTGTGTAGAATCATCAAGCAAAGACCGATGGTGCACTGACCGTGTTGTCGAAGCATATGTCCCAATTGGCAGCCAAAGTGTCCGAGCTCAAGAGTGATAAAAGAAAGCTGCCCTCGTAGACAATCCCTAACCCTAAAGGTAACATCAGTGCAGTGACTTTGAGGAGTGGCTAGAAGCTCGAACGGCAATCCAACAAGCACCGTCGAAGCTGAAGACAAGAGAGATATCTCCCAGTCAACGTATGCGCGCGACTACAACCTTGAGCTGAAGACTGGAGTCAGGAATCTAAAGAGAACTATCTCCCGTCACCTAATAAATTTCATCTCGACCTCACAGGTAACATGTATCATCTTAGTTTCTTGCTGATAATTATGAAGAATGTGTGTGAGTATATGTTGATGAACTGATTAGTGAAGATGTCTCGAGTAAATTTAGTGTTTAGTCTTTTGCATGATACAAGTACTTTGAGTGTTGCATGTCTTGCTTTTGTTTTTGCTCAGGACGAACAAGTCTAAGTGTGGGGTGGGGTGGTTTGATGAGGTGTATTTATACGACTCATTAAATCTTTTTAAGCCCAACAATTTCGGCATTTCTATATGTGAACAGTTACTTTTTAGTGTTGTTTGCATTTTAGGTGTTCGGAATACATAAAAAGAGACTCGTCACCTAAAAGGGCATTTTTAGAGAGTCGATGGAGAAATTGACTTTAAAGGAATTGAAGTGTGCCTCTTAGTAGACTCCGCGCCGGAAGAAGACTTTATTATCGCGCGCCAGAAGCCTAATGTCTCTTCCTGGCTCGCTGGTTAATGTCTTCATGGGGCGCGGCCAACATGTGATGACGTCAGCATCGGGCTCACGGCCCGTGATCAGATTTTGAAGCCCAATCTTAATTAGGGTTTCTAACAAAAAAAGAGGACAGAGTTTTTGGACGGCAGTTCGATCGAGCAGAAGAGGAGATTGACATTGATTTGAGCAGGGGTTCTAGAAGAAATCGTTCCGGCCATCAAATCAGAGACGTTCTTCATTCCTTTTAATTTAATGTGTTTTTCATTCTTCAACATGTCTAGCTAAATTTCTTTTTCAGTTTAGGGTTTTCAGTTTGTGACATACATGTTTGAGACTCGATTTTAATGCCTGTTACTATTCAATCTTAGTTTTGGATCTTAAATTACATGAATTGTACGATGTGGGTAGCGTATACTTTATCGTGAAACTAATCCGATTATCAATTCTAATAATTAGTGCTTGTCGAAACTTTGTCGTGGAAACAAGTAGTAAAATCCAGGTTTAGTATAACCTTTGTCGGGGTACTCTAGGTTATTACCTTTTTCGGAATGAACACACGCTTGATTAAAATTGCAATCTTTAGAAGTCAATGATAACAGTCACGATTGAATTCCCTGGACTGAATACCTCTCGTAATTGATATTTACATTTTCTTACTTTCCTTCTTGCGACAACCTACTTTAATCCCCTTTAGTTTAATATTTACAGGAAATCACTTCACAGTCAGTTCTTTTGGGTTCGACGCTTGCTTATCGCTACACTAGCTAGAGCTTGGAATTATGAATCACAAATTTGGCGCACATAATGACGCACGTCAAATTTTGGCGCCGTTGTGGGGGCATTGCTACAGTGAAGAATTTCTTTCGTCTTTCTTTTTATATTTATTTTTCCATTTTCCGTTTTTCTTTTTTCTATTTTTGGTTATTTTTGTGTTGCGGTTAACTACTCTTCCCAGCATGTCGCACGCAGGTAGTGTCAACGGTGATGACCTCCAACATAACGAACAAAATCAAGTCAACAATGACAACTGTTTTTTACCTCCACCAGGGGATCGGAATGTGCAAGTTCAGCAAGTTCCACCGTCTACGAAGAGCCTGAGCGAGTGTTTAGAGCACGCCAGAGGCAACTTCGTGAAAGGCAATTTCAAGTTAGGGATCCAAAGGCACGAATAGAGGGTTTTGATGAACTTAACCCACCGCCACCGCCTCAGCAATATGAGCAGTAGTAGCCTTACGGGCATCAGCCATACAGGCGTGCCTACAGACCAGAACCAACAATGAGAGAGCTGTCTGCACCAAACTTCAATGACCAGCCATGGTGCATCAGTACTGACCCAAAAGAGAACTATTTTGAGATAAAGACTGATGTGGTGCATCACTTACCTAAATTCGAAGGTTTGCCAGAAGAAGTGGCCACAAGACATCTACAGGAATTCAATGGGATATGCCAGACACTGAGGCCATGCAGCTCCTGAGAATCGGTTTAAATTAAAAGTTTTTCCATTATCTTTGACTGATCTCACTAAATCGTGGATTTTGTCTCTTCCCTCAGGTAGTATCCGAACATGGGATCAAATGCAGAGAAAGTTTCTAGACAAATACTACCCGCCAGCAAAGGCCACATAAATGCTTATAGAGCTCTCTACAATCTAACAAAAGACCTAGTGAGTCAATGTACGACTATATTGAGCGCTTTAATTCATTGGAACAGAGTTGCTGCAATCTCGGGGTGCCTGGAAAGATGGTAGTGGAGTATTTACTGGATTGACTCAGACCTTTACAGAGGATGATGTTGGATGTTGCAGCTGGCGGCACAATTATGAATTTGACTCCCTAAGAGGTTCGAGAACCGATCATAGAAATTGCTGAAAGTGCAAGATTTAGAGAGGAAACCAGTATGCGAGAGGATGAGCAGAAAAGAAATGTATCACAGGCCGACGCACCCACCAATCGAATGGCTGAAGAAATTAAAGAGCTGAAGAACATGATGCAGAAAATGATGGTGGGACAAGCTAATGCATTGAAGCCTTGTGAATTTTGTGATGATGTTAATCGCAAGACAGACTCGTGTCCTACCTTGTACGAAGACAACCCAGCAAAGGTGAACGCTTTAGGAGGGTACCAGAATTTTAACAACAAGCCACCTGAGAGGTAATTTGGATTAGCTACAAATGGGTTTAGTTGGAAGAACGATGGTGGGTTTCCTAGAGACCAAGCCTCGACCCAACAGCAGACTCAATATTATCGTCCACCGTTTCGTTAGCAACAAGAGGGATACAACAGTGCTAATCAGTATCAATAGAGGAAGGGTTATAATCAACCAGGTCAGAGTAACCCGAACGTCAGAAAATCCACGGAAGTCATCATTAATGATTTGGTGGTGAACCTTCAACAATTCCAAGCTAAGACGGACGGTTCTATTGCTTAGTTGACAATGCAAATGTCACAGCTGGTTACGGTCATTAATGAGTTAAAAAGTGACCAGGGTAAACTACCATATCAAACGGTCCCAAACCCAAAGGGGAACCTTAGCGCTATGAACTTGAGGCGACGAAAGGTGATCAAGGGTGCAAACGAGGCAATTAAGGAAACAGAGTCAGAAGATACAGCGCCAGAAGAAGACATTACTCAGGCGCGCGAGGCAATACGGTCTTCTCCGGGCGCGTCGCCAACAACGTATGAAGAAGACGTGGTCGACACAACGACCGCGCCACGAGTAAACAATGATAGTGCGCCAGAGGAGAATAATAACTTTGTGCGCGTCGACATAACGTCAACAGCCAGCGCGGTACAGCCTGCCTCAGATTTTGAACTTCGCCGTTCTGACCCTCCTTTGCCCTTTCCATTGCAGGTTAAGGCTTCTAGAAAGCAGTTGATCGTTAAAGAAGTATGTGATCTCTTCAAAAGGGTTGAAATCAACATTCCGCTACTCGAGGCAATTCAGCAGATCTGATGATGCTAGTATGGCAGTGTTTGACAAAACCAGCATAAGTGAACAAGGAGCTACTACAGCTCAGGTTTTCAGGCAATACAAGCAGAAGTGATCTAGCAGCTACTGCAGCAGGGGTGCTACAGCAGGAGCTTGTTCAAAAGGCTGTATCAACTGTCCAAGAAGTAACAAGCTGTCTGTGCTTGTTCGGAAGGGCTGGAAATCCTTTGCAGAGCATCTGAAGACTTTCTAAAAATGCTATGGGGTATTTTCCAGCAAGGTTTACTAGTCAGAGATGGAGATTTGCATTGGAGTTAATTATCAAATCTAATCTCCTAGATTTTAGGAGATAATTGATCTTGTGGGTCAATTGCCTAAACCTGGGAATTGCTTAAAGTGGAGCTGGTATTTAAGTAGAAGGGGTTCAGGGCTGGAGAGGTTGATCGAAGCTGAGGGATACACGAGTGCATACACAGAATTCACGGAGAGTAATTTGTGGTGTGCGACGGGAGTTTACTTCGATCATCACCCAAGAGCAGAGCGTTGAGCGCAGAGCTGAGGTGAGTGTTGCAGAAGAGAATCAGGACTTGCAGAGTCTGATTCGTGCTTGATCTGGAAGCCAATCCAGAGCTGGGGAGCTTGTTGGTTGATCAAGGGCAGCCGCGGAAGAACTGACGGGTGGAAGGCTCGGTCGAGTGTCGTGCGGCAGAACTCTCTAGTGGCAGGTGGTCACTGAGTGAGGGGGAGTTGTCCAGAGTGTGCAGCGCTCTTGGACAGGTTCGATCGGCTCGGCAGAAGGCCTTGGAGCGACGCGGACAGATTGTGCTTCAGCTGTGTGTTACAGCTGTTGCTGCAGCAACCCTGCTGAGTAGTGTAATTTAGAATAGGCTGAGTTCTTTGAGAGAATTGTAGCTATTCTAGATTGACATATTGTAGAGGGTGTGCAGACACAAATCAGAGCTTGTTCTGATTGTGTTGAGTGGTCCACACAAGGTTGAGTAGCATAGGTTGCATGAGTTATAACCTAGTGTACTTGGAACCGTTGGTTGAGTGGATTGAGGACTGGAGAATAGTCCTCCCCAGACGTAGGCAGATTGGCCGAACTGGGTGAACAAACCTGTGCCTTGTTCATTGCTTGCTGTGACAATATTTAAGTGAACAAGAGTGTGCTGCAGCAACTGCTTGTTCACAGAATCTGTCGAACTAAGACACTACGAATTTCAATTGGTATCAGAGCGAGAGCTCGACACACAGAGTTAAAGATCCTACAGTGTCTCTGAAGAAGCAAAGACAATGAAGGAAGGACAGAGCACAAGCAGACCTCCACTATTGGAAGAGAGCAATTATGGATATTGGAAAGCTAGAATGAAAGCCTTTCTCAGGGCTATTGATGAGAGGACATGGAGAGCTGTTGTGGTTCAGTGGTCTCCTCCAATCACCATGGATGAGCAAGGAGTGACAAGAATTAAACCTGAAGAGCAATGGACTGCTGAAGAAGATGCTGCAGCAACTGGTAATTCAAAGGCTCTGAATGCAATTTTTGCTGCAGTTGATGCTAACAATTTCAGGTTGATCTCAAACTGTGACATGGCCAAGCAAGCATGGGAAATTCTGCAAACTGCCCATGAAGGAACTGATAGGGTGAAGCTGTCAAGACTCCAGTTAATTGCTACACAATTTGAGAATCTGAGGATGCTGGATGAGGAAACAATCACTGAGTTTAATGCAAAACTCTGTGATCTTGCAAATGAAGCTCATGCCCTTGGTGAACCCATTCCTGAAGAAAAGCTTATCAGAAAGGTTCTCAGATCATTGCCCACAAAATTTGACATGAAAGTGACAGCCATTGAAGAAGCTCAAAATGTCAGATTCATGAAGTTGGAAGAGCTGATGGGGTCTCTCAAACAATTTGAGATGAAGCTGGTTAAAGGAGACACCACTCCTAAGGATAAGGATATTGGATTGAAAGCTGAAACAGAAACCAAGCAGACAGTTCCAGATGATCAGATGAGTATGCTTGTTGAGAATCTTGGAAAGTTTCTGAAAAACATGGAATCCAGAACTGAGAGAAGCTCTTCTTCGCGAAGACAATTCAGAAGGGGCGATGAAAGTAAAAGGAAAGGAAAGGAACCTGAACAGAGTGAAGACAGAAAGAAAGAAATGAAGAAGGGAGTCCAATGCTGGAATTGTGCAGGCTATGGACATCGACAAATTAACTACACCAGCAAACGGATGAAAAAGAAAGCTTTCTCCGCTAGTGGAAGTGAAGATGAGAAAGAGCTAAGTGAAGATGAATGCAACATGGCCAGATACAGGTCTGCAAGAAGAGGCATAAAAACACAAAATCGTTTGAACAAGGACTTGCTGCAGCAATCTCTATATCACCATAACAAGAGAGCTTTTAAGTATAAAAAATGTTACAGCTGTGGTCGCAAAGGTCATGTTCAAAGAAACTGTTTCTCAGCTCGTGGCATAATTACATCACCCAGGAAATCTGTCAGGTAGAATCATGCGCAGACTCAGCTCCTCGCTCTTGTTAGCACAGCTAGCACCTCGGACAAGATAAGCTGGTACTTTGATAGTGGTTGTTCAGGTCATATGACAGGAGAAAGATCTTTTCTGAAAAACATTACTCCCTGTCTGGAACAACGTGTAAAGTTTGGAAATGGTCTGAAAGGCAGAGTTCTGGGAAGAGGAACTTTGGCTGTGGAAGGAATGCCGAGTCTGAGCAATGTTCTTCTAGTGGAAGGATTAAAGACTAATCTCATTAGCATCAGCCAGCTGTGTGATGGGACTAAGCAGGTAAAGTTCACAAAAGACTCATGCAAAGTCCTCGATAAATCTGGAAAGTGTATAATGGACGGAGCCAGATCAAAGAGCAACTGTTATCTTCTCTATGTGAGTCCAAACTCACGGATTCAGAATTGTATGCTGACAAAGGCCGAGGAAATGACTTTATGGCACAAAAGGATGGGACATGTTAACCTGAGAACTCTGAAGAGAATTGCCACAGAAGGTCTAGTCCGAGGAATACCACTGCTGAAAGGAGAGACAGACTCCATCTGTGGAGACTGTCAGATTGGAAAACAGAAGAAGGCCTCACATCCAAGAGTCAAAGATATTGGTACCACCAGGCCGCTACAGCTGATTCACATGGATCTGATGGGACCAATGGAAGTTGAGAGTCTAGGCAAGAAAAGGTATGCATTTGTTTGTGTTGATGACTATTCCAGATTCACATGGATTGACTTTATCAGGGAAAAATCAGATACTGTAAGGGTCATTGTGTCCCTGGTGTCTCGGTTAGAGCAAGAGAAGAATCTCAGAATAGGCAGCATTCGCAGTGATCATGGCAGAGAATTTGAAAACAAAAACATGGATGAATTCTGTCAACAAAGGGGTATAACACATCAGTACTCCTCTCCCATTACCCCTCAGCAGAATGGTGTGGTGGAACGGAAGAACCGAACAATCCAAGAAATGGCCAGAGTGATGATCCATGCTAAGAGGATTCCACTGAAATTCTGGGCAGAGGCCATGAATACCGCATGCTATATCATCAATAGAGTCACCTTGCGAAGAGGAACCCAGCAGACCTGCTATGAGCTCTGGAATCAGAAAAAGCCCATGGTTAAATACTTTCATATCTTTGGAAGTGACTGTTTCATTCTGAGAGACCGGGAGTATAGAAAGAAACTCGACCCTAAGAGTGATCCGGGAGTGTTCTTGGGATATTCAACAAACAGCAGGGCCTATCGAGTTTTCAACCAGCGAACAAAGACTGTCATGGACTCCATAAATGTTGTTGTCAATGATGCAGAAGAAGCCTCTACACCAGATTCTGACTCTGGTAAAGAAGACTCTGATCTTGAAGAAGTGCCTGATAGACATACCAGAAGTGAACAAGCTGCTGCTCCAGAAGATGCTACAGCAAGTGCTGAAGCAGAAATTCCAGATGATCAATTGGAAAGCTTGTCTGATGATCTTCACACTGAGGCTCCAGATCCACCTTCAAGGCAGCCCCCAAAGAAGATTCAGAAGAATCATCCCTTGACAAATGTAATTGGGGATCCCTCAGACAGAAGAAGAACCAGAAGTCATGCCTACCTCAATACATGTTTTATGTCCAGCATTGAACCAAAGAATTTCAAGGAGGCCATGGGTGATGAATTCTGGATAATGGCTATGCAGGAGGAGTTGGCAGAGTTTGAACGACATGATGTTTGGGACCTGGTTGACAGACCAAATGGGGTAAACATTATTGGCACAAAATGGGTGTTTAAAAACAAAACTGATGAAAAGGGGAACATTACACGAAATAAAGCCAGACTGGTTGCCCAGGGCTATTCTCAGATTGAAGGTCTAGACTTTGATGAAACATTTGCTCCGGTGGCTCGTCTGGAGGCCATCAGACTTCTTCTAGCAATGTCTTGCTTTCTGGGGTTCAAATTATATCAAATGGATGTTAAAAGTGCGTTCTTGAATGGAGATCTCTCTGAAGAAGTCTATGTCTCTCAACCAAAAGGTTTTGAAGATCCTCATCATCCAGAACATGTGTATAAATTGTAGAAAGCTTTATATGGACTGAAACAGGCTCCTCGGGCTTGGTATGAACGGTTGACAGTTTTTCTTGAAAAACATGGCTACAATCGAGGGGGAGTTGACAAAACCCTGTTAGTCAAAAGAACTCAGTCAGATGTGATCATTGCTCAAATATATGTGGATGATATTGTCTTTGGATCTAAGTCTCAGCACCTGGTGAAGCAGTTTGTGAATCACATGCAGCAAGAATTTCAAATGAGCATGGTAGGAGAACTTTCATACTTTCTTGGTTTGGAGATTACTCAGAAAAAGGATGGTATCTTTATTGCTCAAAGTAAATATAGCAAGTCCCTTGTGAAGAAATTCCAGCTAGATTCAGCAAGTCACAAGCGAACTCCTGCTGCCACTCATGTGAAAGCCATCAAAGATGAGCAGGGTATGGAAGTGAGTCAGACTGTCTACAGAAGCATGATTGAAAGCTTGCTTTACCTAACTGCCAGCTGCCCAGACATTTCCTATGCAGTAGGTGTCTGTGCCAGATTTCAAGCTTGTCCCCGAGACAGTCATTTGCAGTTGGTCAAGCGGATCATTCGGTATGTCGGCGGAACTGTGGACTATGGCTTATGGTACACTAGAGACACAAATGCCAATCTGGTCGGATACAGTGATGCAGACTGGGCAGGTTGCTCAGAGGACAGGAAGAGCACTTCGGGAGGATGTTTCTTCTTAGGGAATAACCTGATCTCTTGGTTCAGTAGAAAACAGAACAGCATTTCTCTATCCACTGCCGAGGCTGAATATATCGCTGCTGGGAGCTGCTGTGCACGGATGTTGTGGATGAAGCAAATGCTGAGTGAGTATGGGATTGCTCAAGATGAAATGACTGTTTACTGCGACAATATGAGTGCCATCAGCATCTCTAAGAATCCGGTTCAGCACAGCAGAACCAAGCACATTGACATTCGTCACCACTTCATCCGTGATCTTGTTGAAAAGAAAGTCATTTCGCTCCGGCATGTGGTGTCTGCCAAACAACTCGCTGATATCTTCACCAAAGCTCTGGACGCAGCTCGGTTTGAAGACCTGAGATCCTCTCTAGGGCTCTGTGTGTTGTCTCCATAAGTTCTCCCAGATACACCCCCTTGTCATTTATTCCAAAAAGGGGGAGGAGAAGAGAAGGCTAAGAAGTGGAGGAGAATTTCTCTGGTGGGTTTTGTCAAAATGCCAAGGGGGAGATTGATGATGCTAGTATGGCAGTGTTTGACAAAACCAGCATAAGTGAACAAGGAGCTGCTACAGCTCAGGTTTTCAGGCAAACCAAGCAGAAGTGATCTAGCAGCTGCTGCAGCAGGGGTGCTACAGCAGGAGCTTGTTCAAAAGGCTGTATCAACTGTCCAAGAAGTAACAAGCTGTCTGTGCTTGTTCGGAAGGGCTGGAAATCCTTTGTAGTGCATCTGAAGACTTTCTAAAAATGCTATTGAGTATTTTCCAGCAAGGTTTACTAGTCAGAGAAGGAGATTTGCATTGGAGTTAATTATCAAATCTAATCTCCTAGATTTTAGGAGATAACTGATCTTGTGGGTCAATTGCCTAAATCTGGGAATTGCTTAAAGTGGAGCTGGTATTTAAGCAGAAGGGGTTCAGGGCTGGAGAGGTTGATCGAAGCTGAGGGATACACGAGTGCATACACAGAATTCACGGAGAGTAATTTATGGTGTGCGACGGGAGTTTACTTCGATCATCACCCAAGAGCAGAGCGTTGAGCGCAGAGCTGAGGTGAGTGTTGCAGAAGAGAATCAGGACTTGCAGAGTCTGATTCGTGCTTGATCTGGAAGCCAATTTAGAGCTGGGGAGCTTGTTGGTTGATCAAGGGCAGCCGCGGAAGAACTGACGGGTGGAAGGCTCGGTCGAGTGTCGTGCGGCAGAACTCTCTAGTGGCAGGTGGTCACTGAGTGAGGGGGAGTTGTCCAGAGTGTGCAGCGCTCTTGGACAGGTTCGATCGGCTCGGCAGAAGGCCTTGGAGCGACGCGGACAGATTGTGCTTCAGCTGTGTGTTACAGCTGTTGCTGCAGCAACCCTGCTGAGTAGTGTAATTTAGAATAGGCTGAGTTCTTTGAGAGAATTGTAGCTATTCTAGATTGACATATTGTAGAGGGTGTGCAGACACAAATCAGAGCTTGTTCTGATTGTGTTGAGTGGTCCACACAAGGTTGAGTAGCATAGGTTGCGTGAGTTGTAACCTAGTGTACTTGGAACCGTTGGTTGAGTGGATTGAGGACTGGAGAATAGTCCTCCCCAGACGTAGGCAGATTGGCCGAACTGGGTGAACAAACCTGTGCCTTGTTCATTGCTTGCTGTGACAATATTTAAGTGAACAAGAGTGTGCTGCAGCAACTGCTTGTTCACAGAATCTGTCGAACTAAGACACTACGAATTTCAAGATCCCACACTACGCCAAATTTCTCAAGGAGTTGTGTACCAACCGTCGATGTTCAACTCAATCTGAGCAGGTAATGTTTAACGCTAACGTCTTTAGAGTTATCCAACAAAAAATACCTCCTAAATGCAGAGACCCATGTATGTTTACCATCTCTTGTACTATTGGCAACATAAGAATCGAAAATTGCATGCTTGATCTCGGTGCATCTATAAATGTTTTGTCTTATTCTTTGTGTTCGAGATTATGTATTGGACCTTTGAAGCCGCTTGGACTAACAATTGAATTGACAAATAGATCTTGTTAGCAGCCTAAGGGTATTACAGAAGATGTTTTAGTTGAGGTTGGTGACTTGATCTTTCCAGCCAACTTCTACGTGCTCAGAATGGATGGTAGTGATCCGGCAGATCATCCACCGATTTTACTTGGTCGCCCCTTCTTGAAAAGATCAAAGATAAAGATTGATTGCGACTCTGGGATGCTGACCATGGAGATGGAAGACAAGACAATCAAATTTGATCTATTCAACGATATGCGACACCCACCTGAGCACGCAACGGTGAATGCATTAGATACATTGGACGATGTCATACAAGAGGCACAAAGCGCCAGCACCAAAGACTCATTGAGGACAGCACAGGAGAGCGCCACTTTCACACAGGAGGATTCTTACGCTCTCTACGAGGATATACGTGCCTTACTTGCACAACTTGACATTTCTCGTCCTCTAACGCCAATGTATGAAGTTAATCAAACTTAATTGTTTAAAACTAATTCTTCGTTGCCTTTTTTTGTGCAGACACCGATTGTAGAACACAAACCTCTTCCTGAACATTTAAAATACGTATTTTTGGGAGAAAATGACACTCTGTCAGTGATCATTAAGAGTGGACTGGAGAATGAGCAAGAACAGAGGCTTATAGAGGTACTTAAGACTAACAAATTGGCTATAGGTTGGACGCTTGGGGACATACGAGGGATAAACCCAATGTGTGCATGCATAGAATTCTCCTAGAAAGATGGGGCTAAGCCTTCGAGAGAGCCGCAATGTCGCCTGAACCCCGTAATGATGGAGGTAGTGCGCAAAGAGGTGCAAAAACTTTTAGATGCTGATGTAATCTATCCTATTTCAGATAGCCACTGGGTAAGTCCTGTACATGTGGTGCCAAAGAAAACATGCAGCACAGTTGAGAAGAATGAAGTCGATGAGATGGTGACTACACGCGTCAAGAATGGATCGTGTATGTGCATAGACTACTGGAAACTGAATGCGGTGACACGTAAGGCTCACTTTCCTCATCCATTTATTGACCAGATGTTGGATAAACTGGCAGGTAAGCCCTACTTTTGTTTTCTTGATGGTTTTTCGGGCTATAACCAACTACCTATTGCACCTGAGGACCAAGAGAAAACTACCTTCACATGTCCATTTGACACATTTGCATGTAGACGTATGTCTTTTGGCTTATGTAATGCGCCTAGAACCTTTCAAACGTTGGTTACCAGTATATTTTCTGACATGATTGGTAGTTTCATTGAGGTCTTGATAGAGCCTAGTTATATGCGCTATTTAGATCTTAACATTGTGCTTGTTTGCATTATTTTGTGTACAAGATTACTGGTTTTCGGTATTTTTGTATTTCAGGATGAAACAGGAGCATAAGTTAGATGCGCGCTAACGGGCGCTTTTAAAGAGCGCAATGCACGACCTGCGGAGCTAGCAGCGCAAAAGGAGATAGGAGATAGCTGATTCGGACTACAGTGCGCAAACCAACTGAGCAAAGCGAGTAGCGCAATCAACGTGCACAGCGAGCCATGCGCAGGATAGCAGTGTTTCTAAATTTTGATCATCATTATCCCTACAAAATCTCCTAGATTTGAGAAGTAGCTAAGATTTTCACGGGCCAAATCTAAGCATTCCTTGGGCTTCAAGACCAGTATATAAAGAGGAGGGAAGCTAGGGTTTGGTGAGGATAGATAGAGAGAGAGACATATAGTAGCAGAGACACACGAGCTCAAGAAGCCTGCCGTCAAGATTATGCGTGAACCACCTGCGCCAGCCAAAAACAGCAACCTGCGATTGCGCCGACTTGCTACTTTTCCTTGGCTGCTTTAGTTTTACTTATTATTTCTATGATGTTTGCTTCTAGCATGTCTAGCTAAACACCATGTATCGGTTTGGGCATGATTCTATGAAGTATTTCCTTTGAGACTTGTGTTTAATGCTTAGTTCGTCTACTTATATTAATTCTATGCACATGGGTGATAATTAGTTGTTCGAATAAGAGAAGCCTTGAACCGTAATCTTATTCTAACTGCTCGTTATTGTATGTTGAACTGGTTGATAACTTGACGATGATAACTAGGAGTAACACACTAGAATAGTCGGCTACTACTGTGACAGGATTCGTAGTTCCTTAGACTAGTTTCAGGAATTAATAGCTCATGGACTTTGATCGGAACATGCGCGCACGTTAGGAAGCCTTGATCGGACACTAACTTAAGTAGAACTGTATTAAGATGTTTAGGGTCGATGATAAGGGATACATTCATAGATGATTGTCTTTACCGATACTTTTCATAGTTATAGTACTTAATATCTACTGCCTGAGCACGTATAGTGCAATTCTGCTTTCACTACTGTTCATTTGCGCACCTGCGCAGCCCAATCACACACAACCCCAATTTCGTAAGTTGTAGGTTGCTAGCGAAGACGGGTCTGCACGCTCCTTGTGGGATCGACTCTGACTTAGCCGCTGTACTAAGTGGAGAAGGAAGGATTAATTTGACGCGTACAACGATGCGCGATCAAATTTTGTCGCCGTTGCCGGGGAGCAACACAGATAAGTTTTAACTAGTTCAAGTTTTCTTTTACAGTAGTTAGTTATTTCTTTTTTATTTTATTTTTCGTTGGTGTTTCTGACAGTACGCAATCAACATCAGCCTGCGCAACCTTGAAACGGTTGCACTACGCAGATTATAGTTGCGCACCGACAGGGGCAACAACCTAGTTGTCTTTTAATTTCGTTTTCTTTAAGTTTAGAACAGGGCATGGAGAATAATAGTGTCATCAGCGATAACTTAGGGGACAGAACTCCAGAGGGACCTAACAATGCAAGGGCAGATAACCGCGCAGCCCGGTTCAGAGAGGAAGTACAGCGCGAAGTTGACGCTCGGATGGCCGCTGAAGTTGTGTATAATGCGCAACAGATCGTGCGACGCAGAATAGTGCGCGACATGTCGGCTCCAATCACAGTCAACCAACCTTGGTGCATAGTACTTCAACTTGATGGGCATTTTGAACTACGGAGCTCATTCATTCATCATATGCCTAAGTTTCATGGGATGAACAACGAGAACCCGGTCAAGCATGTGCGTGAATTCCTAGTTATCTGCGAGAACATGAAGACCGATGGGGAGAGTGAAGATGCGCTGAAGCTGAAGGCGTTCCCTTTTTTATTGTGTCATACAGCCAGTCATTGGCTGATGAGCTTACCAGCAGGATCTATTCGCACATGGGAGCAGCTCCAGAAGAAGTTCTTGGATAAGTTCTACCCCGCAGCTCAGATCGCGCTACTCAGGAGGGATGATCGCGCGTCGTTGTACGCGTCAAATTAATCCTTCCTTCTCCACTTAGTACAGCGGCTAAGTCAGGGTCGATCCCACAAGGAGCGTTGACCGCGCGTCGTTGTACGCGTCAAATTAATCCTTTCTTCTCCAATTAGTATAGCGGCTAAGTCAGGGTCGATCCCACAAGGAGCAAGCAGACTCGTTCAGCTAGTAACCTACAACTTACGAGAATTGGGTTGTGAGTGATTGGGTTGCGCAGGTGCGCGAATGAACAATAGTGAAAGCAGATTTTGCACTAGACGTACGCAGGCAGTAGAGATTAAGTACTATGACTATGAAAAGTATCGGTAAAGACAATCCTCTATGAATGTATTCCTTATCATCGACTCTAATCGTCTATAGTTCGATTTTACTGAAGTTAGTGTCCGATCAAGGCTTCCGATCAAAGTCCATGAGCTATTAATTCTTGAAACTAGTTTAAGCAGCTACGAATCCTATCACAGTAGCAGCTGATTATCCTAGCGCATTACTCCTACTTGTCACCGTCAAGCTACCAACTAGTTTAACATATAACAACAAGTAGTAAGAGTAAGATTGCGGTTCAAGGCTTCCCCTACTCATACAACTAGCTGTCAACCGTGTGCACAGAATTAATACAAGCAAACAAACTATGCATTAAGCACAAGTCTCAACGGAAATACTTCATAGAATCATATCCAACTAATACAAAGTGTTTAGCTAGACATGCTAGTGGTAAACATCATAGAAATAGTAAATAAAAGCTAAAGTGTCCAAGGAAATAGTAACAAGCAGGTGCGTGCAGGTTGCTGTGTCTCGGTTCGAGCAGTCGGTTGGCGCAGGTCCTCGGCGGCAGCTCGTGTGTTTTTCAGTTCTGGCTCTCTCTCTTCTATCTCGTGTGTCTCGTGTCTCTCAAACCCTAGCCTTCCTCTCTTTATATACTGCTTGTGAGGCCCGTGACAATCTTGGCAACTTCCAAATCCTAGGAGATTTTGTAGGGATATGGTGTTCAAGATTTGGAAATACCGCTACCCTGCGCATGGCTCACTACGCACGTTGGTTCGCATAGTTGGTTTGCGCACCGCAGTCTGAATCTGCCACCTCCTATCCTGTTTGCGCTGCTAGCTCCGCAGGCTGTGTGTTGCGCTCCTTAAATGCGCCTATTAGCGTGTATTCGACTTAGGCCCTTGTTTTGTCCTGGAATACAAAAACACCGAAAACCAGTAATCTTGTACACAAAATAATGCAAACAAGCACAGTGTTAAGATCTAAATAGTGCGTATAAATAGGCTCTATCAAGCGTGCAGACTCGTCTTCGCTAGCAACCTACAACTTACGAAATTGGCGCTGTGAGTGATTGGGTTGCGCAGGTGCGCGAATGAACAGTAGTGAAAGCAGAATTGCACGATACATGCGCAGGCAGTAGATATTAAGTACTATGACTACGAAAAGTATCGGTAAAGACAATCCTCTATGAATGTATCCCTTATCATCGACTCTAAACATCTATAGTGCAGTTCTACTTACGTTAGTGTTCGATCAAGGCTTCCTAACGTGTGCGCATGTTCCTATCAGAGTCCATGAGCTATTAATTCTTGAAACTAGTCTAAGCAACTACGAATCCTATCACAGTAGTAGCCGTTTATCCTACTATGTTACTCCTAGTTTTCACCGTCAAGTTATCAACCGGTTTAACATACAATAACGAGCAGTTAGAATAAGATTGCGGTTCAAGGCTTCTCTTATTCGCACACCTAATTATCACCCATGTGCATAGAATTAATATAAGTAGACGAACTAAGCATTAAACACAAGTCTCAAAGGAAATACTTCATAGAATCATGCCCAAACCGATACATGGTGTTTAGCTAGGCATGCAAGAAGCAAACATCATAGAAATAATAAGTAAAACTAAAGTAGCCAAGGAAAAGTAGCAAGTCGGCGCAATCGCAGGTTTAGAGGAGGAGCAGGAGGTGCTACTTTTCCTTGGCTGCTTTAGTTTTACTTATTATTTCTATGATGTTTGCTTCTAGCATGTCTAGCTAAACACCTTGTATCGGTTGGGCATGATTCTATGAAGTATTTTCTTTGAGACTTGTGTTTAATGCTTAGTTCGTCTATTTATATTAATTCTATGCACATGGGTGATAATTTTTTGTGCGAATAAGAGAAGCCTTGAACCGCAATCTTATTCTAACTGCTCGTTATTGTATGTTAAACTTGTTGATAACTTGACGGTGACAACTAGGAGTAACACACTAGGATAATCGGCTACTACTGTGACAAGATTCGTAGTTGCGTAGACTAGTTTCAGGAATTAATAGCTCATGGACTTTGATCGGAACATGCGCGCACGTTAGGAAGCCTTGATCGGACACTAACTTAAGTAGAACTGCACTTAGATGTTTAGAGTCGATGATAAGGGATACATTCATAGAGGATTGTCTTTATCGATACTTTTCATAGTTATAGTACTTAATATCTACTGCCTGCGCACGTATAGTGCAATTCTGCTTTCACTACTGTTCATTCGCGCACCTGCGCAGCCCCATCACTCACAACGCCAATTTCGTAAGTTGTAGGTTGCTAGCGAAGACGAGTCTGCACGCTCCTTGTGGGATCGACGCTGACTTAGCCGCTGTACTAAGTGGAGAATGAAGGATTAATTTGACGCGTACAACGACGCGCGATCAGGTCTTTATGGACGATTTTACTATGCATGGTGATACTTTTGATGCTAGCTTAGACAATTTGAGTAGAGTACTTGATAGAGCCTAGTTATATGCGCTATTTAGATCTTAACACTGTGCTTGTTTGCATTATTTTGTGTACAAGATTACTGGTTTGCGGTATTTTTGTATTTCAGGATGAAACAGGAGCATAAGTCAGATGTGCGCTAACGAGCGCTTTTAAAGAGCGCAATGCAAGACCTGCGGAGCTAGCAGCGCAAAAGGAGATAGGAGATAGCTGATTGGGACTGCAGTGCGCAAACCAACTGCTCGAAGCGAGTAGCGCAATCAACATGCGCAGCGAGCCATGCGCAGGATAGCAGAGTGACGTTGGCGTTTTAGGCAAGCAAAATGAAGTGCTATTCTAGTCACGCAAATATCAAACAATATTTATAACCGAGTGACCTCGGATCGAACCCAAGGGAAAAGCTTAGACTAATTGAGAACTAATCAATGCTACTAATGTAAGTCTACGGTTTTTTTTGGGGGGGGGGGGGGGGGGGGTTTGTCCTCCTATAGAGGTATCTCTAGCAAGCACTAAAGATAAATGATATTTTTGGGTTTTACTTAATGGATAGAAAGGGTGACTAGGGATTCAACTTCTCTCCTAAGATATGAGGAAATGAAATAACTCACTAATACATGCATGAACTACATTTGGTTGATAAAAGCAAGGCTAATGCATCGTCCGCTCTAGGTTCAACTCTCGCTCCTTCCCTAGAATGGAGAGGATACATAAATGACATGGTTCTCAAACTCTCATTCTATTGAACCGTGTAGAATATGAGTCCCATAACCGCACCCTCTCGGTCTATTGGCCGGTTACTCAAATCCGCTCAAAACTTAGCCTAATGTCAAGAATGCATGTCGCTCTCACTCACAAACACTCCATCTATGATCATACAATAGCTATGAAACATCCTAAGTTCAACTCTCGCTCCTTCCTTAGGGGTTCTAACCAAGCATACTCACTTAAGCATTTCGTCAAACACTTGGTGTGCATACAATGAATACATAGCTGGGGCACAATAAGATCAAACCAAACTTCATTCAATGCAATAACAATAGTGTTCTACATCATATCCAATCCTAGGGGATCCATTTAATCCCCAACCACAAGAACAACTACTCACTCATAATGAGTGTGCACAAATACATGATTAATAAGTGAAACATAAATGTAAATACAAAGCTAGGGTTTAGGAGAGGATGATGTAGAATCTTCAATCCAAGCTTCAATCTTTCATCAAGCTTGGTCTTCTTTGAGTTTTTGTCGCCTAGGGTTGCAAAAAGTAGAAGCTTGTCGTCTAGGGTTGAGAAAAATATGCAAGCTCTCCTTCTTCATTTCCATCTCATTCTATTTATACTCTTTGAAGTTTTCCACAAAGTGACCGAAGTGACCGAATTACTTGATTCGGTCAATGTCCATGTGATTCGCTCGAAGCTTTTGTTCAATGGTGTCTTGAGTTTGGGCGAATCAATTATCCTGGCCGAATCACTTTTGATTCGGTCAAACGTCTTGTGGAGCTAAACTGATTCGGGCACCTCTGGGCGAATCACCTATGATTCGACCGAATCATTTGTTCAGTGGCGGTCTCGGACTGGGCGAATCACTTCTCTTGGCCGAATCACCTTTGATTCGGTCACACCTTTTATGTGATTCGGTCAACTCTTCAGGACTTCCTCGGATCAGGTCAATTCGCGTAGTTGAGAGTGATTCGGTCAGGCTGGTGGGCGAATCACTTCTGCAGTTTGCTCAGCCTTTCTTCTTTTGATCTCCATCGACCGGAATTCGTCTAGATTTTCTTCGGGCCACTTCGTAATGCGAGATACATAATTTTAACCTGAAATGGACGAAGAAATCATCAAATGGCTTTATAGAATTGCGGAACAAACAAGAAGTAAGGGAAAAATGTGGACAAATAAAAGGTTATTTGTCCGCTCATCAAAATACCCCACACTTAAGACTTGTTCGTCCCGAACAAATATGTGCATAAGTCAAGCGAGAGTTTTCAGAAAAGGAATACTCACAAATCCCAATTGCAATCATCCATGAGAGTTTAAAGTCCAAATATAGCTAGCTAAGCAAGTAGTTTACTATCACCTCAAATTGGAATAGAGTTGTGCAAATTATTCACTTCACGCAAACTCTAAGGATCATTCACTTCAATGCGATAATAAATGTTCATAGAATCGATGTCAACCTAGCATTCGTCAAATTCAAATTTCCGCTCAATTTCCTATGCAAGTAGTATGAAGATAAGCGTCACTAGCACAAAAATTTTGTCAAATCAATCACATATGCTTGCTAAGGGCAAGTCCATAAGCTCAAGACAATAAACTCGTTCTCAAAAATTAGGCTATACGTGATAAACCGCAAGAGAAAAGGAGTTTTGACAATGAACAATTTAGAATTTCCTCGTACAAATCTGGATGCTCAAGTAATAAATTACGAGGGTCATACCTTAGACGCTTCCTAAAAATCCAATGCAAAAACCTTGCTCACACCTATGCGAAAGAACTTGTGGAAAAGGCTCAAAGTCAAGAATTAAGTGTGCCTATTTTTTTTGCGTTTATACAAATGCTTTCGAGGAGGAAATTACCTTCCTAACCCTCGGCAAATGCAAAACCTTCAAAATATGATAATTCTTTTTTTTTTCTTCATGTGCCTTTTTTTTTTCTTTTTCTTTTTTTTTTCTCTTCTTTCGCAATCATTTTGAAACACCCCACACTTAAGACTTGACAATGTGCCTAAATGTTATTTGATGGGGCATGAAGTGTGAGCAAAGCAAATGCAAAGGCTAAATAGGGACGCTAAAATCACCTAAAAGCAACCAAGAGCAAGCACAAGGTTTTTGTATGAAAATATTTTTTATTTTATGCTCGCTAAACTCAACTTCATTTTTCATGCATGGAAAGAGCTTAAAAAAAAAATCGAACTAAGCTAGCCGAACATCGAATCATGTGAATAAAATCATCACAAAGAGGATCAATCGACTAAAAGATGCGATTCATGAATTTAAGGCACAACTCAATCCAAAATTTTTTTTGATACGACTTAATTGCTTAGCAAACATTACTTCGTGTGATCAATACTTAAAGCTTGGATGAGAGCAATTATGTGAGTGCAATGTGCTCAAAGTGAGTGTGTAGCATAGAATCAAGTTGTAGAAAATCAAAGCAAAAGCGCAAAACACCCCACACTTAGAATTTTGCTTAGTCCCTAAGCAATATAAAGAACAAAGGATGGTAAAGAGAAAGTTGCGAAGGAACTTCTCTCGTGTGGAGGTAGCCCAATGCACATCCGTCCGTGTATGATGCTCTTAGCAGTTGCAATAAATCTGAAACTCACAAAAAATGTCAGCGCAACACTTGAATTCCCATGTTTAAAACAGCTAGCTATGCGAGATATAATTAATGTAGAACATATAGATAGGCATGAGGTTAGAAAACAAATGCGCGACAATGTATATGATGAGTTCACTTAGATATGTTTGTGTGCATCAAAGGTCATGAATTTGTGCATTAATGTGCTTGAGAAAGGTTTCGAACAATGGCAGATAAAAGGCAGAAATTTCCAAACTCAAGACAGTGCTGCTGAAAAGTGCCCGAATCAGGTGATTCGGTGACGACATATAATTGATTCGGTGACACCTGGGCGAATCACTTTTGTTCGGATAAGAGAGGTTGGCCGAATCAGGTGATTCGGACAAGACAAAAATGATTGATTCGGCCAAGTGTCCGAATCACTTTGGCTGGGATAGAGCTTTGCCCGAATCACACTTGATTCGGACAAGGCCAAAAGTGGTGATTCGGCCTGGGTGCCCGAATCAATTTACCTGGGCAGTTCGAAATAGAGTTTAAAAAATAATCTGCCAAAGAAACATTCAAGTGCCACAACCAATTTTCATACAAAAAATATCGCGGCGAAGCGCGTCAAATACAAATGGACAAGTCAAGCTGAATACATGTCAATTAAAACATCACAAGTCATGACACAAAATTGTAGCAAACTAAACCTCATTCCCTTGGTTTCCACTGCCAGCTCCAGGAGCTCCTTCAACATTGCCTCCATCCACTCTCCCTTCGAACATGGCTGAAACTGAGTCACTCGCAGCTGCGGTAGGCACAGCCGGCTGAGGTGGTGGCTGAGGGAAAGGAGCTGGAGGCGGTGGAAGGTCTGAAATACCCATGCTGGCTGCCATACGCACCATGACATTTCCTTGCCATGCGACAAAATCGAGGACAAGGGTGGATAATACCTCATGGGAGCGAATGAGCGTCGTGTGAGAATCTGAAAGCGAGTCCAAGCGTGCGCTCAACAATGCCAGGCCTTTGCGTGGAATGGGCTCAGCTCGACTGGAGGAATGGCAGCGGGAGAGGGTCTGAAATTCGGCATAGGCGCTGAGGTGTGGGCGGCTGGATCGGCTACTGCTGGCATGGGTGGCTCGCTGGCCTGCCTGGGTGGTGTCTCTATATCAGGGAGTCCATGCTCCTTTCGCTTCCTCCCTATCCTCTTCTCCAAGTGTTGTGGCACATCGGGTCGAGTAATCCAACGAAGCGTCTTAGGCTCTATCATGTGCATCTTTCGGAGAGTTTCCAGGTTGAGAATTTTCTTTGGCAAGATTGCGCAGCGGTCTAAATTGAATCCCAGCCACTTCGCGAGAAGTGTAATAAATGTCCCGCCACCTAGAGCGCGCCCTTTGTACTCCTTTCTCTGATATGACTCAAACTGAACCGTCAGTGCATCTACAATGTTTACTGATCTGCCGCGAGAAATGAGGAGCATCAAGTCCAAGTCCGATGTATTCACGTACCTGCCCCCATCCTTGCGGCTGTGAATGGATGTAGCTATGATACGGTGAATCAGCCGCCAAACTGGGGAGGTAATCATCGTGGCTGGCTGAGGGGAGGTGAAGAAAATGTCCTTCGCGGCGAGGTCCACCCAGAAATGGTACAGTTCGCGCTCTCTGAAATGCGGGGACTCACCAAGCTCATTGCACCCAAAAGCTGTGCAAATATCAAGCGCGGGCAGGGTAAAAGTCTGCCCGCCTAATCGGAAGGTCCAAGAACTGACAGTTTGGTCCCTCTTGCCATTGTGCCTTCGACTACCCTCAATATCTTCATTCGTCGCAGAAAATGATGCCATGAATTCCTTCACCACCCTCGGGTGAGTACCCGGATCATCCATCAAAATATAATGCATATCACTAGCACGAAGGTAATTACTGATTTCATCCATAACTTTAAGCTTGCTCAGTGCGGCATGATTAGGATAAATGGGAGCAAATACCTCATAATTCTCGTGCTGCGTCAATAAAGCTTGCATCTTGGCATCCGTAGCAAGGATTTCTCCAGTAAGATAGCGGGGTCTCCTTGTCTCTGCTGCTCCAGAATGAGGGATAACTGCCTGCCTGGCTTGCGAGCGCGACGACTCTCCCACGAGTCTGAAATCGTCGGAAGAGGAGGATGAAGATGAGGATGATGAACTGACTGGAGACGGCGGGGGAGAGGAGCGGATTATGATACCACTAGTAGCTCGCCTTGGCTTCGGTTTGGTTTTGGCTGGAGCTTTAGCTTTAGGTTTAGGTTTAGCAATGCCCTTACCCTTTTGAGCTGCGGTCAGCTTCTTGGCGGGCGGTGGTCGGGGCTTTCCCGTAGTCGTCAAGTTAGTCCTGGCCATTGTAAAGTTGGGCGAAGGAGAAGAGTGACTCGGGGAAGCTGCGGCTGATTCGGGCGAAGAAGACTCGGGGAAGCTGCGGCTGAATGGGTGTCGCGGAATGCGAACAACGATTTAGGGTTAGCTCGGAGAGGGAGGGATTTAGTTGGGAAGGTCGGACGGAAGCTGGTTTGAGGTCTGTGGTAGTCGGACGGGAGCGCTCGGGCGGAAAAAGGTTTAGGGCTCGGGGGAGAGTGAGCGAATAAAATGGATTCGCACGAATAAATCTCAAACTTCCAGCGAATTTGATTCGGGGACCTGCCCGAATCACCTCTGATTCGCCCGAATCATTTACTCAATGTATGTTCTCGGGTGAGCGAATCAACTGATTCGGGCGAACGCTTGGCCGAATCGATCTGGGTAGCTGCTTGACCGAATCAAGTGATTCGGGGAGACCGTCCATGATTCGCCCGAATCATTTACTCAGTGTATGCTCTCGGGTGAGCGAATCAACTGATTCGGCCACTCATGAAAACTGATTCGGGCGAATCGACTAGTGTGAGTTAGCCAACTCTGCACAAAAGTTTTCACTCAAATGCACCACATTCCTCAACCACTTTAAGACATCTAATATTCACTCAAAACACCCCACACTCAAATATTTTCACACATGAATAATTAAACCAAAAGGGGTAATTTGAGTGCACTCAACCACAAAAAACCCTAAAACCTCTAACTTCATATAGGCATGGCGCAACACAAAGTCAAAACATGATTCTACACTACAAACAAGTAGGAGCAAAAGCACAAATACTCACCAGCCTAGTTTAAAGTCTTGGCTAAGACGTAGCCGATTCCCTTCTGAAATTTCAAGTGTCTCTACTTATGCAGATTTGTGAACTAGCAGTTGCTGCAGCACACTCTTGTTCACTTATACGTAGGCACAGCAGACAATGAATGGGACACAGATTTGTTCACCCAGTTCGGCCAATCTGCCTACGTCTGGGGAGGACTATTCTCCAGTCCTCAATCCACTCAACCAAAGGTTCAAAGCACACTCGGTTACAAC
Source organism: Umbilicus rupestris (assembly GCA_963678935.1). Lineage (NCBI taxonomy): Eukaryota > Viridiplantae > Streptophyta > Magnoliopsida > Saxifragales > Crassulaceae > Umbilicus > Umbilicus rupestris. Next base: position 5,556,071 of record OY787626.1, on the reverse strand, counting down.
GCACGCAACCTATGCTACTTTAACCCCGTGTGGACTACTCAACACAATCAGAACAAGCTCTGATTTGTGCCAGCACACCCTCTACAATATGTCAGCCTAGAATAGCTACAATCCTCTTCAAGAACTCAGCCTATTCTAGCCTACACTACTCAGCAGGGTTGCTGCAGCAACAGCTGTAACACCAGCTGAAGCACTCTGTCCGCGTCGCTCCAAGGCCTCCTGCCGAGCCGATCGAACCACTCCAAGAGCTCTGCACACTCTGAGTAACTCCCCCTCACTCAGTGACCACCTGCCACTAGTGAGTTCTTCCGCACGAACCTCGACCGAGCCTTCCACCCGTCAGTTCTCCCGCGGCTGCCTTTGATCAACCAACAAGCTCCACAGCTCTAAATTGGCTTCCAGATCAATGCACGAATCAGTCTCTGCAAGACCTGATTCTCTTCTGCAATACGCACCACAGCTCTGCGCTCAACGCTCTGCCCGTGTGTGTTGATCGAAGAACAACTCTCGTAGCACACCCAGAAAAATCCTCACTCTGAATTTCGTGTCTACTCTCGTGTATCGCTCAGCTTCGATCACCTTCTACAGCCCTCAAACCTTCTGCTTAAATACCCTCACCACTTTAAGCAATTTCCAGGTTTAGGCCATAGTCCCACAAGATCAATTATCTCCTAAAATCTAGGAGATTAGATTTGATTAATATCTTCAATGCAAATCTCCTTCTCTGACTAGCAAACCTTGCTGGAATATGCTCAACGGTATTTTAGAAATTCTTCTAAGCACTTTCACAAAGCTGCCAAACCTTCAAAACCTTCAAAAACTCACCCAGCACAAAACTGCTACTCGGACAGTTGAACTAGCTCTTGAACCAGCACCTGCTGCAGCATCCCCTGCTGCATCTGTTGCTGGTTTACTTCTGCTGTATACTTCTGCTGGCCTCCTTGATTGATTGAGCTGCAGCAGCTCCTTGTTCACATATGCTGGTTTTGTCAAACACTGCCATCCTTGCATCATCAATCTCCCCCTTGGCATTTTGACAAAACCTTAAGGCAAATGCACTCTTCCGTGAACCAAAAAAAAACTCTAAGTAAAATTAATAGAGAGTATGTAAGGCCACACTCGGCCATAGATGACCACGCAGGGTCAAGAAAAACAATGTTCATAATGTTCATCAACAGTAACAGTAGCAGTAGCAGTTTATCACCAAGACACTTCTTCTCCCCCTTTTTGTCATAGATGCTCAAGGGGCCTGCTCATCATCTGCTGGGTACTCCAGGTCTTGGAGGAGGCTCCTGATCTGTCCACGCCTGGCATCCCTCCTCTTGGCTTCAGTTTCAAGCATAGCCAGCTCAGACCGGAGGTGACTCACAATCCTGGCACGAAGAGCAGACTGGATTGTGGCAGCAGGGGGAAGAGGTTCCTCCAGGGGAGCTGGAGCTGAGGAACCAACCAAGAGAAGATCTTCATAGGCAACATCCACTGCATGTTTTCCCTTGAATAGTTTGTGGTCAACAGTGAAGACCTGCAGCTCCTCAGATAAGCCTTCAGTAATAGTTCCGAACTCCGGGTGCTGAGAAACCATGATCCCATGGATGAGGGAGGGCAGCACAATAGGCCTGCTGGAGGAGGCACTCCCGGCATGTGTAGCAAGCTGAGGGAACATCACACTTCCCAGGCTGATCTTCCTCCTCTTTCCAATAGAATAGAGAAGGTTAGCAAAATCTTTGTTGACCTTCCCTCTGTGAGAACTAGGAATCCAGTTCCTTACACCAAGATGATACAGCAGAGCATACTTGGAGGTCAGCTCAGCTGCACTGAGATTCGGGCCGCCCCAAGACAGGCACACTCCCCCTGTGAGGATCTTCGCCAAAAATTCAGGCTTCACATCAGTGGGAGCCCTTGCATTCTCATGAATCCCAAGGAATGCATCGATAATTTCCGGGGTAATAACCACTTGTTTACCCCTTACCCAGCTTCTCCCATACTCATCAGCTCCTTCTTCTCCAAATTTTTCTTCCATATTCACTATAAATTCTCTAACCAGAATAATATTGAAACGGTGAGGAAAGGTTAGGGACTTGAGCAGATTTACCTCAGTCAGGAGCTCAATCATAGCAGCTGATCTATACTTGTCTTGCACCAGTCGCTTCTCATGCACAATGTGTTTCCTCTCAACAGCACTCCAGGTTTGAGAGACGCTTTTGTTCCTGAACCATGTGCCTCCGACAGTGAGAGTAGAGAAATCTTCAGCTGCAGGACCTTTCTTAGAGGGTCCACCAAGAGATCCTGCTTCCTCTTCTTCACTGGATGAGATTTCACTACTGGAGCCTGGGATCAGGATAGGAGCTTTGCCCTTGTCTGAAGAAGGAGGATGTGCTGCAGCAGGTTCTTGTTCAGGGGACTCAGCAGCTGTTTCAACCCCTTCACCAATAATACCTGGGGACATGACCAGTGATCTGCACTCTTCTCCTGCAGGAACTGCTGCAGCAGTCTCTGCTACTTGTTCTTCTTCAGAAGCAACTTCAGCCATATCCGCTTCTGGCAGCGCAGCAGAACTGGAGACAGGTTCTCCATCACGTACCAGCCGCCTCCTCTTCTGCGAAGCTCCTTCAGAGGGAGAGGGCTCACTGTGCGACACAGGGAGAGGGTTTGGTTCCCACACAACCACATCCAGCGGCTGAGCAGGGTCTTCGTTGCGTGCCTTGGTCCTTCTCTCAGACCTGTTCTGCCTGTCAGCTGCCAGATTCTTCTTCAGTCCGCGTGTCTTCACCATTGCTGTAGAGATGTGGAAGGAAAGAGGAGCGCACAGAGGATGATCGGCAGAGATTTCTGAGAAGCCCTTTGCTCTTGATCTGTGCCCTAGAAAATATTTACCCGTTATTTTCTTTTTCCTTTTTGAAGTGTAAGTCACGTGCCTCCCATGTGCAAATATTTTCCTTTCCATCCTCAGCAACCAACACATGTGAACAAGCTAATTCGGACAAGGTTGCTGCAGCACATGTGAGCTTGTTCACCTATTCAATTCAGGCTGCATTTTTTGCTCAGAGGATCCTTGAGAGATTCTGGTGGAGCCTTCTTCACCCATACTTGGAATACACCAGAGCTTTTCTTCTTCTGATCTTCCAGCCTCCTAACTCTTTGTTTGGGTTTCCATATTTGTACCATCTTTGATTTACCCTTGTTTTTAGCAATCCAGTGCCCTTGTGCAGCAACATGAAATGGAGTCTTTGTGCAACATGTGCTGATTCTGGACTTTGCTCCCCCTTTTTCAGCTGAGCAAGTTCTGTGTTGCTGCTTCAGATTGGAGTTGATCTTCTGCTTCCCAACACTTGTACCAGTACTCCCCTTGTTCTGAGACTTTTGTTTTGTTTGAGAAAAATGTTGTCCATGATGCTGCAGCATCCTCTTGTTCACATGTCTAGATCCAATTTTCTCTGCCATTTTTGAGGGGGCATCTGAATTCTTCTTCTCGTCTGTCTCACCATCTGAGGCTTTAATGAACACTGTCCCTTTAGAGCTTTCTTCACCAGTATATCCAAGCCCTGTTTTCCCTTTTCCAAGTCTTTGGTAAGATAATATTTCGTCCAGAATATTGCTCTGCGGGTCAGCTGTCTTGGCCGCTGCTGGAGTGGATTCAACAGAGGTCTGTCTTTCTAAATCTTCTCTTTTCAGAATAGTAACTTGATTATCAACTAAGGGCAGACATCTCCTTCGTTCTTCTTCCAAGGGATTTACTCTGTCAGTCAAGGTCTGATTGGTCTGAAGAACTGCCTCACATTGTTTGAGTATCTTCCTCAGAAGATCAGCAAAACTGTCAGATGAGTCTTCGTCATCTTCACTCTCAGAGACTTCAATCCCATAGTGAATTTCTACCTTCTTTAGCTCATTGAGGTGGACATCTGAAACACTTGTCAGCACAACACAGTTTTCTTCATCAATCTCATCCGAATCACTCCATTTTGCTGTCATGGATTTGCTGTTCTTTTTCTCAGAATTCTTGAAGGGTTTGCTTGGACAATCAGCCTCAATGTGTCCATACCCTTCACAGTTCCAGCATTGAACTCCCTTTTTCATATCTTTCTTGTCATCTTCGTCCAGAGCTGGTTCTTTCCCTTTCTTCTTTCTTTCACTACCCCTTCTGAATTGTCTTCGCGAGGAAGAGCTTCTCTCAGTTCTGGATTCCATGTTTTTCAGAAACTTCCCTAGATTTTTAACAAGCATGCTCAGCTGATCGTCTGGGACTGTCTGCTTGGTTTCTGCTTCAGCCTTCAAACCAACATTCTTGTCCTTGGAAGTGGTGTCTTCTTTGACCAGTTTCATCTCAAATTGTTTGAGAGACCCCATCAGCTCTTCCAACCTCATGAATCTGACATTCTGAGCTTCTTCAATGGCTGTCACCTTCATGTCAAACTTTGTGGGCAGCGATCTGAGAACCTTTCTGATAAGCTTTTCTTCTAGGATGGGCTCACCAAGGGCATGAGCTTCATTTGCAAGATCACAGAGTTTAGCATTAAACTCAGTGACTGTTTCATCATCCAGCATCCTCAGATTCTCAAATTGTGTGGCAATTATCTGGAGTCTTGATAGCTTCACTCTATCCGTTCCCTCATGGGCAATTTGCAGAATCTCCCACGCTTGCTTGGCCATGTCACAGTTTGAGATCAACCTGAAGTTATTAGCATCAACTGCAGCAAAAATTGCATTCAGAGCCTTTGAATTACCAGTTGCTGCAGCACCTTCTTCAGCAGTCCATTACTCTTCAGGTTTAATTCTTGTCACTCCTTGCTCATCCATGGTGATTGGGGGAGACCACTGAACCACAACAGCTCTCCATGTCTTCTCATCAATAGCCTTGAGGAAAGCTTTCATTCTAGCTTTCCAATAACCATAGTTGCTCTCTTCCAGAAGTGGAGGTCTACTCGTGCTCTGTCCTTCCTTCATTGTCTTGGCTACTTCGGAGACACTGTAGGACCTTTTAAACTCTGTGTGTCGAGTTCCCGCTCTGATACCAATTGAAATTTCAAGTGTCTCTACTTATGCAGATTTGTGAACTAGCAGTTGCTGCAGCACACTCTTGTTCACTTATACGTAGGCACAGCAGACAATGAATGGGACACAGATTTGTTCACCCAGTTCGGCCAATCTGCCTACGTCTGGGGAGGACTATTCTCCAGTCCTCAATCCACTCAACCAAAGGTTCAAAGCACACTCGGTTACAACGCACGCAACCTATGCTACTTTAACCCCGTGTGGACTACTCAACACAATCAGAACAAGCTCTGATTTGTGCCAGCACACCCTCTACAATATGTCAGCCTAGAATAGCTACAATCCTCTTCAAGAACTCAGCCTATTCTAGCCTACACTACTCAGCAGGGTTGCTGCAGCAACAGCTGTAACACCAGCTGAAGCACTCTGTCCGCGTCGCTCCAAGGCCTCCTGCCGAGCCGATCGAACCACTCCAAGAGCTCTGCACACTCTGAGTAACTCCCCCTCACTCAGTGACCACCTGCCACTAGTGAGTTCTTCCGCACGAACCTCGACCGAGCCTTCCACCCGTCAGTTCTCCCGCGGCTGCCTTTGATCAACCAACAAGCTCCACAGCTCTAAATTGGCTTCCAGATCAATGCACGAATCAGTCTCTGCAAGACCTGATTCTCTTCTGCAATACGCACCACAGCTCTGCGCTCAACGCTCTGCCCGTGTGTGTTGATCGAAGAACAACTCTCGTAGCACACCCAGAAAAATCCTCACTCTGAATTTCGTGTCTACTCTCGTGTATCGCTCAGCTTCGATCACCTTCTACAGCCCTCAAACCTTCTGCTTAAATACCCTCACCACTTTAAGCAATTTCCAGGTTTAGGCCATAGTCCCACAAGATCAATTATCTCCTAAAATCTAGGAGATTAGATTTGATTAATATCTTCAATGCAAATCTCCTTCTCTGACTAGCAAACCTTGCTGGAATATGCTCAACGGTATTTTAGAAATTCTTCTAAGCACTTTCACAAAGCTGCCAAACCTTCAAAACCTTCAAAAACTCACCCAGCACAAAACTGCTACTCGGACAATTGAACTAGCTCTTGAACCAGCACCTGCTGCAGCATCCCCTGCTGCATCTGTTGCTGGTTTACTTCTGCTGTATACTTCTGCTGGCCTCCTTGATTGATTGAGCTGCAGCAGCTCCTTGTTCACATATGCTGGTTTTGTCAAACACTGCCATCCTTGCATCATCACCTTCTTCATAAGAAACACACTTGAGAAGTCCTTTGCGAGGATCCCTTCTCAAATGGCATGCAATAATTAGCGAATTAGGTAGAATCATCAAGTTTGAAGTCTCCAAGCTCTAAGCTTTGCACTTCTCCATGGTAGGCTTTAATTCGATGGCCATTTACTTTGAAAGTTTCACCTTCTTTGTTTATCAATTCGAAGTGGCCATCTTCATATACTTTTTCAACTTTGAAAGGCCCCGACCATCTTGATTTCAATTTTCCCGGGAATAATCTAAGTCTAGAGTTGAAAAGCAATACGCTATCCCCCTTTGAGAAAGTCCTCCTCCGAATTTTTTTGTCATGCCACAATTTGGTTCTCTCCTTATAAATTCTTGAACTCTCATAAGAGTCGAGTCTAATCTCATCTAGTTCGTGGAGTTGGAGGACTCTCTTTTCCATCGCCGTCTTCAAGTCAAAATTTAACTTCTTGATTGCCCACATGGCCTTGTACTCCATTTCGACGGGGAGATGGCATGGCTTCCCATAGACTAAGCGGTATGGTGACATGCCAATCGGGGTCTTGAAAGCGGTGCGATATGCCCATAAAGCTTCTTCTAGCTTTGAAGACCAATCCTTCCTTGAGTTCCCCACCGTTTTTTCGAGAATAGCTTTTATCTCCCTATTAGAAACTTCAACTTGTCCACTAGTTTGAGGGTGATAAGGCGTCGCAATTTTGTGATAAACTCCATATTTTCGAAGCATCGCTTCGAATTGCCTTTCTTTGAAATGAGTACCATTATCACTAATCACGGTCCGAGGGGCTCCAAATCTTGGAAAGATGACCTTCTTGAATAACTTAATCACAACTTTGGCATCGCAAGAAGGTGAGGCAATGGCTTCCACCCATTTTGAGACATAGTCGACGGCGACTAAAATATACTTATTCCCATAAGAAGATGGGAATGGTCCCATGTAATCGATCCCCCATACGTCGAATATCTCAACCTCTAGAATACCCTTTTGAGGCATTTCATCTCTCTTAGAAATATTTCCGGTTCTTTGACACGCATCACAAGACTTCACGAACTCATATGCATCTTTGAACAAACTCGGCCAATAAAATCTGCTTTGAAGAATCTTTGCGGCCGTTTTAGAACTTGAGCCGTGCCCGCCATAAGGAGAAGAGTGACATCCTTCAAGAATACCTTGTTGGTCGCATTCCGCGACACATGATCTATAAAGTCCATCCGTGCAAAGCCTATATAGATAAGGCTCGTCCCAATAGTATCGGTTGATATCATGAAGGAATTTCTTCCTTTGATTGTAATTTGCTCCCTCCGGTAGAATTCCACAAGCTAGGAAATTCACGAAGTCCGCATACCATGGAGCTTGCGCGGTCTCGATGCTCATCAAGTATTCCCCAATGAATGTGTCATTTACGGGAATCATTATTGAATCTTCTTCTTTTGTTAGTTCAAGTCTTGACAAGTGATCCGCCACTACATTCTCTACTCCTTTCTTGTCCTTAATCTCTATATCAAATTCTTGCAATAGGAGTACCCAACGGATAAGTCTAGGTTTTGCTTCCTTCTTAGAAACCAAATACTTGATGGCGGCAGAACCAATCAAGTATTGCCTAAATTTTTCAAAGGCATAGACAATGGCTAGCATCTCTTTCTCCGTTGTTGAGTAGTTTGCTTGGGTAGTGTCAAGGGCCTTACTAATGTAATAGATTACGTGGAGGCGCTTATCGATTCGTTGACCCAAGACGGCTCCAATGGCGCTATCACTTGCATCGCACATCATTTCGAATGGTAAATCCCAATTCGGTGCTTGAATAATAGGTGCGGTCACTAAAGCTTGCTTCAATACTTCAAACGCCTCAAGGCAAGGCTCATCAAAAGTAAATTCCACCTCATTGCGTAAAAGATTTTTGAGGGGCTTTGCTATCTTTGAAAAATCCTTAATAAATCTTCAATAAAAGCCCGCATGCCCGAGAAAACTTCTAATCCCTTTAATATCCCTTGGAGGCGGCAACTTTTCAATCACGTCGATTTTAGCTCTATCGACTTCGATCCCTCTCTTTGAAACACGATGTCCCAAAACTATGCCTTCTTTCACCATGAAATGGCATTTCTCCCAATTGAGGACTAAGTCCATCTCAATGCACCTAGCCAAAACACGTGAAAGATTTGTAAGACAATCATCAAAAGAATATCCATGCACCGAAAAATCATCCATAAACACTTCCATGGAATTTTCAAGAAATTCGGAAAATATGGACATCATGCATCTTTGAAAAGTACCCGGCGCATTACAAAGACCAAAAGGCATTCTCCTATATGCAAAAGTGCCATAGGGGCAAGTAAAAGTTGTCTTTTCTTGGTCATCGGGGTGGATGGGAATTTGGAAAAAACCACTAAAACCATCTAGAAAGCAAAAATATTCATGTCCCGCTAATCTTTCTAGCATTTTATCAATAAAAGGAATTGGGAAATGATCTTTCTTGGTGGCTTTGTTTAATTTCCTATAGTCTATGCACATCCTCCACCCCGTGACCGTGTGCGTAGGGATCAATTCATTTTTATCATTCTCCACAACGGTGAGCCCGCCTTTCTTAGGCACCACATGAATTGGGCTCACCCATTCGGAGTCGGGGATCGAGTAAATTATTCCTGCATCTCTCAACTTAGTCACTTCTTTCAACACAACCTCCCCAAGCTTAGGATTTAATCGTCCCCAAGGTTTCACATTCTCCTCAAGTCTTATCCTATGCATGCAAACCTTGGGGCTAATCCCTTTCAAATCATCAATGGAATGCCCAATAGCACCCTTATACAATTGCAACACATGCATAAGCTTAGAGGTCTCACATTCATCAAGAGATGCTTCGATAATTACGGGTAGTGAATTGTTTGGTCCGAGGAATTCATACCTTAGATTCGGTGGAAGGGGTTTCAATCCCTCACCGAATTCCTTACCTTTTCGTGGCTCTTCTTCAATGGTGTCCTCATCGAGAGTGTTACCGTCCTCAAGATTCATCAATGAGGCGAAAGATGGACTACCACTATCTTGGGTGAGCAACTCGTACTCAAAATTTGTCAATTCATCATGAGCATCAAAAACATCACAAGCATCATTTATTTCAAGCAAATGACAATCCATAGAACTACTAGGAGCATTTAAAACCTTTTTCAAGTAAAATTTAATTTTGTCGGTTCCCAAGTTTAGTTCTATAACTCCCTCTCCACAATTAATGACGGCTTTTACCGTATTCAAGAAAGGCCTTCCTAGTATGATAGGAATTTCACGATCCTCATCCATTTCAAGCACATAAAAGTCAACGGGAACATAAAATTTCCCTACTCTAATTGGAACATCCTCTAAAATACCCTTAGGTAACCTAGATGATCTATCCGCCAATCTAAGATTTATGGATGTAGGAGTGAGTTCACCCATGTCAAGCTTTTGAAACAAGGAAAATGGCATCAAAGAAATACTAGCTCCCAAGTCACACAATGCACTATCTATGCAAAAATCACCAATAGCAATAGGAATAGAGAATGAACCATGATCATTTAGCTTCCTAGGCATGTTATGTTGAATAATAGCGCTACAATTAGCATCCAAAGCTACGTGATCAATTTCATGCATTTCCCTCCTATGCGATATAATATCTTTAAGAAATTTTGCATAAGTAGGCATTTGAGTTAGTACCTCAGTGAAGGGGAAAGTCACTTGGAGTTTGCTCAAGATATTCGCAAAGCGCTTGAAATGTGTGTCCTCCTTCTTCTTCTTCAATATTTGTGGAAATGGAATGGGAGGCACATATGGAGCGGGCTCTTGAGCTTTTTCTTTTCCTCTCTTTTCAACCTTCTCTTGAGATGAAGACCCTTCTTTCTCAACCTCAACGGTTGTGTTGGCAACTTTGGTCTTCGCGGGGCTCTTCTAAGACTCTTCCGCTCTTTAAGGTGATGGCATTTATGGTTTCGGAAGAGTTCACATCCGGTTGAGAAGGCAATTTCCCTTGATATTTTGAGGAAGAACTCGCTTGTTGAGCAATTTGTGTCTCAAGCATTTTGTTATGTGCTTGCAATTGGTCGAGTCTTTGAAGGATGAGTTGGTTATCTTTTTGTTGTTGAGCTTGAGTTGCGGCCAATTGAGCAACAATGGATAATAGGGATGGTTCCTCTTGGCTAGGCCTCTCGTCGTTTCTTTGGTAAGGAGCTTGTAATTGTTTCCTTGGTGGAAATCCCGGAGGTGTAGGCTTGGGCTCATTGTTGATGGGCGCTCTCCTCGGAAAGTTTGGGTCTTCATGGAACCTTACATGTTGAGGAGGGTTCCTTGGTTGGTAGGGAGGATTTCTCGGTTGATACCCACTTGATTGAGGTGGCACATAAGCTCTCTCTTGGTTCCTCACAAGATAGTTAACATCTTCAAATTCATCCGCATGTTTGGCGGTGCAAGAATCTTCATCATGCGACGGGTTAGCGCATATGCTACAAGCTTGCGGATGTTCTCTTCTCTTGTTCAAGTTCATGTTCCCAAGAAATTGTGCCAAGGAATTTACCGTCTTTGCAAGGGAGTTGAAATCTTCCTTTGTCACGGCTTTAGAGGTTTCCTCCTTGCTCTTTTTCTTCAAGTGGTTCCTTTCACCACCCCATTGATGCGAATTTCGTGCAATCTTTTCGATGATCTTGAAACCATCGGTAGCCGTTAAGTCCATCATCGCTCCATTACTCGCATGGTCCATATGGTTCCTTGCATCTTGGTCCATCCCATCGTAGAAGCTTTGCAATAATTGACACTTGTTGAATCCATGATGAGGGCAATCTCTTTGAAGCGCTCATAAGCCTCATAGAAGGTTTCATCGTCCCGTTGAGTAAATTGGTTGATTCTATCCCGAATCTTCTTTGTCTTGGCGGGAGGGAAATATTGGATTAAAAAGGCTTGTGCTAGTCCCTCCCAAGTATTGAATGTATCCGGTTTATGACTCATCAACCAATCTTTAGATTTCCCGGAAAGTGAGAACGGAAAAACCTTCATATATACCCACTCTTGTTGGATGCCCGGCATCTTGTATGTGCGGCATAGCTCCGTAAATTGGGCCAAATGGGCATTTGGGTTCCCATATCCGTCGAATTGATGTGCGGCCACCATATGGAGGAGGGCGGATTTGATTTCAAACTCTTGGTCTTCTCCCCCCGGTAAGCAAATTGGGGAACCATAATGTCCAATGGTTGGGGCGATGGATGCCCCAACCGGTCTTTCTTCTTCCTCTTGCGGAAGAGGAGCATTTCCTTGCCTTCTAGGATTTTGTGGATCCATATTTCCCGGTTGTTCGGCTCGTGTAGGCGAAGGAGTATCCAAATGAGGAGTGTGAAGCTCGTGTGAAGCGGAGGGATGAGAAGTTTGGCTTGTAGTTGAGGTAGAAGCTTGTTCTTCTACTCTCTTGCTCTTTGCTCTAGTTTGCATTCAAACACCTATGAAGCAATCAAAGAGAGCTTTTATAAATCTAAAGGCTAATTCCCTGGCAACGGCGCCATTTTGACGTTGGCGTTTTAGGCAAGCAAAATGAAGTGCTATTCTAGTCACGCAAATATCAAACAATATTTATAACCGAGTGACCTCGGATCGAACCCAAGGGAAAAGCTTAGACTAATTGACAACTAATCAATGCTACTAATGTAAGTCTACGGTTTGGGGGGGGGGGGGGGGGGGGGGTTGTCCTCCTATAGAGGTATCTTTAGCAAGCACTGAAGATAAATGATATTTTTGGGTTTTACTTAAAGGATAGAAAGGGTGACTAGGGATTCAACTTCTCTCCTAAGATATGAGGAAATGAAATAACTCACTAATACATGCATGAACTACATTTGGTTGATAAAAGCAAGGCTAATGCATCGTCCGCTCTAGGTTCAACTCTCGCTCCTTCCCTAGAATGGAGAGGATACATAAATGACATGGTTCTCAAACTCTCATTCTATTGAACCGTGTAGAATATGAGTCCCATAACCGCACCCTCTCGGTCTATTGGCCGGTTACTCAAATCCGCTCAAAACTTAGCCTAAAGTAGAAGCTTGTCGTCTAGGGTTGAGAAAAATATGCAAGCTCTCCTTCTTCATTTCCATCTCATTCTATTTATACTCTTTGAAGTTTTCCACAAAGTGACCGAAGTGACCGAATCACTTGATTCGGTCAATGTCCATGTGATTCGCTCGAAGCTTTTGTTCAGTGGTGTCTTGAGTTTGGGCGAATCAATTATCCTGGCCGAATCACTTTTGATTCGGTCAAACGTCTTGTGGAGCTAAACTGATTCGGGCACCTCTGGGCGAATCACCTATGATTCGGCCGAATCATTTGTTCAGTGGCGGTCTCGGACTGGGCGAATCACTTCTCTTGGCCGAATCACCTTTGATTCGGTCACACCTTTTATGTGATTCGGTCAACTCTTCAGGACTTCCCCGGATCAGGTCAATTCGTGCAGCTGAGAGTGATTCGGTCAGGCTGGTGGGCGAATCACTAGTGATTCGGCCGAATCACTTCTGCAGTTTGCTCAGCCTTTCTTCTTTTGATCTCCATCGACGGGAATTCGTCTAGATTTTCTTCGGGCCACTTCGTAATGCGAGATACATAATTTTAACCTGAAATGGACAAAGAAATCATCAAATGGCTTTATAGAATTGCGGAACAAACAAGAAGTAAGGGAAAAATGTGGACAAATAAAAGGTTATTTGTCCGCTCATCACAGAGTTTCTAAATTTGGTTCATCATTATCTCTTAGATTTTTGGAAGTAGCTAAGATTCTCTCGGGCTAAATCTAAGCATTCCTTGGGCTTCAAGACCAGTATATAAGAGGAGGGTAGCTAGGGTTTAGAGGATATATAGAAGACATATAGAGAGAGGGACACATAGCAGCAAAAACACACGAGCTCCAGCTGAGATTCTGCACGAACCACCTGCGCCAGCCGAGAACAGCAACATGCAATTGCGCCGACCTGCTACTTTTCCTTGGCTGCTTTAGTTTTATTTATTATTTCTATGATGTTTGTTTCTAGCATGTCTAGCTAAACACCTTGTATCGGTTGGGCATGATTATATGAAGTATTTCCTTTGAGACTTGTATTTAATGCTTAGTTCGTCTACTTATATTAATTCTATGCACATGGATGATAATTAGGTGTGCGAATAAGAGAAGCCTTGAATCGCAATCTTATTCTAACTGCTCGTTATTGTATGTTAAACTGGTTGATAACTTGACGGTGACAACTAGGAGTAACACACTAGGATAAACGGCTACTACTGTGATAGGATTCGTAGTTGCTTAGACTAGTTTCAAGAATTAATAGCTCATGGACTCTGATCGGAACATGCGCACACGTTAGGAAGCCTTGATCGGACACTAACGTAAGTAGAACTGCACTATAGATGTTCAGAGTAGATGATAAGGGATACATTCATAGAGGATTGTCTTTACCGATACTTTTCATAGTCATAGTACTTAATATCTACTGCCCGCGCACGTATCGTGCAATTCTGCTTTCACTACTGTTCATTCGCGCACCTGCGCAACCCAATCACTCACAGCCCCAATTTCGTAAGTTGTAGGTTGCTAGCGAAGACGAGTCTGCACGCTCCTTGTGGGATCGACCCTGACTTAGCCGCTGTACTAAGTGGAGAAGGAAGGATTAATTTGACGCGTACAACGACGCGCGATCAAATTTTGGCGCCGTTGCCGGGGAGCAACACAGATAAGTTTTAACTAGTTCAAGTTTTCTTTTACAGTAGTTAGTTATTTCTTCTTTATTTTTCGTTGGTGTTTCTGCCAGTACGCAATCAACATCAGCCTGCGTAACTTTGAAACGGTTGCGCGGCGCAGATTATAGTTGCGCACCGACAGGGGCAACAACCTAGTTGTCTTTTAATTTCGTTTTCTTTAAGTTTAGAACAGGGCATGGAGAATAATAGTGTGATCGTGATCGCGCGTCGTTGTGCGCGTCAAATATAATCCTTCCTCTTCCACTTAGTACAGCGGCTAAGTAAGGGTCGATCTCCACAGGGAGCAAGTAGTTCAGTTTTAGCTAGTGACCTACACTTACGAAGATTGGGGGGTGAGTGATTGGTTTGCGCAGTGCGCAAGTAAACAGTTGTAAAACGCAGGGAAGTGCACTAGACGTGCGCAGGCAATAGAGATTAAGTACTATGACTATGAGAAGTATCGGCGCAGACAATCCTCTATGAGTGCATTCCTTATCATTGACTCTAAATGTCTATAGCTTGATTTACTTAAGTTAGTGTCCGGTCAAGGCTTCCTAACATGTGCATATGTTCCGATCAAAGTTCATGTGCTATTAATTCTTGCACTAGACTTAAACAACTACGAATCCGATCAAAGTAGTAATTGCCTATCCTAGCGCGTTACTCCTAGTTGGCACCGTCAGGCTATTCAACTAGTTTAACAAACAACAACAAGCGACAAGAGTAAGATTGCGGTTCAAGGCTTCCCCTACTCATGCAACAAGCTGCCAGTAATATGCGCAGAATTAATATAAGCAAGCAAGCTATGCATTAAGCGCAAGTCTCAAAGGAAATACTCATAGATTCATGTCCAACCGATACTAAACGTTTAGCTAGACATGCTAGTAATAAACATCATAGAAACAGTAAATAATAACTAAAGTATCCAAGAGAACAATAGCAAACAGTGCGTGCAGGTTGTAGTCTTGGCGGGCGCAGTCGGCTAGCGCAGTCCTCTCAGCAAGCTCGTGTGTTTTCCAGTCCTGGTGCGTAGTGCCTCCTTGGTGTCCGAACTGTGAATCCTGGTAATCCTCTCTTTGATGATGATGAAACCCTAGCCTCCTTCTCTTCTTTATATACTGCCAGGGGCTCATCCTTGGCAACTTCCAAATCTGGTCGTGTCAGGATTTGGAAACATCATCGTCTACGCCTGGCGCACGGCATGTGTGTAGCGCAATCGGCTAGCGCACCGTGGTCGACTCCGCCAATTCCTTCTGTTTGCGCCGCTAGCTCCGCAGGCTGTGTGATGCGCATCCTAAACGCTGCCTGTTAGCGCGTATCCGACTTAGGCTCTTGTTCTGCCCTGAAATACAAAAACACTGGAAACCAGTAATCTTGTACACAAAATAATGCAAACAAGCATAGGGTTATGATCTAAATAATGCGTATAAATAAGCTCTATCAGATCGGCGATAACTTAGGGGACAGAACCCCAGAGGGACCTAACAATGCAAGGGCAGATAACCACGCAGCTCGGTTCAGAGAGGAAGTACAGCGCAAAGTTGAAGCTCGGTTGGCCGATGAAGCAGTGTATAATGCGCAACCCGTGCAACAGATCGTGCGACGCGAAACAGTGCGCGAAATGTCGGCTCCAGTCACAGTCAACCAACCTTGGTGCATAGTACTTCCACCCGATGGGCATTTTGAACTACGGAGCTCATTCATTCATCATATGCCTAAGTTTCATGGGATGAACAACGAGAACCCGATCAAGCATGTGCGCGAATTCCTAGTTATCTGCGAGAACATGAAGACCGACGGGGAGAGTGAAGAAGCGCTGAAGCTGAAGGCGTTCCCTTTTTCATTGTGTGATACAACCACAGCAGGCGTAGCAAGTATACAACCCACCGCACCGCGGCAATGACGCACCAGCACAGAATAACCAGCAACCGCGGCGCTCCTTAGAAGACATAGTTGGTCAGTTAGCAGACACTGTGCGCAAGAATGATGAAAAGTATGACAAGAGGTTCGAGTCAATTGAGAAGCAGTTGTCGCAGATTGCTATCACGGTTTATGAGCTGAAAAAGAGCGATGGCAACCTACCTTCGCAAGTGATTCGAAACCCTAAGGGAGGAGTTAACGTCGTAACACTGAGGACTGGGATCACAGTTGAGACAGCTCTGACCGCGAAGGAGCCCGGGCAGCCAGTTGCGCAACCTCCAGAGCCAGCACAGCCGGATGCGCAACCAGCCGCGAAAACTACAAACTAACAGGGGGTGGCGCCAGGTATGATACAATCAGGAGAAAAGAGTACCAATCCTACTAACGCACCTGCACCTTTTCCTGTGCAGACACCTTTAGCAAGGAAGGAGGCGCTAGACAAGGAGCTATATGAATTATTCAGTAAGGTGGAAATAAACATTCCCCTGATTGAGGCAGTTCAGCAGATCCCTAGATACGCCAAGTTTTTGAAGGAGCTGTGCACAAACAAGAGGAAGGGAGAGTGCGCACAAGTTATGCTTAACGCGCATGCATCAGCAATTGTGCAACACAAGGTACCACCTAAATGTCGGGATCCAGGTACGTTCACCATACCGTGCACCTTAGGTAAGACCACGGTAAGCAACTGCATGATTGATCTCGGTGCATTTATAAATGTGCTTCCTTACTCCTTGTATATGTCATTGCACCTTGGTCCACTTAAGCCTGCAGGTCTCACCATCCAATTAGCAGATCGGTCGTGCAAACACCCGACGGGCATGATAGAAGACGTTCTCGTCCAAGTGGGAGAGCTGGTGTTCCCAGTAGATTTCTACGTCTTGGAAATGGAGGGTGAGTCGAGCAAGGGAAGCGCGCAAATCCTACTGGTCAGACCATTTCTGATGACAGCGCGCACAAAGATAGACGTGTGGAAAGGAACGCTCTCGATGGAGGTAGATGGTGAGGAGATTCGCTTTCACATTTTTAAGGGGATGTAGCATTCTCATGAGGACGCCACAGTGCACGCGTTAGATAGTATGGACGACTTGGTTGAGCATGCGCAACATGGGAGCCTGCGCCACTGATACAGACAGAGATGGAGGCGCATGATGATGAGCTGAGCAGCACAGAACTAGTGTCCAGGCAGGTATATGATCTGGTTAATGTTTGCGCTACTGATAAAATCCTACCTTCTATTAAACAGGCACCCAAAGTTGAGCTGAAGCAACTGCCCGAGCACTTAAAGTACATCTTCCTGGGCAATGAGGACACCTTGCCTGTCATTATAAAGAAAGGATTAGAGGAGGAGCAGGAGGCACGATTACAGGAGGTGTTGTGCAAGAACCAGCGCGCTATAGGGTGGACATTAGCTGACCTGCGCGGAGTAAGCCCTGATGTGTGTACGCACAGGATTCTGCTGGAAAATGATGCCAAACCATTCAGGGAACCTCAGCGCAGACTGAATCCGATTATGATGGAGGTAGTGCAGAAGGAGATTCTGAAGCTACTTGACGCAGGAGTAATATACCCGATCTCAGACAGTAAGTGGGTAAGTCCAGTGCACGTTGTGCCCAAGAAAGGAGGCATCACAGTAGAGGAAAATGCGCAAGGCGAGTAGTTCCCAAGCGCATACAGACTGGATGGCGCATGTGCATTGATTACAGGAAGCTAAAGGCAGTCACGCGCAAGGATCATTTCCCGCTACCGTTCATAGACCGGAAACCACACTTTTGCTTCCTGAACGGTTACTCAGGGTACAATCAAATACCTATAGCTGCGACGGATCAGGAGAAGACAACCTTTACCTTGCCCATTCGGTACCTTTGCGTTTCGGCGCATGTCGTTTGAGCTGTGTAATGCGCCAGGTACGTTCCAACGCTTAGTCATCAGCATTTTCTCAGATATGATTGGTTTATGTATAGGGGTATTCATGGATGACTTCACTGTGCATGGTGAGACTTTTGATGCATGTTTGGATAATCTTGATAGGGTCTTAGCGCGCTGCATTACCAAGAATCTAGTTCTCATTTATGAAAAATGTCACTTCATGGTGTCACATGGAGTAGTACTAGGACATATTATCTCACAGGAAGGAATTAAGGTTGATAAAGCAAAAATAGATCTTATCTCAAATCTGCCTTATTCCACTAATGTGCGCGACGTTAAGTTGTTTCTCGGGCATGCAGGGTTCTACAGGCGCTTTATAAAAGATTTTTCTAAAATATGTATTCCATTGTCTAACCTCCTTCAAAAGGATGTGTGCTTTGAGTTCACTGAGGAGTGCAGGAATGCCTTTGATAAGCTGAAAGATGCGCTGACCAGTGTGCCAGTGATGCGCGCACCAGACTGGAACTTACCCTTTGAGCTGATGTGTGATGCAAGTGACTACGCTGTAGACGCAGTATTGGGTCAGCGCGGGGATAAGAGGCCGCACGCTATCTATTATGCGTTGCGCACACTGGACACTGCGCAGAGGAACTACACCACGACTGAGAAGGAACTTCTGGCAATCGTATTTGCGCTGGAGAAGTTCCACGCATATGTTCTGGGCGCTAGAGTCATTGTCTACACTGACCACGCTGCTATCCGTTACCTGATGTCCAAGAAAGAGACTAAGCTGCGCTTGATGCGCTGGTTGCTTCTGCTCCAAGAGTTCGATTTAGAGATCAAGGATAAGAAGGGAATGGAAAACACTATTGCTGATCACCTAAGTAGGATAGTGAAAGAAGAGAAGCCACGGCAGATTACGGAGACATTACCTGACGAGCACCTGATGGCGCTGAACGGTAAGGTACCATGGTATGCGCATATTGCAAATTATCTGGTCACAGATGCGTTTCCCCCTCAATTCACTAAAGCTCAATGCATGAGGTTAAAACATGAGTCTAAATATTACGTTTGGGATGATCCGTACATGCTTAGAATAGGCCCTGATCAGATCTTGAGGCGATGTGTGCCTGATCATGAGATTAGCTCTGTTTTGAGATTTTGTCATGAACACGCGTGCGGAGGACACTTTGGTCCAAAGCGCATGAGCAGGAAAATCCTAGATTGCGGTTTTTATTGGCCGCACTTATTTCGTGACTCATATAACCACTGCAGGGCTTGTGATAGGTGTCTGCGCACAGGAAATATCAGCGCGCAGCGAGATGCCACAAACGCCAATACTGGTAGACGAAGTGTTCGACTTGTAGGGATTGACTTCATGGGGCCGTTTCCTCCATCTTGTGGATACGTACATACTAGTTGCGGTGGATTATGTCTCGAAGTGGGCCGAAGCTAAGGCCACGGGCAAGGATGATGGTAAAACGGTTGTTGAGTTTTTAAGGACTAACATTTTCTGCAGGTACGGAGTGCCTAAGGCAATAATCAGCGACTAGGGGACGCACTTCTGCAACAGAATAGTGGCGCAGGTACTAAAGCATTATGGAGTGCGCCACAAGACGTCCACTGCATACCACCCTCAAACAAATGGCCAAGCCGAGGTTTCCAACAGAGAGATTAAGCGCATTCTGGAGAAAACCGTGAGACCTACGCGCAAAGACTGGAGCTAGCGGCTGGATGATGCACTTTGGGCATATAGGACTGCGCACAAGACACCGATTGGGACTTCACCATTTCGGTTGGTGTATGGAAAGGCGTGCCACCTACCAGTTGAGTTGGAACACAAGGCATACTGGGCATTCTGCACTTGCAATCTGAACCTCGACGAGGCCGGTAAGAAGCGCACCTTTGAATTGAGCGAACTAGAGGAGCTGCGCCTGGATGCATATGAGGGGCTGCGCGATTACAAAGCGTGCACGAAAGCATTTCACGATAAGTACATCCTCAGACGCACCTTTGAGCCAGGAGACCGGGTGCTTTTGTTCTCCTCGCGCTTAAAGCTGATGCCCGGGAAGCTGCGCAGCAAGTGGACGGGACCATACACAGTCACGAAGGTTTTTCCATATGGAACAATCGAGTTAGAGAACGAGCGCAAGCATCGTTTTCAGGTTAATGGGCAAAGAGTCAAGAAGTACTTGGGAGAAACTTGGGATGAGGCCACGCACGAAGTTGATTTGGCGGAACTAGAAATAGAGGATGTGCAGGCTGCTGCGCCAGAGATACAACCTGATGCACCGGAGGGAGAACTGGGAGCTACTGCTTATATATCTTCTCCCTCACTAATTAACCTCGTTACTTATGATGTGTCACATGATTTTGGCCACACTGACCACCTATCTGTTCCTTTGCGCAGGGCTAAGGAAAGCATAGCACGCACAGATGCACAGGAGCGCGCAGGAGCAAGTGTGGGGGTGGTCACGTGCGCCCACTTGAGCAAGTAACGAGGTACCGTCGAGCCAACGACGTTTGTTAAGGTATGTGGCATCATTGACAAACTCCTACAAAGTGCACTAGACCCTGCTACAGCAAGTATGGAAAGAAAACAGCTGATGAAGAGCATTCCAGAGTGAGCAAACTCAGTAAGTGGCGCTCCAGATGAAGACATTAAGTGGCGCTCCAGATGAAGACATTAAGTGGCTAATGTCTTCACTAGGAGCGCGACCTAATGTTGCCTTGGGGCGCTCGGAAATCTAGAAGAGGTCATGAAGACATCAGCTTGTGCAATTTGGGCAGAGTGACTATCTCAGTGCTCAAGCAGTGGAGTAAGCAAGTGGTATAGCAACCTCTGGAGCAGAAGTTCAGTAGCAGAAGTATTGCACACCTTCAGACAGCTTATGCTACAGCAGATGCTGGAGCTAAAATGCTGTAGCAGAAATTCAAAGCTTTCTCATAGATTGCATTCAAACAACAAATCAGTGGACCGAAGGGCTTCCGGAAAGAGCTGAATATTCAGGAGAATATTTCTGGAGTGTCTCTCAAGAACAAGGGCAGATTTGTTGAGTGAAGTTTTGATTGGAAAATCAAAAACTCCTAATCTTGTAGAGATCTTGGAGGATCTTCCTTAAAATTGATGGGATTGTTTCCTAATGCATTTAGGAAATTCCAGCAGCAGCAAACAACACCAGCACAAGTGAACAAGGAGTTGCTGCAGCTCAAATAATCAAGCAGGCAGCAGAAGTGAACTAGAAGCAGCTTCAGCAGGGGATGCTGCAGCAGGTGCTTGTTCAAGTGGCTGTTTCAACTGTCCGAGTAGCAGCTGTCTGCTGGGCTCGGTTTGAAGGTCTGGCTGCTCTGCGGAGGCTCTTAGAAGAATTTCTAAATTGCTGAAGAGTTTATTCCAGAGAGGTTTACTAGTCAGAGAAGGAGATTTACATTGGAGTTAATAATCAAATCTAATCTCCTAGATTTTAGGAGATAATTGATCTTGTTGGGTCAATTGCCTAAACCTAGAAATTGCTTAAAGTGGTGCTGCTACTTAAGCTGAAGGTGTTCAGGGCTGAAGAGGTTGATCGAAGCAGAGGGATACACGAGTGCATACACAGATTTCAGTGGGAGAATCCTTGGTGTGCGACGGAAGTTTTCTTCGATCATCACCCGTGAGCAGAGCGTTGAGCGCAGAGCTGTGGTGAGTATTACAGAAGGGAATCAGGACTTGCAGAGTCTGATTCGAGCTTGATCTGGAAGCCAATTCAGAGCAGTGGTGCTTGTTGGTTGATCAAGAGCAGCCGCGGAAGAACTGACGGGTGTGTGGCTCGGTCGAGTGTCTAAGCGTGGTTCTCGCTAGTGGCAGGTGGTCACTGAGTGAGGGGGAGTATTCCAGAGTGTGCAGCGCTCGTGGAATCGTTCGATCGGCTCGGCAGAAGGCCTTGGAGCGACGCGGACATTTGTGCTTCAGTTGTGTGTTACAGCAGTTGCTACAGCAACCCTGCTGAGTAGTTGTAGTTTAGAATAGGCTGAGTCTTGAGAAGTCTGTAGCTATTCTAGATTGACATATTGCAGAGGGTGTGCAGACACAAGTCAGAGCTTGTTCTGATTGTGTCGAGTGATCCACACAAGGTTGAGTAGCATAGGTTGCGTGAGTTGTAACCGTGTGTACGTGGGAACTTTCGAGTTAGTGGATTGAGGACTGGAGAATAGTCCTCCCCAGACGTAGGCAGATTGGCCGAACTGGGTGAACAAACCTGTGCCTTGTTCATTGTTTGCTGAGACAATTTTTGAGTGAACAAGAGTGTGCTGCAGCAACTGCTTGTTCACAAAATCTGCCTAATTGAGACACTGTGAAATTTCACTTGGTATCAGAGCGGGAGCTCGACACACAGAGTAAAAGATCCTACAGTGTCTCTGAAGAAGCCAAGACAATGAAGGAAGGACAGAGCACAAGCAGACCTCCATTGTTGGAAGAAAGCAACTATGGATGTTGGAAGGCGGGAATGAAGGTCTTCCTAAAGACGATGGATGAGAAGACTTGGAGAGCAGTAGTGTCTGGATGGTCACACCCACTGATCATCGACGACAAAGGAGTTGCACTGGAGAAACCAGAGGAGACATGGACAGCTGAAGAAGAAGCTGTAGCAACCAGTAACTCAAGAGCCTTGAACGCGATATTTGCCGCTGTTGATGCAAATAATTTCAGGCTGATCTCTGAATGTGAAGTTGCCAAGCAAGCATGGGAGATTCTTCAGATGGCTCATGAAAAGAACTAGATCGTTGCTGCAAATTGGAGAGACGAAGACAGTGAGGAAAAATCTGACCAAATTAGCAATGTTGCTTTGATGATTGAAACTGATATGAAGAGCACCGTTTCAGCAAAGCCAGAAATTGTTCATGGTGTTGAGGAGTCAGACAGTGGTGATGATGAGGAAATCACTGAGGAGTTCATTGCCAAAAACTTTACCTTGTTGCACGAAGAGTGTCTGCGAGTCATGGAGATCAACAAAGGATTGACTGCCAAAGTTTCAGACATGCAAGAAAAACAAGAGGAGCTGCTGAAGATGATCACTTCTCTTACGGATCAGGTTGCCCAGCAAGAAGAGAAGTTTGCTGCAGAGAAGGAAGAGCTCAACCTCTACCGGAAGACTACAAAGATGCTTAACAGTGGAACAAGTACTCTTGAAGATATTCTAGCTCGCCAAAGATATCGAGGAGGCTACTCTGGTCTTGGATACACTGGAGAAGAAGGTGCTGAAACAACTGTATTCATCAAAGCTACGGAGCGAGAAGATGCTGAGATTGCCGTGGAGAAACTAGTCCTATCGCAGAAACCAGTTCAGAAGAAGGTGCATAGAAGGGTGAACAAGAGGATGCTACAGCAACCGTTGTATCAACAACCTGGAGCAGAAAAGAAACCCAGGTGCAAAAGTCGCAGATGTTATTTCTGTGATCGAGAGGGACACATTCAGAGAAGATGCCCGATCCTGAACAAGTATTGGAGACCTCAGAAATTGCCTACAGACGGACAACGCCAGATGAAGCCAAGGATCAGGCGTGGCACGCAGGTGATCTCCAGCTCATCAAAACAGATGGACTGTCACTGTTCAGTTGTGCACGAAAACATCAGATATGTTGGAGGGACAACAAAAATGAGGATCAAGAAGGATGCTGGCACAGAGAGGATAAGACACCGAAACAATGCCGGAAGGAAAGAAAGAGTTGCTGGTCACAACAAAACTCGGAAGCAGCATGTTCGAAAACCAGTACAAGTATGGGTGGAGAAGCAGCCACCTGATATTCCCCCAAAGCCAACCAAAGAAGCACATGTTGACACATTGGAATGCCCTCTCCTGTGGATGGAGAAGAGGCGTTGGCATACTCGCTGAGTTTAGCTGGTATCCCCCTTTATCATTTGTGACAAAAAGGGGGAGAAGAGGAGAAGAGGAGAAGAGGTGCTCTAATAAATGATGCTCAGGTTTTGTCAAAAATACCAAGGGGGAGAGTGTTAAGGTAATGGCATCCTTCACAAAACAAGCGCAAGAAGTTGCTACAACATCCCCTGAAGATTGAAGCTGAGGAAGCTGCAAAAGAAGGAGTTCAAAGATGAGAGGAGGATTGCCTAAGATTAGAAGGGTTCTTGGATTTTGTCGAAATGCCAAGGGGGAGATTGTTAAGGTATGTGGCATCATTGACAAACTCCTACAAAGTGCACTAGACCCTGCTACAGCAAGTATGGAAAGAAAACAGCTGATGAAGAGCATTCCAGAGTGAGCAAACACAGTAAGTGGCGCTCCAGATGAAGACATTAAGTGGCGCTCCAGATGAAGACATTAAGTGGCTAATGTCTTCACGAGGAGCGCGACCTAATGTTGCCTTGGGGCGCTCGGAAATCTAAAAGAGGTCATGAAGACATCAGCTTGTGCAATTTGGGCAGAGTGACTATCTCAGTGCTCAAGCAGTAAAGTAAGCAAGTGGTATAGCAACCTCTGGAGAAGAAGTTCAGTAGCAGAAGTATTGCACACCTTCAGACAGCTTGTGCTACAGCAGATGCTGGAGCTAAAATGCTGTAGCAGAAATTCAAAGCTTTCTCATAGATTGCATTCAAACAACAAATCAGTGGACCGAAGGGCTTCCGGAAAGAGCTGAATATTCAGGAGAATATTTCTAGAGTGTCTCTCAAGAACAAGGGCAGATTTGTTGAGTGAAGTTTTGATTGGAAAATCAAAAACTCCTAATCTTGTAGAGATCTTGGAGGATCTTCCTTAAAATTGATGGGATTGTTTCCTAATGCATTTAGGAAATTCCAGCAGCAGCAAACAACACCAGCACAAGTGAACAAGGAGTTGCTGCAGCTCAAATAATCAAGCAGGCAGCAGAAGTGAACTAGAAGCAGCTTCAGCAGGGGATGCTGCAGCAGGTGCTTGTTCAAGTGGCTGTTTCAACTGTCCGAGTAGCAGCTGTCTGCTGGGCTCGGTTTGAAGGTCTGGCTGCTCTGCGGAGGCTCTTAGAAGAATTTCTAAATTGCTGAAGAGTTTATTCCAGAGAGGTTTACTAGTCAGAGAAGGAGATTTGCATTGGAGTTAATAATCAAATCTAATCTCCTAGATTTTAGGAGATAATTGATCTTGTTGGGTCAATTGCCTAAACCTAGAAATTGCTTAAAGTGGTGCTGCTACTTAAGCTGAAGGTGTTCAGGGCTGAAGAGGTTGATCGAAGCAGAGGGATACACGAGTGCATACACAGATTTCAGTGGGAGAATCCTTGGTGTGCGACGGAAGTTTTCTTCGATCATCACCCGTGAGCAGAGCGTTGAGCGCAGAGCTGTGGTGAGTATTACAGAAGGGAATCAGGACTTGCAGAGTCTGATTCGAGCTTGATCTGGAAGCCAATTCAGAGCAGTGGTGCTTGTTGGTTGATCAAGAGCAGCCGCGGAAGAACTGACGGGTCTGTGGCTCGGTCGAGTGTCTAAGCGTGGTTCTCGCTAGTGGCAGGTGGTCACTGAGTGAGGGGGAGTATTCCAGAGTGTGCAGCGCTCGTGGAATCGTTCGATCGGCTCGGCAGAAGGCCTTGGAGCGACGCGGACATTTGTGCTTCAGCTGTGTGTTACAGCAGTTGCTACAGCAACCCTGCTGAGTAGTTGTAGTTTAGAATAGGCTGAGTCTTGAGAAGTCTGTAGCTATTCTAGATTGACATATTGCAGAGGGTGTGCAGACACAAGTCAGAGCTTGTTCTGATTGTGTCGAGTGATCCACACAAGGTTGAGTAGCATAGGTTGCGTGAGTTGTAACAGTGTGTACGTGGGAACCTTCGAGTTAGTGGATTGAGGACTGGATAATAGTCCTCCCCAGACGTAGGCAGATTGGCCGAACTGGGTGAATAAACCTGTGCCTTGTTCATTGTTTGCTGAGACAATTTTCGAGTGAACAAGAGTGTGCTGCAGCAACTGCTTGTTCACAAAATCTGCCTAATTGAGACACTGTGAAATTTCTACGTTAAACAAAGGCATTTGTCGGGAGGTAACCCGACACGTTTTCCACGTTTTATTATTTTTTACATGTTTTTTTTTGGATTTGAATTTTTAGCTAGTTCAGTACTTGCATATTTTTGAGTCACGTAGCAATGCGCGGGTCAGTGCGCAGGACAGATGCGCAGGTCAGAGAGTATATAAGGACAGAAACTTAGAAAATTCCAGACATTTTGCAATTTCGACCGTTAGAGCTCTTCAAATCTTTCGTGAGATTTGAAGAGCACGACATCACCTGCGCACTAGGTAACCTCTCATTTTCATTTCGGTCGATTTCGTGAGGGTTTGGTGAGAGAAGCCGACTGAGGAACGTAACCCTAGATTCAAAATCGCACTAGTTAGCGCGCTCCGTTTGGTGTTTTCGTTGCTGGGTTTTGTTGACAAGAGTGAGGCGCCCATTTGGTAAAGATTTGAGGGTTTAATTCGGAGTTCTGATTTTGGGGTACTTAGTGGAGCGTTGACTATAGTTGACCACTGGATTCTTGAGTCGATCATCGCAAAAATGAGGCCAGCAGAAAACCAG
Organism: Umbilicus rupestris; assembly: GCA_963678935.1. Taxonomy (NCBI): domain Eukaryota; kingdom Viridiplantae; phylum Streptophyta; class Magnoliopsida; order Saxifragales; family Crassulaceae; genus Umbilicus; species Umbilicus rupestris. Next base: position 5,529,781 of record OY787626.1, on the reverse strand, counting down.
GACACTCCAGCGTCTTTCGCAAGGAAATATGACGCCTTCTGGGGTTTGGAGATGTACGGCACCCCGTGCTTCAGCAGGGACTTCCTGCGCAAGGTAGGCTTAGAAGACTTGGTTGCGGAGAAGCTCGCGCAGGCCGGCTGGGAGGCGCTGATGGAAGTGGATAGCGCAGCCGACAAGGAGGACACTTGTGAGTTCCTGGCGTCCCTGTAGATCGCCGACTTAGAGATCCGTTACCGACACCGAGGGGTGTGGTACGTAGCATCGGCCAAGAGGCTGAAGCGCACCCCGCACTGTGACAAGGTGCGTGAGCAGGACGTGGATACGCACACCAACCAGGAAGCATGGCGTGAGATGGCGTCGGGCAAACCATTTGCCGCTGGGCGCAGCAGAGGACGTGAGCTGCGCGACCCTTGCATGTACTATCTGTGGCGCATGGTCACGCACGCAGTCATCGGGCGCTACAACGGTGCGCCAAAGGTCAGCCTGCTTGACATGGACGTGCTCAAGGGGTTGTATTACGGGAAGAATGTGAAGTTTGTGTCAGATATGGTGGTGCACTGGGAGCGGCTCAGCACCAAGGGCCCGCTCACTTGCGGGGGTATGATCACGCATTTGCTGCGTGGGCTGCACGGAGAGCCCGAGGTGCCCGAGCACACGGTTGTTCTAGCCGTTCCTCTAGACTGTGCACAGATGCTGCAGTACCGAGCGGTAACTGCTAAGGACGATGGGTCACTGGAGTGGTGTTACCGGCTGCAGGCTGCTAGGGCCGCGAGGCACGCAGCAATCAGAGGAGCGCCAGCAGAGAGTAGTGCGCAGCAAGAGGAAGCTGCTGCTGATGAGGAGATGGAGAATGTGGAGGCACCAGTCGCGCAGCCAGCTAGGCGCATGAGGACACGCGCACAGACTGGAGCGCGCGCGCGGGCGAGTGTGCAGACAGGGGAAGTTGAGACCATTCACATCAAAGATTCTCCCCCGCGCGCACAGGCGAAGCGGCGCAGACAGGATGCTGAGGAGGCGCCAGCAGAGCAGCGCATGATGTTTAATGTCATGCGCGTATTGGAGTACTTGGCGCCCGAGGGGGACGATTTAAGCATCAGTCCACCATCTGGGTGGAAATTTGGAGATCCCATTCCCCCTCTTCTCAGTGTGCGCAGGCCACCTCCAGGGTCACCCATAGAGCAGCACGAGCCAGCCAGTTCTCCCGCGCAGTCATTGGTACAATCCTCAGTGCGCACCCCAGTCATAGACCCGCTGCAAATGCCATCAGAGCCCCCTCCGCAACCCTCTGCACAAATGATCAGATCGCCCTCTGTGGTCACCCCCATCAAAGAGTTAAGTTCAGATTCGATATGGGAAACTGACTCGGAGGAGGAACTTGCAAACCATCCCGCAGCAGTTTCAGTTGCGCCACCATCCTCCAGCTCTGAGTGTGAGATAGAGTCCGTGGACGAGGAGGCACAAGGGTCTGCGCAGGACTCCAGCTCAGAGGATTTCTAGGGATGCGCAGATGGCTAGGCGCAAATAATTTCGGGTTGTCCTTTTGCTTTTGAAAACTATCACTGGATGCTATTTTCCTACTTTGTGTTGGATATTTTGTGAACTCCTGACCTTATTTCGTTTGCTGCATTGACTATGTTTTTCATTTTCATGATGCATTTTACTTTTAGTTTTTAGTTGTCCTAGTAGCCTGCATGAGTACGCTCTCCGTTGCGCTTGAGCATGAGTCGTGGGGACACGTCTCTGTTTATGTGTGTGTGGGGGGGGGGGGGGGGGGGGCGTTACATTTACATTTCATATTGATCATTGTAGTTTAGCTTAGTTAAAGGAAATAGTAGCGATTGTGCGCTTGTGTTCGGATTGCGCACACCTTTCGACTTGTTTTGTCTTATTCATCCTACATGCGCTGCTATTAACCGTTTTAGTATAATTTTTTCGATTTTTCGTCTTTTTAGTTGGGATATACAGAGGATGTGGAGTTGACAGAAAAAGCTCTAGAGAGGCGGTTAGTCATTTTTGCTTCGAGATTAAGGTACATGGCTAAAAGCGCTAGTGGAGGCCGGTGCTTCGCAACCTTCGGAACAAAAGAGCGCGCTCAGCCACGCAGATGCCAAAGACGAATACCCAAAGCGTGGCGAGGTGGGAAAACAGACCACCTTTCCTCTGGAAGTCGAGTGTAGGAAAGTGGGCGCCGGTGTAAACGCGTGCGCTGACCTGCGCAATTAGACCAAGGAGGGAGAGCGGGGCGTTGTTCCATAGCTGCTATCCGAAGGCCGAGACTGGAACCGTTCTGGGACTATAAGAAATGTGGACAAAGCTGTATAAAAGGAAAGAAACCGGCGTGCGCACACAACTCCAAATTAGCGCATGCGCAAGTCCAAAAGTAAAAAAACCGTCAAGAACGAAAGGCGTGAGTTCCCAAGAAGCGCGCGAATGAATCACACACCTGAAGAAGCTTGCACATTATCCATGTACCAGAAATCGGAGTAGAGATCGACAACCAGGAGCCTATGGAGAGCTATCTCCCAATCATCCAAATTAAATTGCATCCTGGCTTAGAGGTAACAAATTTCGAAATTATTATATTAAAATTGTTGAGGGTATGTGCGCGTAGGTGATAGGGCAACACAGGGTGAACCGCTGTGCAGATCGCGCATGAGTGTAAGGCAATGCGCTAGACTTCAGAGAGTTAATTGTGTCTGTGCTTCAGTACTTGTTCGGGACGAACAAGGGCAAGTGTGGGGGATTTGATACAGCCTAGTTATATGCGCTATTTAGATCTTCACACTGTGCTTGTTTGCATTATTTTGTGTACAAGATTACTGGTTTTCGGTATTTTTGTATTTCAGGATAAAATAGGAGCATAAGTCAGATGTGCGCTAACGGGCGCTTTTAAAGAGCGCAATGCACGACCTGCAGAGCTAGCAGCGCAAAAAGAGATAGGAGATAGCTGATTCGGACTGTAGTGCGCAAACCAACTGCGCGAAGCGAGTAGCGCAATCAACTTGCGCAGCGAGCCATGCGCAGGATAGCAGAGTTTCTAAATTTTGATCATCATTATCTCCTAGATTTGGGAAGTAGCTAAGATTCTCTCGGGCCAAATCTAAGCATTCCTTGGGCTTCAAGACCAGTATATAAGAGGAGGGAAGCTAGGGTTTAGAGGATATAGAAGACATATAGAGAGAGGGACACATAGCAGCAAAAACACACGAGCTCTAGCCGAGATTCTGCGCGAACCACCTGCGCCAGCCGAGAACAGCAACCTGCAATTGCGCTGACCTGCTACTTTTCCTTGGCTGCTTTAGTTTTATTTATTATTTCTATAATGTTTGTTTCTAGCATGTCTAGCTAAACACCTTGTATCGGTTGGGCATGATTCTATGAAGTATTTCCTTTGAGACTTGTGTTTAATGCTTAGTTCGTCTACTTATATTCATTCTATGCACAAGGGTGATAATTAGTTGTGCGGATAAGAGAAGCCTTGAACCGCAATCTTATTCTAGCTGCGTGTTATTGTATGTTAAACTGGTTGATAACTTGACTGTGACAACTAGGAGTAACACACTAGGATAATCGGCTACTACTGTGATAGGATTCGTAGTTGCTTAGACTAGTTTCAGGAATTAATAGCTCATGGACTTTGATCGGAACATGCGCGCACGTTAGGAAGCCTTGATCGGACACTAACTTAAGTAGAATTGCACTATAGATGTTTAGAGTCGATGATAAGGGATACATTCATAGAGGATTGTCTTTACCGATACTTTTCATAGTCATATTACTTAATATCTACTGCCGCGCACGATACTGTTCACTCGCGCACTTGCGCAACCCAATCACTCACAACCCCAATTTCGTAAGTAGGTTGCTAGCTAAGACGAGTCTGCACGCTCCTTGTGGGATCGACCCTGACTTAGCCGCTGTACTAAGTGGAGAAGGAAGGATTAATTTGACGCGTACAACGACGCGTGATCAGTCTCGCATGAGGGGATTCAGGTTGATAAAGCACAAATAGATTTGATTTCTAGCCTTCCTTACCCTTCCACGGTGCGCGATGCTAAATCTTTTCTTGGGCATGCTGGGTTTTATCATCGTTAATAGGATTTTTCCAAGAAAGCCCTGCCTTTATCTAACCTATTGCAGAAAGATGTGTCGTTTGAGTTTACAGATAAATGCTAGGAGGCATTCAACGAACTGAAAATTGCATTAACCAGTGCGCCTATCATTCGAGCACCTGATTTGAGCCAACCATTTGAGATTATGTGCGATGCCAGCGACTATGTTGTGGGAGCACTACTCGGACAGAGAGTGGATAGGAAACCATTTGTCATTTACTACGCGTCGCGTACCTTGGATACTGCTCAGTGAAATTATTCCACCACTGAAAAAGAACTATTAGCTATTGTCTTTGCTTTAGAAAAATTCAGACGTTATTTATTGGGTACTAAAGTAATTGTGTTCTCTGATCATGCTGCTATTAGGTACTTAATGATGAAGAAGGAAGCTAAATCGCGGCTAATTTGTTGGATTTCACTGTTGCAAGAATTTGATCTAAAATCTAGGACAAGAAGGGAGTTGAGAACACAGTTGCTGACCACCTAAGTCGATTAGTAAGGGAGGAGGAAGCTGGGACGATCACTGAGACATTTCCAGATGAGCACCTCTATGCCATCACAGGTAAAATACCATGGTATGCTCACATAGTGAACAACCTGGTAGGAGGTAAATGCCCACCCCCCTTCACTAAAGCTCAGTGTTTGAAACTTAAGCATGATGCTAGATACTATATCTGGGATGATCCATTTTTGTGGAAAATAGGCATAGACCAAATACTTAGGAGATGCATCCCTGATGATGAGATTTCTTCTATGCTTAGTTTCTGTCATGAGAATGCACGTGGTGGTAATTTTGGCTCTAAAAGAACATCTAGGAAAATATTAGACAATGGATTTTATTGACCACATATCTATAAAGATTCATATGAGAATTGCAAACGGTGTGATAGATGACAACGAGTAGGGAACATATCTGCTAGGAATGAGATGCCTCAGATGCCTATTGTCGTTAATGAAGTGTTTGATAAATGGGGCATTGATTTCTCAGCACTAACATATTTTGCAAACATGAAGTGCCTAAGGCTATAATCAGTGATCAGGGGACTCATTTCTGCAATCGGATGATGGATGCTACACTCAGACAATACCATGTCCATCACCGTACATCCACATCCTATCACCTCCAGACGAATGGCCAAGCTGAAATTTCTAACCGGTAGATCAAAGGAATCCTAAAGAAGATGGTCAAGCCTACACAGAATGGAACACAAGCTGCAATTGAGTGAGCTAGAGGAGTTGCGTCTAGAGGCCTATGAGAGCCAATCAGACTACAAGGCGCGGACTAAACTCTACCATGACAAGTTCATCCCACGAAGAACATTTGAGACTAGCCAGCAGGTACTTTTATTTTCATCGCGATTATGACTAATGTCTGGCAAGTTGCGTTATAGATGGACAGGTCCATACACTATGGTGCGTATTTTCAATCATGGGGCATTGGAGCTGGAGAACCCAAGGAATGGCTATCGGTTCAAGGTAAATGGACGGCACGTGCAACATTACTATGGTGAATCGTGACCAGATGCTCAAGAATGCGAGCAAGCTGACCCCTAAAGCGACAACTGAGTTGAGGTACCGTCGAGCCAACGATGTAAAATAAAGCTGCTTTGCGGGGGCAACCAGATTTTCTATTTTTAATTCTTAGTGTAAGTCTACTTAGTGTATCCTAGAATCTCTCTTATTAGAATGTCATTAAGGTCTTAATTGTTTGGGGAGCAATGCAGACAGCGGTAGCATACAACATTACAACCGCGCCTGCGTTTATACATTATTGAGTTGACCGAGCTCGTAGTCGTTTATACCGTATTTCAATCCTATATAAACACCCCAGGTTTGGAACTCGGCTCATCAAAACACCCCAGGTTTTCTTATTGCACGCTCATCCAATTTTGTTTAGGTACTCCTAAACTCTACCCCTTACTCAATTCTTGCAACATTCAACTGCGACCTAAGATTTTGGGTGTTTAGGGTTTAGGCTTGATCTGCAATTTTGGGCCAAATCGGATGTTTTTTATTGTTTGCATGTTAATCATACATGTCTAGGGTGTTAGGCTTGTGATCTAGAGTGTTTATTTTGAGTTTTGGAGTTGATTTAAACTAGGGTTCATAGCTGCCACCGCGCCTCGATTTCTAGATATTCTGCGCTGGCGGTGTACATTAGTTCCGCGCCGATTGTAGACATTAAGGCCCATTAATGTCTTCTTCCGGCGCTTTTACTCCTGCCTTCGTTGACTGACATATTTACTCACTTGTTTCAGTTTTTTCAAGGAGCTTTACTAGAAATTCAGCCGAACAAAGTGTGGTGCCAATATATTTACTAATGATGAGTTCTTGCGGGCCAGCGGTTTATATGATCGGATATTACAATTACTTACTTACTGAAGTTGGTTGGCCTGGACTGCTAACTATCCAGTCCGAGATGGACGTGGAAGACATGCGAGAGTTCCTAGCTTCATTTAATTATTTGGGCCGCACGGACCACCTCGGTATTCGGTACAGGCATCGAGGCCAATATTATCTCACCCACCCGCCGCAGTTGCGTGAATTAGTTGGATGGTAGGTGGATGTCCACAACAATTGGATATTGCCTGAGATCCAATTGAAGTCTACCTGGTTTGGGTAACTTATAGCCCTAGCTCCAGCAAGGCGCGCACTCTGCTCCAGAAGCTCTTCTCCGGATCGATCTTCGGGCGCGACAATGGGGGCGAAAAGGGGCCCTTGTACGAGATGCTTGTGCTTCATTGCTCCCATCATCAGTTAACTCTCGATTTCGTCTATGTGCTGAGCAAGTTCTGGAGGAGGTCTTCTCGGTGAGGAGTTTTCTTCGGAGGTCTGATCACCTATATGTTGCCGCTCGCATGGTCAGCCTATCTTGGAATCCCACTAGCTTGTCCTGGCGAAGTTTCTCATCCGAGAGGTTTTCATAGGGATGCGCGCGCTCACTACTCGTCCACAATGGCCAGATCAATTTGCGTGGACATATCATATGGATCAGAGGTATCATGAGCAGCTTCCGACAGATAGGCACCTCAGCCAAAAGCACCGCCCCTGCTCAGCCTAGTGAATGAATGAAGCCCTCGGCATTTGTACCAAAAAAAGGGGAGAAGGATGTACACACTGACATTACTATCTGTGAACTATGAACTGCTTCTAGAACTGTTAGATCACTTTTGATGTGTACTATTCATTGTGGAACTCTAAACTCAAGTGTAATAGTTAGAGCAATTATCTAACATAGCTGTAGTTTTTACAAGAGTATCTTGATCAGTAGTCTAGTGTAGTTGTGTTTTAGTTTTGTCAAAATGCCAAGGGAGATATTGTTGAGGATATGGCATCCTTGACAAAATTGCTCAAGAGACTGCTGAAGCACTCCCTGAAGATTGGTGGCTGGAGCCCAATCTGAAGACTGACAAAACAACAACAACAACAACAACAAAGAACCAGAGTCTGTTTCAGCAATCCCTGAAGATTTGAAGCTGAGCCACTATCTGAAAAATGGGTGAGAGATAGCTATGAAGAGACTGAGTCTGCTTCAGCACTCCTTAATGATCCAGAGCTATAGCAGAATGCCCGATAAACCTGGAGTTGCACGGAGAGGATCCTTTATGCTGCGACTGGCATCGCGGAAGGCCAGGGAGCTCTATAGATGTCATATTGAGCTCAGCAATCGTCAAGACATGGCCGAAGAAGATAGAGATCCAAGAGTCCAAATTAGGAAATGGAATCTTTAATAACCTTCCGAAAATCCAGGAGGATATTCTAATAATGATAACAACAAGGTTTTCATGCCTGGTGATGGAGCGTATTTATACAATCCATCGAGTTGTTTATTCACATTATTTAATTATATTTTGTGCGTGAAAGATTATTACTTCTTGGTAATGTTTCGATCGAATGTGTATTAAGACCGCTTGGAGCTTTATTGCATATTCGGACGAATATAGACCAATTCTGGGCAGATTGACCTCTTTATCGTCGAAGGCTTGCCAAGCACAGGATTCATATCTGATTGAGGCGTGTCATGGCCTATTGGAAGGCAAACTCAAGGGGCTACAACTTCTTAGTTTACGTCAAGACAAAATTCGAAGGTTTCAGGGTCAAACGAGTGAGATTCTAACACTCCAGAAGTGATCCATCCAAGCAGTGGGCGAATCACATTTGACTCGCCCAAGCCAAGAGTGATCCACCCAGCTCCATTGCAAATTGTGTATTTGACTCGCCCAAGAGTGCTCGAATCACTTTGGAGCCAGCCCGAATCACTTTTGATTCGCCCAGGTTATGAAGACACTTTGACTCGCCCGAATCAACATTGGAGCTTGCTCGGATCAAATATGTGATACGTGCAAACTGCACGAGCCACTCGTCCAAGCCTTCCACTAATCACTTTTGATTTGTGCAAGGAAGTCCAGCCCCTAGTTGGAAGAACACTTTAGTGTGCCTTAATGTCTTCTTCGGGCACGTTGCTTATGTCTTCTTCGGCCAGCACATGATGACGTAACCATTGGGCCCACGGCCTGAAATCAAATTTAGAATCTTTCATGGTTGACATATAAATAGAGACCTGGGAGATGCCAGTTAGAGACATTTAGACTGCCATTGAGCAAAGCAGAGCAGAGCTTGGAGAGGAAAAGAAGCAACATCGCGGAATAAGAGTTTTAGTATTTTTTGAACTTTACTTTCATTATTATTAGATGGATTTTCGTAGCTAAACCCTTATTTTCAGTTTAGGGATTTTGTATTGTGACATACGGTTTGAGATACTTATGTTTCATAATTCAATTTAGTGAGTTCCTTTTTTTCGTTTGAATTGCATGCTCTGATTATCAAGTTAGCATAGCCTAGCGGTGAAACTGAATTGATATATATTGTGTGATACTAGATTGACTTCCCTATTAGCTAAGCCTAGCGGTATAACCTAGTTGGTGTTGTTAAGCAAGTAATTGTTAAACCTATTCGAGAACTGAGCAGTTAAGAGTAGGTAGAACACTAGAGTCGACATTACCTTAGTAGGATTGTTAGACTTGAACAGTAGTTTACTAGTTTGAAATTTGCAGCGCCTCTAAGTTACTGATTGTGTACATGTAGCTGCTATAGCAATGTCTTGTACAGTCGGATCTTGTGCAACAAGGTAAAAACAATGAACAGTGATTTGTTCACCCAGTTCGGTCAACTGCCTACGTCTGGGGAGGACTATACTCCAGTCCTCAATCCATTAATCTCCAAGGTTCTCTGTACAACACAGACTCGACTCCACGACAATCTATGCTACCCAACCCCAACTAGCAGATTCCACACTTAATCTGAACAACCTCAGATTAGTGTCACACACCTACACACTCGAATTAATTCAGAATAGCTACAACTCTGATCCCACAGACTCAGTCTATACAAATTAAGACAATGCCACCGTAGGTTACTATATTACACCCTTGTGCAACTAGCTTATGCTGGTTCTATCCGCGTTGCTCATAAGCCTTCCGCCTAGCCGTTCAAACTCTATCGTGAGTGATCCTCACTCTGTGATGCTCCCCTCACTCAGTGACCGCCTGTCACTAGTGAGAACAAGCCTTATGTAGATTGTCCGAGTTCCTCCACTCGATAACTTTCTTGCCGCCTTCCTTGATCAACCAACAAGCAAGCCTTGCTCTCAATTAGCCTTCTCCGATCAAGCACTGACTAGACTCTACAAGTCTACTATCAGTCGTTTGCACCAACCAATCTCCGCACGACTCTCTGAATATCTCTTTGTTATCTCAGGTGCTTGGATTCTCTCACTGTGCATTTTCTCTATCTTCGGATACTTGCTGCTCTAAGCGCCTACCCCCTTCTATAATAACTCTGCCGCAGTCAAAATTACGAAGCTCCTCAAAGATCTCAACAAGATCATATCTTCTCTATTTTAGGAAATTGGATTTCCCAATCAAATTTTCAAGCTTGTGGTACGAAATCTTCAATGAGGATATTCTTAGAATATTTGGAAGCCTCCCATAGCACTGCTACTTCATATCTAAACAGATTGTCCTTTGTGCCAAAACTGCTGCTCATGCTCCTGCTTCAGTTCCTGCTGTAGCAACTACTTGTACACTGAGCTTGAACACTCTGTCCGGATATGTCACCAGCTACTTGTCACCAGCTGCTGCCTTCACACGTGCAGCTGTATCATCTTGCTTTCAATCTTCACGATACTCTACCGACCTATTGCAATGCTGGCAGCAACCCTCCGTACGTTCTTTGGGCTGCTCCAAGTTGATCGGCATGTTGCTGGCTGCTCCAAGTTGATCAACATGCTGCTGGCTGCTCCAAGTCTTCATGGTATGCTATAGCATCTACTGGAGATTGTCTTCAGAAAGCTTGCTCCAGCTTGCTTCAACGGAATGCTATAGCATCTGGCTAGATCATCTTCAACTGAGTTTGTCAATGATGCCACATAATTTAACAATCTCTCTCTTGGTATTTTTGACAAAATCCATGGAACATTCTTATCTTAGGCGATCCTCATTTCGTCTTCAAACTCCTTCTCTGGCAGCATCCTCAGTTTCTTCAAGACTCATCCCAATTCAAGGGCTATGCTGATCTCAAGCTTTCCCCTAGCTTGTCTTCAGGCTTCTTCTCAGTGGTGTCTTCAGATAGCTTCTGCTGTCATCGGGTGGTGTACAAACTTCTTGGTCTTTGTTGTTGTTTTGTCAGTCTTTAGAAGAAGCTCCAGCTCAATCTTCGCGGGATCCTGTAGCAACTTCTTGCCCTGGTTTTGTCAAGGATGTCATTACCTTAACACAGTTGATGCATGATTCAATCGATGATTACCAATTGCAATGTATATCCCTGATCTAACTTTTCTCTGAATTTGACAAACAATAAACATTTTTCTGCAACCCCTTTTTAGTGTGACAATTATTAGTAGAACTTTATAACTGATTACTCTCTCGTTGGTTTGACCCTGCTTATTGCTTGCTAGTTAGTAGGAGATTATAAATATAAATTAGGCGCATACGACGTGTCGTCAAATTTTGGTGTCGTTACCGGGGAGAGTAACGCTCAGTTAGAGTTCTAGCTTTTATTTTTCTTGTTTTGCTTTGTTTTGCTTTGTTTTTCTATTTTGTGCATGATAACTAACGCTCGCGATGTAACGTGTTTTTCGGAAATCTGAGGTCATTTACTATTTTATTTTCAATTATTTATATTTTGTGGCATTTTTCGGTATGTCGAATGCAGGAAGCGTCAATGGCGATCGCCAGAACCTAGAACATGACCAAATCAATGAGGAAGTGCCCTCACAAGTCATACCACCCTTCTATGACGAGCTTGAACTAATATTCAATCAAAGGCAGAGAGCAGCTCGTCAAAGGATGGCATTCAATGGGCAGGATAATAGAGATGAAAGGATGGATGGGTTCGATGATTATGCCCCACCTTAGCCACAACCTCGACGATACCCAATTCATCAACAATACAAACAAGAACAACCACCACTCCAGCAGCAATATAGACAGCCAGCCCGACATGAGCCACCTATGAGGGAGCTTTCGACATTCCAGAACTAGCCGTAATGCGTCAACACGAAACCGGATGAAGATAATTTTGAGATCAAGACCACAGTGGTGTACCATCCACCTAAGTTTGCAGGATTACCGGGAGAAGTTGCAACGAGGCACTTACAAGACTTCACGCGAATCTGGCAAACATTGAGACCATACGCAGCTTCGGAAGACAGGTTCAAATTAAAAGTATTTCCTTTGAGTTTAACTGACCTAGCGAAATCTTGGTTTCTTTCTTTGCCTTCAGCTAGTATAAGAATATGGGATCAAATGCAAAGGAAGTTCCTCGACAAATATTACCCTCCTGCAAAAGCGACTCAGGTTAGAAGAGAGTAATCGATGATCAGACAAGGATCGAGTGAGTCGATGTATGACTACATGGAGAGGTTCAATTACTTGGAACAAAGCTGTTGCAATTTGGGTGTTCCGAAAACGATGTTGGTAAATATCTGTTGGATGGATTGAGACCTCTTGAGAGGATGCTATTGGATGCCGCAGCTAGTGGCACAATGCTCAATTTGACACCTGGTCAAGTGATTTGATCACCGAGATTGCAGAGAGCGCAAGGTTCCGAGAGTAGACGAGCCGTAGGGATGATAGAACAAGGAATGTGTCTCAAGTGGAGGCAAATGACAGCCAGCTAGTGAAGGAGACTATCCAAAGGATGTCGGTGAGCCAAGCCAGCACAGTGAAATTTTATGAGTTCTGTGGCGCTGCGAGCTACAAGACGGATGAGTGCCCCCACACTCCACGAAGATGAGGTAATGGATGTCAATGCAGTGGGCAACTATCAGAATTTCAATAACAACAACAGGCCGCAGCAACAGAGCCAGTTTGAACTGGCAGCAAACTGTTTCAGTTGGAGAAATGAGAGAGGATTTCAGCAGCACCCAAGGCAGAACCAAGGGTCGCCTCAAAATCAAAATCAAGCACAGCCTTACCGCCCCCATTTCAACAACAAGAGAGGTACAACAATCAAAATAATTAGTACCCGAGGAAGAATTTCAATCAAGCTGCTCCGAGCACTGGTAAGTCATGGGAAGAGTCGCTCAAAGACTTGGAGGGAAACATTCAAAGGAATCAAGCCAAAACTGATGGAGCCATAGCCGAGCTCACAAAGAAAATGTCGCAGCTAGCCTCCACGATTTATGAAATGAAGAGTGACAAGGGCAAGCTGCCTTCGCAAACCATTCAGAACCCTAAGGAGAATGTGAGCGTAATGACCCTAAGGCAGGGGAAGGTGATCCGGGATGCAAAAGAAGCACCGAAGGAAACGGAAACATGAGAAACGCACCCGAAGAGAACATTATCCAGGCGCCCGATTCATTAAAGTCTGCACCCAGCTCGCCTATAATGTAAACTGCCGGTGCGGTTAAGCCTGACCCCCCTTTGCCTTTTCCTATGCAGGTCAAGACCCCTAAGAGAGAGGAGATGGATCAAGAAGTATGGGACTTGTTCAGCAAAGTTGAAATAAACATCCCCCTGCTGGAAGCAATCAAACAAATTCCGGGCTACGCCAAGTTTCTCAAGGATCTATGCACCAACATCGTCGGTCATCACAGCTGAAAACGGTAAGCTTTAATGCTAATGTAGCCGCTGTTATTCAAAGGTCATTGCCTAGAAAATGCAGAGGCTGAGGTGTGTTTTCCATTCCTTGTATAATTGGTAGCATTCGTATTATTAATTGTATGCTGGATTTAGGAGCGTCTATCAATGTATTACCGCACTCTATTTACTCATGCTTGCGTATTGGACCTTTGAAACCTCCTGGACTAACTATTCAGTTGGCAGATAGATCGTGTAAGCAATCTGAGGGTATTATCAAAGATGTACTTGTGCAGATAGGAGAGCTCGTATTTGTAGCGGACTTTTATGTCTTGAAAACGGATGGTGGAGACCTAACCGACAATCCACCAATACTGCTAGGACGCCCCTTTTTGAAGACCTCGAGGATAAAGATTGATTGCGATACGGGAATGTTGACCATGCGAGTCGAGGACATCTTCAAAGCAATGAAGCACCCACCGGAGCTCAACACAGTGAATGCTAGTGATGTCATGGATGACATTGTGAGTGAAGTGAACTTGTCCTGTGGAGATGTTGGAAAAATCTATCTTCGAATAGGATGAATCTTACGAGCTTAGGAAGTTAGTCCAGACAGCTCTTGGGCAATTAGAAGTGTCACGCCCGCTTACGCCCAAGTATGAAATCAATGAAATCAGTTTGTTTAAGACCAATACCTTGATGTCTTCTTTTGTGCAGGCCCCAATCATCGAGCTTAAACCATTACCGGATCACTTGAAGTACGCCTTCTTAGGAAAGGATGACACATTACCGGTGATTATCAGGAAGGGGCTGGAGCTGGAGTTGGAGCAAGAGCACAAGCTCGTCAAGGTTTTGAAAGACAACCAGCAAGCAGTTGGATGGACACTTAGCGACATTCGAGGTATTAATCCAACAAATTGCATGCATAGAATCTTGCTAGAAGATGGAGCTAAACCATCAAAAGAACCACAATGTCGACTCAACCCAATAATGATGGAAGTGGTAAGAAAAAAAATTCAGAAATTATTAGATGCTAACGTCATTTATCCTATTTCAGATAGCCAATGGGTGAGCCCAGTACATGTGGTTCCGAAGAAGACCGGCATAACAGTGGAAGAGAATGAAGCCGGCGAGATGGTGACAAAGCGAATTCAGAATGGATGGAGGATGTGCATCGACCATAGGAAGTTGAACGCAGTCAATGATAAGGATCACTTTCCCCTTCCTTTCATTGATCAAATGTTGGATAGGCTCGCAGGTAAGCCATTCTTTTGCTTTCTTGATAGTTTCTCGGGATATAATCAAATCCCTATAGCTCCTGATGATCAAGAGAAAACTGCCTTTACATGTCGTTTTGGTACATTTGCATTTAGGCGTATGTCTTTTGGTTTATGTAATGCACCTGGAACCTTTCAAAGATTGGTTACTAGTATTTTTTTTCTGACATGTTAGGTAGTTTCATTGAGGTATTCATGGATGATTTTATGGTGCATGGTGACACATTTGACGCATGTTTAGAGAATTTGAACAAGGTGCTAGAGAGATGTGTGTCGATGAACCTTGTATTGAATTATGAAAAGTGTCATTTCATGGTCACGCATGATGTGGTGCTTGGACATATAGTGTCAAAAGAAGGGATTAAGGTAGATGAAGCAAAAATTGACTTAATTCTTAGTCTTCCTTACCCTTTGAATATGCGTGATGTTAAGTCATTTCTTGGGCATGCTGGCTTCTATCATCACTTTATTAAGGATTTTTATAAGAAGGTGTTGCCCTTGACTAACCTTTTGCAAAAAGATGTATCTTTTGAGTTTTCAGATAAATGCAAGGAGGCATTTGATGAGTTTGCACACGCACTAACTAGTGCACCCATCATCCAACACCGGATTGGACGCGACCCTTTGAAATCATGAGCAACGGGAGCCACTACGCTGTAGGGGCTGTCCTTGGACAAAGAAAGGAGCAGAAACCAGTGGTGATCCAATACTCGTCAAGGAACTTAGACGTGGCTCAAAAGAATTACTTCACTACGGAGAAAGAGCTCATAGCCGTAGTATTTGCATTAGAGAAGTTTGGTCCCTATTTGCTTGGCGCTAAAGTCATTGTATTTTATGATCATGCAGCGATTAAGTACTTGATGTCGAAGAAGGAGTCTAAACCTCACTTGATAAGATGGATCTTACTACTCCAGAAGTTCGACGTGGAAATAAAAGACAAGAAGGGGATGGAGAACACGGTGGCTGACCACTTGAGTAGAATTGTCACGAAGGAGGAACCGATGGCCATCACAGTGACATTCCCCGATGAGCATCTCTATGCTGTGGAGGAAAAAGTACCATGGTATGCTCACACAGTGAATTACCTAGTAGGAGATAAGTTTCCTCCTTCCCTCTCTAGACCTCGAAGATTGAAACTCAAGCATGATTCTTGATTTTATATATGGGATGATTGATCGCGCGTCATTGTACGCGTCAAATTAATCCTTCCTTCTCCACTTAGTACAGCGGCTAAGTCAGGGTCGATCCCACAAGGAGTGTGCAGACTCGTCTTTACTAGCAACCTACAACTTTACGAAATTGGGGCTGTGAGTGATTGGGTTGCGCAGGTGCGCGAATGAAAGTAGTGAAAGCAGAATTGCACGATACGTGCGCAGGCAGTAGATATTAAGTACTATGACTATGAAAAGTATCGGTAAGGACAATCTTCTATGAATGTATCCCTATCATCGACTCTAAACATCTGTAGTGCAGTTCTACTTAAGTTAGTGTCCGATCAAGGCTTCCTAACATGCGCGCATGTTCCGATCAAAGTCCATGAGCTATTAATTCCTGAAACTAGTCTAAGCAACTACGAATCCTATCACAGTAGTAGCTGATTATCCTAGTGCGTTACTCCTAGTTGTCACCATCAAGTTATCAACCAGTTTAACATATAATAACGAGTAGTTAGAATAAGATTGCGGTTCAAGGCTTCTCTTATTCGCACAATTATCCCCCATGTGCATAGAATTAATATAAGTAGACGAACTAAGCATTAAACACAAGTCTCAAAGGAAATACTTCATAGAATCATGCCCAACCGATACAAGGTGTTTAGCTAGACATGCTAGAAGCAAACATCATAGAAATAATAAATAAAACTAAAGCAGCCAAGGTAAAGTAGTAGGTCGGCGCGATCGCACGTTGTTGTGTTTGGCTGGCGGCAGAATTCCTGGAGCTCGTGTGTCTCTGCTGCTATATGTCTCTCTCTCTATCTCTCCTCCCCAAACCGTAGCTTCCCTCCTCTTTAAATACTGGTCTTGAAGCCCAAGTGATGATGCAAGGATGGCAGTGTTTGACAAAACCAGCATATGTGAACAAGGAGCTGCTGCAGCTCAATCAATCAAGGAGGCCAGCAGAAGTATACAGCAGAAGTAAACCAGCAACAGATGCAGCAGGGGATGCTGCAGCAGGTGCTGGTTCAAGAGCTAGTTCAACTGTCCTGGTAGCAGTTTTGTGCTGGGTGAGTTTTGAAGGTTTGGCAGCTTTGTGAAAGTACTTAGAAGAATTTCTAATATGCTGCTGAGCATATTCCAGCAAGGATTACTAGTCAGAGAAGGAGATTTGCATTGAAGATATTAATCAAATCTAATCTCCTAGATTTTAGGAGATAATTGATCTTGTGGGACTATCGCCTAAACCTGGAAATTGCTTAAAGTGGTGAGGGTATTTAAGCAGAAGGTTTGAGGGCTGAAGAGGGTGATCGAAGCTGAGTGATACACGAGAGTAGACACGAAATTCAGAGTGAGGATTTTTCTGGGTGTACTACGAGAGTTGTTCTTCGATCAACACACACGGGCAGAGCGTTGAGCGCAGAGCTGAGGTGTGCATTGCAGAGGAGAATCAGGTCTTGCAGAGACTGATTCGTGCATTGATCTGGAAGCCAATTTAGAGCTGTGGAGCTTGTTGGTTGATCAAAGGCAGCCGCGGGAGAACTGACGGGTGGAAGGCTCGGTGGAGGTTCGTGCGGAAGAACTCACTAGTGGCAGGTGGTCACTGAGTGAGGGGGAGTTACTCAGAGTGTGCAGCGCTCTTGGAGTGGTTCGATCGGCTCGGCAGGAGGCCTTGGAGCGACGCGGACAGAGTGCTTCAGCTGGTGTTACAGCTGTTGCTGCAGCAACCCTGCTGAGTAGTGTAGGCTAGAATAGGCTGAGTTCTTGGAGAGGATTGTAGCTATTCTAGACTGACATATTGTAGAGGGTGTGCTGGCACAAATCAGAGCTTGTTCTGATTGTGTTGAGTTGTCCACACGGGGTTAAAGTAGCATAGGTTGCGTGCGTTGTAACCGAGTGTGCTTTGAACCTTTGGTTGAGTGGATTGAGGACTGGAGAATAGTCCTTCCCAGACGTAGGCAGATTGGCCGAACTGGGTGAACAAATCTGTGTCCCATTCATTGTCTGCTGTGCCTACGTATAAGTGAACAAGAGTGTGCTGCAGCAACTGCTAGTTCACAAATCTGCATAAGTAGAGACACTTGAAATTTCAATTGGTATCAGAGCAGGAACTCGACACACAGAGTTTAAAAGGTCCTACAGTGTCTCCGAAGTTGCCAAGACAATGAAGGAAGGACAGAGCACAAGTAGACCTCCACTTTTGGAGGAGAGCAATTATGGTTCTTGGAAAGCAAGAATGAAAGCCTTTCTCAAGGCTATTGATGAGAAGACATGGAGAGCTGTTGTGGTTCAGTGGTCTCCCCCAATCACCATGGATGAGCAAGGAGTGACAAGAATTAAACCTGAAGAGCAATGGACCGCTGAAGAAGGTGCTGCAGCAACAGGTAATTTAAAGGCTCTGAATGCAATTTTTGCTGCTGTTGATGCTAATAACTTCAGGTTGATCTCAAACTGTGACATGGCCAAGCAAGCATGGGAGATTCTGCAAACTGCCCATGAGGGAACTGATAGAGTAAAGCTGTCAAGACTCCAGATAATTGCAACACAATTTGAGAATCTGAGGATGCTGGATGATGAAACAGTCACTGAGTTTAATGCTAAACTCTGTGATCTTGCAAATGAAGCTCATGCCCTTGGTGAGCCCATCCCAGAAGAAAAGCTTATCAGAAAGGTTCTCAGATCGCTGCCCACAAAGTTTGACATGAAGGTGACAGCCATTGAAGAAGCTCAGAATGTCAGATTCATGAGGTTGGAAGAGCTGATGGGGTCTCTCAAACAATTTGAGATGAAACTGGTCAAAGAAGACACCACTTCCAAGGACAAGAATGTTGGTTTGAAGGCTGAAGCAGAAACCAAGCAGACAGTCCCAGACGATCAGCTGAGCATGCTTGTTAAAAATCTAGGGAAGTTTCTGAAAAACATGGAATCCAGAACTGAGAGAAGCTCTTCCTCGCGAAGACAATTCAGAAGGGGCAGTGAAAGAAAGAAGAAAGGGAAAGAACCAGCTCTGGACGAAGATGACAAGAAAGAGATGAAAAAGGGAGTTCAATGCTGGAACTGTGAAGGGTATGGACACATTGAGGCTGATTGTCCAAGCAAACCCTTCAAGAATTCTGAGAAAAAGAACAGCAAATCCATGACAGCAAAATGGAGTGATTCGGATGAGAGTGATGAAGAAAACTGTGTTGTGCTGACAAGTGTTTCAGATGTCCACCTCAATGAGCTAAAGAAGGTAGAAATTCACTATGGGATTGAAGTCTCTGAGAGTGAAGATGACGAAGACTCATCTGACAGTTTTGCTGATCTTCTGAGGAAGATACTCAAACAATGTGAGGCAGTTCTTCAGACCAATCAGACCTTGACTGACAGAGTAAATCTCTTGGAAGAAGAACGAAGGAGATGTCTACCCTCAGTTGATAATCAAGTTACTATTCTGAAAAGAGAAGATTCAGAAAGACAGACCTCTGTTGAATCCACTCCAGCAGCAGCCAAGACAGCTGACCCGCAGAGCAATATTCTGGACGAAATATTATCTTACCAAAGACTTGGAAAAGGGAAAACAGGACTTGGATATACTGGTGAAGAAAGCTCTAAAGGGACAGTGTTCATTAAAGCCTCAGACGGTGAGACAGTCGAGAAGAAGAATTCAGATGCCTTCTCAAAAATGGCAGAGAAAATTGGATCTAGACATGTGAGCAAAAGGATGCTGCAGCATCATGGACAACATTTTTCTCAAACAAAACAAAAGTCTCAGAACAAGTGGAGTACTGGTACAAGTGTTGGGAAGCAGAAGATCAACTCCAATCTGAAGCAGCAACACAGAACCTGCTTAGCTGAAAAAGGGGGAGCAAAGTCCAGAATCAGCACATGTTGCACAAAGACTCCATTTCATGTTGCTGCACAAGGGCACTGGATTGCTAAAAACAAGGGTAAATCAAAGATGGTACAAATATGGAAACCCAAACAAAGAGTTAAGAGGCTGGAAGATCAGAAGAAGAAAAGGTCTGGTGTATTCCAAGTATGGGTGAAGAAGGCTCCACCAGAATCTCTCAAGGATCCTCTGAGCAAAAAATGCAGCCTGAATTGAATAGGTGAACAAGCTCACATGTGCTGCAGCAACCTTGTCCGAATTAGCTTGTTCACATGTGTTGATTGCTGAGGATGGAAAGGAAAATATTTGCACATGGGAGGCACGTGACTTACACTTCAAAAAGGAAAAAGGAAATAACGGGTAAATATTTTCTAGGGCACAGATCAAGAGCAAAGGGCTTCTCAGAAATCTCTGCCGATCATCCTCTGTGCGCTCCTCTTTCCTTCCACATCTCTGCAGCAATGGTGAAGACACGCGGACTGAAGAAGAATCTGGCAGCTGACAGGCAGAATAGGTCTGAGAGAAGGACCAAGGCACGCAACGAAGACCCTGCTCAGCCGCTGGATGTGGTTGTGTGGGAACCAAACCCTCTCCCTGTGTCGCACAGTGAGCCCTCTCCCTCTGAAGGAGCTTCGCAGAAGAGGAGGCGTCTGGTACGTGATGGAGAACCTGTCTCCAGTTCTGCTGCGCTGCCAGAAGCGGATATGGCTGAAGTTGCTTCTGAAGAAGAACAAGCAGCAGAGACTGCTGCAGCAGTTCCTGCAGGAGAAGAGTGCAGATCACTGGTCATGTCCCCAGGTATTATTGGTGAAGGGGTTGAAACAGCTGCTGAGTCCCCTGAACAAGAACCTGCTGCAGCACATCCTCCTTCTTCAGACAAGGGCAAAGCTCCTATCCTGATCCCAGGCTCCAGTAGTGAAATCTCATCCAGTGAAGAAGAGGAAGCAGGATCTCTTGGTGGACCCTCTGAGAAAGGTCCTGCAGCTGAAGATTTCTCTGCTCTCACTGTCGGAGGCACATGGTTCAGGAACAAAAGCGTCTCTCAAACCTGGAGTGCTGTTGAGAGGAAACACATTGTGCATGAGAAGCGACTGGTCCAAGACAAGTATAGATCAGCTGCTATGATTGAGCTCCTGACTGAGGTAAATCTGCTCAAGTCCCTAACCTTTCCTCACCGTTTCAATATTATTCTGGTTAGAGAATTTATAGTGAATATGGAAGAAAAATTTGGAGAAGAAGGAGCTGATGAGTATGGGAGAAGCTGGGTAAGGGGTAAACAAGTGGTTATTACCCCGGAAATTATTGATGCATTCCTTGGGATTCATGAGAATGCAAGGGCTCCCACTGATGTGAAGCCTGAATTTTTGGTGAAGATCCTCACAGGGGGAGTGTGCCTGTCTTGGGGCGGCCCAAATCTCAGTGCAGCTGAGCTGACCTCCAAGTATGCTCTGCTGTATCATCTTGGTGTAAGGAACTGGATTCCTAGTTCTCACAGAGGGAAGGTCAACAAAGATTTTGCTAACCTTCTCTATTATATTGGAAAGAGGAGGAAGATCAGCCTGGGAAGTGTGATGTTCCCTCAGCTTGCTACACATGCCGGGAGTGCCTCCTCCAGCAGGCCTATTGTGCTGCCCTCCCTTATCCATGGGATCATGGTTTCTCAGCACCCGGAGTTCGGAACTATTACTGAAGGCTTATCTGAGGAGCTGCAGGTCTTCACTGTTGACCACAAACTATTCAAGGGAAAACATGCAGTGGATGTTGCCTATGAAGATCTTCTCTTGGTTGGTTCCTCAGCTCCAGCTCCCCTGGAGGAACCTCTTCCCCCTGCTGCCATAATCCAGTCTGCTCTTCGTGCCAGGATTGTGAGTCACCTCCGGTCTGAGCTGGCTATGCTTGAAGCTGAAGCCAAGAGGAGGGATGCCAGGCGTGGACAGATCAGGAGCCTCCTCCGAGACCTGGAGTACCCAGCAGATGATGAGCAGGCCCCTTGAGCATCTATGACAAAAAGGGGGAGAAGAAGTGTCTTGGTGATAAACTGCTACTGCTCTGTTACTGTTGATGAACATTATGAAAATTGTTTTTCTTGACCCTGCGTGGTCATTTTGCTATGGCCGAGTGTGGCCTTACTTACTCTCTATTAATTTTACTTAGAGTATTTTTTTTTGGCTCACGGAAGAGTGCATTTGCCTTAAGGTTTTGTCAAAATGCCAAGGGGGAGATTGATGATGCAAGGATGGCAGTGTTTGACAAAACCAGCATATGTGAACAAGGAGCTGCTGCAGCTCAATCAATCAAGGAGGCCAGCAGAAGTATACAGCAGAAGTAAACCAGCAACGGATGCAGCAGGGGATGCTGCAGCAGGTGCTGGTTCAAGAGCTAGTTCAACTATCCTGGTAGCAGTTTTGTGCTGGGTGAGTTTTGAAGGTTTGGCAGCTTTGTGAAAGTACTTAGAAGAATTTCTAATATGCTGCTGAGCATATTCCAGCAAGGATTACTAGTCAGAGAAGGAGATTTGCATTGAAGATATTAATCAAATCTAATCTCCTAGATTTTAGGAGATAATTGATCTTGTGGGACTATCGCCTAAACCTGGAAATTGCTTAAAGTGGTGAGGGTATTTAAGCAGAAGGTTTGAGGGCTGAAGAGGGTGATCGAAGCTGAGTGATACACGAGAGTAGACACGAAATTCAGAGTGAGGATTTTTCTGGGTGTACTACGAGAGTTGTTCTTCGATCAACACACACGGGCAGAGCGTTGAGCGCAGAGCTGAGGTGTGCATTGCAGAGGAGAATCAGGTCTTGCAGAGACTGATTCGTGCATTGATCTGGAAGCCAATTTAGAGCTGTGGAGCTTGTTGGTTGATCAAAGGCAGCCGCGGGAGAACTGATGGGTGGAAGGCTCGGTGGAGGTTCGTGCGGAAGAACTCACTAGTGGCAGGTGGTCACTGAGTGAGGGGGAGTTACTCAGAGTGTGCAGCGCTCTTGGAGTGGTTCGATCGGCTCGGCAGGAGGCCTTGGAGCGACGCGGACAGAGTGCTTCAGCTGGTGTTACAGCTGTTGCTGCAGCAACCCTGCTGAGTAGTGTAGGCTAGAATAGGCTGAGTTCTTGGAGAGGATTGTAGCTATTCTAGACTGACATATTGTAGAGGGTGTGCTGGCACAAATCAGAGCTTGTTCTGATTGTGTTGAGTTGTCCACACGGGGTTAAAGTAGCATAGGTTGCGTGCGTTGTAACCGAGTGTGCTTTGAACCTTTGGTTGAGTGGATTGAGGACTGGAGAATAGTCCTCCCCAGACGTAGGCAGATTGGCCGAACTGGGTGAACAAATCTGTGTCCCATTCATTGTCTGCTGTGCCTACGTATAAGTGAACAAGAGTGTGCTGCAGCAACTGCTAGTTCACAAATTTGCATAAGTAGAGACACTTGAAATTTCACCAAGGAATGCTTAGATTTGGCTCGTGAGAATCTTAGCTACTTCCCAAATCTAGGAGATTTTATAGGGATAATGATGATCAAAATTTAGAAACTCTGCTATCCTGCGCATGGCTCGCTGCGCACGTTGATTGCGCTACTCGCTTTGCGCAGTTGGTTTGCGTACTGCAGTCCGAATCAGCTATCTCCTATCTCCTTTTGCGCTGCTAGCTCCGCAGGTCGTGCATTGCGCCCTTTAAAAGCGTCCGTTAGCGCACATCTGACTTATGCTTATGTTTTATCCTGAAATACAAAAATAGCGAAAACCAGTAATCTTACACAAAATAATGCAAACAAGCACAGTGTTAAGATCTAAATAGCGCATATAACTAGGCTCTATCAATGATTCTTTTTTGTGGAAGATTGAAGCTGATCAAATACTTAGGAGAAGTGTCCCTGATGATGATACACATTTTGTGCTTAGTTTCTGCCATGAGCATGCTTGTGGAGGCCATTTCGGACCTCGTAGGACTGCTAGAAAAATTCTGGATAGTGGATTCTTTTGGCCTCATGTGTGTAAGGATGCATATAATCATTGTAGACATTGCGATAGATGCCAGCGTGTAGGGAATATATATGCTAGGAATGAGATGCCATAAATGCCTATAATTGTTGATGAAGTGTTTGATATTTGAGGTATAGACTTTATGTGACTTTTTCCTTCCTCTAATGGGTATCAATACATCTTGCTTACTGTTGATTATGCATCTAAATCGGTAGAAGCCCAGGCCACGCGATAGGATGATGGCAAAACTGTTGTGGATTTCTTGCGTACTAACATCTTTTGTAGGTACGGGGTTCCAAAGGCCGTGATAAGCTATCAAGGATCTCATTCTGCAACAAGTTCGTGGTTTCTACTGCTTACAATCCATAGTCTAATGGGCAGGCAGAGATTTTTAACCGAGTGATCAAGCTGATTTTGGAGAAGATGGTTAAGCCATCTAGGAAAGAATGGTCCACACGACTAGAAACGCCTATCGGGACCTCTCCATTCAGACTTGTCTATGGCAAGGCGTGCCACCTGCCGGTCGAGGTAGAACATAAAGCATTTTGGGTCATTAAACAATGTAATTTCCAACTAACTTCTGCAAGAAAGGAGAGGATGCTTCAACTAAACTAACTTGAGGAGCTGCGCCTAGAGGCTTACGAGAGCTAAACAGATTACAAGGCGCGGACGAAGATGTATCATGACAAACTCATTCTGCGTCGTTCATTTGAAGAGGGATAAAAGGTACTACTTTACTCCTCACGATTAAAACTACTGTTTGGGAAGTTGCGTTCGCATTGGACAGGTCCGTACACGGTGTTACGAATGCTCAACCATGGTATGCTTGAGCTGGAAAAAACAAGCACGGGGGAGAAATTCATAATGAATAGCCAGAAGGTGAAACATTATCACGGGGAGATCATACCACCTGATGAGGAGCTCGAGTTGGCTGAGCCGGTAAACAATGGATGAGTAGAGGTACCGTCGAGCCAACGACGATAAACAAAGGTGCTTTGTGGGGGGCAACCCGATTTTATTTTTTCATTCTTAGAGTGAAGTCAGTAGTCTAAAGAGGAATAACTCCCAATCATCCATTGTCATTCCCTCTCGGCCTCACAGGTAACATGTATCATTTTAGTTTCTTGCTGATCATTATTGAAGAATGAGTGTGAGCATACGTTGATGAACTGACTAGAGAAGACATCTCGAGTAAATTCAGTGTTTAGTCATTGCATGATAGAAGTATTTTGAGTTTGCGAGTCTTGATTTTGTTCTTGTTCAAGGACGAGCAAAGCTAAGTGTGGGGTAGTTTGATGGAGCGAATTTATATGATAGACCGAGTTGTTAATTCCCATTTTTTAATTGCATTTTGTGTATAAAAGATTACTTCTTGGTAATGTTTCTCATCGCAGTTGTATCAAGACCACTTGGAGCTTTATTGCACATTCGGTCGAATATAAACCAATTCTGGGCATATTGACCTCTTTTTCGTCAAACGCTTGCCGAGCGCAGGTTTCGTATCCGATTGAGGCATGATATAGCTTGTTGGAAAGCTAACCCAAGGGGCTACAACTTCCTACTTTACATCAAGATACAATTTGAAGGTTTAAAGGATCAAATGAGCGAGATTCTAATACTTCATAAGTGATCTGCCCAACCAGTAGGTGAATCACATTTGACTCGCCCAAGCCAAGAGTGATCGGCCCAGATCAGAAGTGATCCGCCCAGCTCCATTGCACACTAAGTATTTGACTCGCCCAAGAGTGTCTGAATCACTTTGGAGCCAGCTCGAATCACTTTTGATTCGCCTAGCTTATGAAGACACTTTGACTCGCCCGAATCAACATTGGAGCTTGCCCGGAACAAATGTGATTCGTGCAAGCTGCACGAGTCCTCTTCCAAGCCTTGCACGAGTCAATTTTGATTCGTGAAAAGGAAGTTCAGCCTCGCGCCAGAAGAACACTTTAGTGTGCCTTAATGTCTTCTTCGTGCGCGTTGCTTACGTCTTCTTCGGGAGCTATTAATGTCTTTTCTGGAGCAACCAACACATGATGACATCAGCATTGGGCCCATGGCCCGAGATCAAACTTAGAAGCCCTCGTTATTTACTTATAAATAAAGACCTGGGAGACGCTAATTAGACACTTTTAGACGGCCATTGAGCAGAGCAGAGCTTGGAGAGATGAAAAGCAGCAACATCGCGGAACAACAGTTTTAGTATTTTCTGAACTTTATTTTCATTGTTATTAGATGGATTCTCATAGCTAAACCCTTAATTTCAGTTTGGGGATTTTGTGTTGCGACATAAGGTTTGAGATATTCGTAATTCAATTTAATGAATTCCTGTTTTTCGTTTGAATTGCATGTTCTGATTATCAAGTTAGCATAGCCTAGCGGTGAAACTAAATTGATATCTATTGTGTGATACTAGAGTGACTTTCCTATTAGCTAAGCCTAGCGCTATAACCTAGTTGGTGTTGTTAGACGAGCAATTGTTAAACCTATTCGAGAATGTAACGGTTAAGAGTAGGCAGAACAGTAGAGTCGATATTACCCTAGCAGGATTGTTTGACTAGAATAGTAGTTTACTAGTTGATGCATGATTCAATCGATGATTACCAATTGCAACGCATATCCCTGAACTGACTTTTCTCGAAATTTGATAACAACAAACATTCTTCCTGCGACCCCCTTTTAGTGTGACAATTATTAGTAAAACTTTATAACTGATTTCTCTCTCGTTGGTTCGACCCTGCTTACTGCTTACTAGTTAGTAGGAGATTATAAATATAAATTTGACATATACAACAACGTGCCTTCACCTAGCAACCTGAGAAGCTACAAGAGCAAGGCAGAGGAAAGAGCCATAGACACACAAGAGCACAGGGTGATCAACAGAATGATCGAGCACTCAGAAATCAACCAAAGGTAGCATGGTATACACATTGATTTGAAGACTGGTGTTGTGTGTAGAAAGAATCCAAATTAGTGGAGTTTGATTTCAGTATTGATTCGGAGTTCAACTGGAGCGTTGCTCGTTGAAGGAGCAATTGGAGCTCGGTGATCAGCCACGGACAGGCATTGTTGCGGGCTTCGGAGTATTGATCGAGGCTACCCAATATTGACAAAGTGTGTCATTGATTGAGGGGGAGCAGAGATTAAGTTGGCAGTACTCAGGGTGTCCGACTGTTTGGCAGGAGAGCTAGAATAGTTATTGACTAGAGACACAGCAACTCTGATGAAGAGTGTGCCTAGTCTGTGAGCCAGGTCTGTAGTTATTTGTTACTGAGAGTGTGTAGGTTGCACGAAGAGAGTTTGTGTGATGAGACTGCTAGCTAGTCTAGGTTATTAGAGTGAGCGTAAGATTTCAGCTAGGTGAGAAGTAGAGGTGTGAGTCCTTTGTACTTAAGAGAGTGGAATCTTGAGGATCGGAGTGTGATCCTCCCCAGATGTAGACAAGTTGCCGAACTGGGTGAACAAACTTATATGTCTTTTTTATTCTGTTAGTATATTAAATTTTGCAGAAAGATACATAGAGTGCTTCAGCAGAAACTATAATTCTAGTGGTTGTAACTCGGCATCAGCAGCGCAACAGAATTTCAGCAACCAGCAGCATCGCAGCATGTAATAATAAATAAATAAATAATAATAAACATGCTCTAACTACTACTAATGCATGCTAAAAAGGGTAAACGTGCTGACACAACATAATAAGTTCCCCACCCCACACTTGAACAGAACTGAGTCCTCACGGTACAATTAGATCGTCGGAAAAGGTACTCATGCAAGATTCGAATAAAAGAAACAAATAAAAAATTATAACTAAGCCCGGGCTGCCTGTCGAGGAGGGCACTTGTTTAACGTCGTTGGCTCGACGATACCTCTCATCCTCCATCATTTTATAGTTCAGCTAGCTTGTTAGGTGGGATATCCTTTCCAAACGGAATACCTTTTTGCAGCAGTTGAGACACTGCCAATGCTGTCTTCAAAAATTCTTTAACAATCCTGCGAAAAAATCCAGCATATTCTTACTCGAGCACCGCATCCTCAATAATGCCCAACGCATGTATTCCTGCAATGTTAGGTGAGTGCTGCACAGACTTATAGATGTTAAATTTAACTACTTCTCGATCTTCGTCTTCGCGGTCACCATGAAGGGTCTCCCTAGCAGGACTAGTGAAGTGTCTATCGTTTCATCGCCCTTCATTTTCATCACATAAATATTTGTAAGGAACACAAGCTTTCCTACTTGCACTAACACGTCAACAACAATACCCAATGGCTTACTACATGAGCTATCTGCTAGCTGAATAATCAAGTCAGTGGGTTTCAGAGGATTAATACGCAATGTTCGATATAAAGAATAAGACAACACATTAATCGATACACCTAAATCAACATACAATTATCCACTTTGATTTTAAATGTATCTGGATCCTTACATTTTTATGCTATGTTGCACTGAAGAATGACTGAGATAGTCTGCCTCAGATTTACCTGCTCAGGTATCAATCCTCCTCTTCGATTAATGCACAATTCCTTAAGGAACGTAGCATATTTTGAGATTTGATGAACAATGCCAATAAATTTTGATCCACTGCTGGATTCTTCTTAGGTTTCGATACCTGCATAGGAAATGGAAGAGGGGGGTCGGAGCTAATTTTTTTCAAAACATTTCGTGGAAGGCTCAGAATTATCTCCTTTGTCTTCAGCTTCCTCGGTGCTCGGTATTGATGTTTAGATTGCTGCTCGTCTACTCCCCTTTAAGCTTCTTGCCACTTATCAAATTCAATGCAATAACATTCCTTTTGGTTTAGGAATTTGCTGCGAGGGCATCTTTCCTTAATCATTCTTGAGCTCGGACACGGTGGCTGCCAATAGAGACATATGCTTTGACAACTCGGCTTATGCACCATCGGTCTTTGCTTGATTAATCTGCACACTCGTCGCTAAGTCCTGAACCACTTCTTCCAATGATCTTCCTGAACTTATATTACTCGAGCCAGCTTGGTTGTAATTCCACCTCTACTGATGCTGACCATTAGCATTACCGGTGTACCTCTCCTGTTGCTGAAATGGAGGGCGGTACAGCTGCACTTATTGCTGCTGCTGCTGGTGGTGGGTCTGCCCTTGGTTTTGGTTTTGCTGGTTCTGCCCTTGGTTACCTTGAAATCCTCCCTCATTTCGCCAGCTTAACCAATTTGACGCCAGTCCAAATTATCTTTGCTGCGGCCTGTTGTTATTGTTGAAATTCTGAAAATTCCCCACTACATTAACATCCATTAGCTCCTCGTCTTTCAGTGTAGGTGATGTAGCATGCGTGCGTGGGCGGGTGGATAGGTGGATCAAGACCCGTTGATTTCGAGGAATATCGGGAGATTAAGGGTCAGTACTCGTTGATTCCAGAGGAAAGAAGAAAAAGAAGGAAACCTTTAATATTCTATTAATCAACTGAACTGCCTTCAAAAGGCGTATAGAGCATGTTTAAATAGAAAAAGAAACAGACCAAAAAAGGAAACTAAAACCCTAGAAAAAATAATGAAACTGAAGCCCTAAGACATAGTAATTCGAAAACAATTAGGAAACGAAGTCAGATGGCCCACAAGCCCGCATGAGATTTATCAGTGGACCCGTTCTACTTAAAAAATATATTATAATGGTACATCTGACTCTGTCAGCTCAAAACCCGCTTGCCTGCACTGCCAGCTTGCACTTTAGTCGGGCGACACTATTTGGTCCACATCAGTAGGGCACTCATCCGTCTTGCGGCTTGCCGTGCTACAAAATTCACAAGGCTTGACTCCACTCACCTGCCCAACCATCATCTTCTGCATCATTTCTTTCAGCTCCTTGATTTTGTTGTCCATTTGATTCGTGTTGAAATCCACCTGTGAAACGTTCTTTGTTCTGCTGGTGTAATCCTTTCGACTATTCTCAACCCTGTACCGAGCACTCTCAGCAGTCTCAATGATCAACTCTCGCACCTCAGTCGATGTCAAGTTTAACACTGTGCCACCAGCTGCGGCATCCAATAAAATATGCTCGAGGTGTCTCAATCCATCCAATAAATACTCTACCAGAATCCTTTCCAAAAATCCCAAGTTTGAGTAACTCTGTTCTGTTCCAGTGGGTTGAATCTCTTCATGTAACCGTACATGGACTCTCTTGGTCCTTGTCTCATAGTGGACAACTCTCTCCTCACTTAGCAACTTTCGCAGGGGGGTAATATTTCGTGGAACTTCCTTTGCATTTGATCCCATGTGCGAATGCTACCTGAAGGTAAAGACAGAAACCAATTTTTTGCAAGGTCAGTTAAAATCAATGGAAAGACTTTTAGTTTAACCCTTTCCTCCGAAGGTGCGTATGGCCTCAACGTTTGGCAGATTCCGTTAAACTCTTGTAAGTGCGTAGTTGCAACTTCTCCTGGCAGCCCTCCAAATTTTGGAAGATGGTGAACCACTGCAGTCTTCACCTCAAAATCATCTTCCTCTGGGTCAGTGTATATGCACCACGGCTGGTTGTGAAAAGTTGGAGCTGAGAGCTCCCTCATCGTGGGCTACCTATTTCGTTGACATGCATACAATTGAGGTTGTGGTTGATGTGGGGCATAATCAGCACTCCTCTATCCTTTCACCTCTGTTGTTCTGCCCATTGAATGTCATTCTTTGACGAGCTGCTGCTCTTTGCCTTTGATTGAATGTCATTCCTATTCTTCCTTAGAAAGTTTCCTCCTCTTCTAAACTGATTTCTAGAACAAGACTGTTGACCCGTATATGAGGGTTTCTGATCAAGCTTCTTCATAATCTTTCCAAAGATTTTGGCCAGCAACGCAAGTTGCTGCATCATCTCCTATGTTCTTCCCGCGGGATGGTGGAGCTTCCTCTAGCAGCTTCATCTCAAATTATTTCAATGAACCGTTCAGTGCTTCCAAATCTCATGTTCTTGATGTCTAGAGCTTCCTCTATGACGGTGACTTTCATAAAAAACCTTGGATGTAGTGATCTGAGAATCTTGCAAATTAGTTTTTCTTCTTATATAGGTTCTTCGAGTGCATGGGCTTCATTTGATAGGTCGCACAACCAAGCATTAAAGTCTGTGATGGTTTCTTCTTCATGAATCTTCATATTTTTAAACTTTGTGATGATCAACCGGATTCTTGACGTTCTAACATTTTTCGTGCCCTCATGAGCTGTCTCGAGAATGTCCTAAGCTTATTTAGCAACATCGCAGTTTGAGATTAGTCTGAAGTTTTTTGGATTTACTATACCAAATATAGCATTGAGAGCCTTGGAGTTTCGGATGCTACAACTTCTTCTTCAGTAGTCAATCGATCTTCAGATTTCTTCTGCACTACTCACGTATTGCCTATAACCAGTAGATATGCCTATTCTGAGATCACAACTCTCAATACCTTCTCATCTATAGCCTTCAAAAATTGTTTCGTGCGAGCTTTCCAATATTCATAATTTCCTCCTTCAACCAACGAAGGTCTACTTATCCTTTGTTCTTCCTTCATGTTCGTCTTTAGTGGTCAACACACGTCTGGATCCCACTCTGTGTCAAGTAATCCATTCTGATACCAATTGAAATTGAAGTATTGCTGGTGTCTAGGTCAATCAGGTTGCTACACCAACTGATTGTGATGATTGCGGAAATATGTAGCTAAGACAGAACCTCAAGATTCTAATGCCTACATTTGGGGGGGACTTTTCTTTAGTCCCCAAGATTCCACTATAACCGGTTAAAGTACACGGGTATACGTTCTCAGCCTCTGCTATAACAACTTATATTCTAACTTAGCTAGAATCTCTGCCCAACTGATCACATAGATAAGCCTACTCTATCAACTATACAACACAGTGTATGATAGGTTGATTTAGCAACTTACTCAGTCAAGTTGCTCTTCTGTAGTATAGGTGATAGAGGCTATTTATACGCATTATTTAGATCATAACCCTATGCTTGTTTGCAGTATTTTATGAGCAAGATTACTCGTTTCTAGTGTTTTTGTTATTACGGGGCAAAACGAGTCCTTGAGTCGGATACGCGCTAACAGGCAGCGTTCTAGGAGTGAAAGATCCGCCTGCGGAGCTAGCAGCACAAACAGGAGAGAAGTTGGCGAGAGTCAGCAGAGGTGCGCTAGCCCATTCGCTAGCCGATGCCGTGCGCCAGGCGCAGAGTCCAGTACTTCCTAATCCTGACATGACCAGATTTAGAAGTTGCCAAGGATGGACCTCCCGAGCAGTATATAAAGGGGGACACACATCAGAGAGGGAGGCATCATAGACATCATCAGAGCAGCACTCTGAGATCATCAGCGGCTCACAGAGCAACAAACTGGAAAACACACGGACTTGTTGAAGAGGACTTGCGCCAGCCGAGAGACATTCTGCACGCACTGTTTGCTACTTGTTTCTCAGACACATTAGTCATTATTTACTATTCTATGATGTTTATCACTAGCATGTCTAGCTAAACGCTTAAGTGTTGGTCGGGCATGAATCGATGATGTACTTTCTTTGAGACTTGAGCTTAATGCGTAGTTTACTTACTTGTATTAATCCTGTGCATACGGAGACAGCCAATTGCATGAGTAGGGGAAGCCTTGAACCGCAATCTTACTTGTGTTGCTTGCTTGTCATATGTTAAACTAGTTGATAGCTTTACGGTGACAACTAGGAGTAACGAGCTAGGGTGATCAGTTGCTACTTTGAACGGATTCGCAGCTGTTTTAGTCTATGTTCTGAGGATTAATAGCACATGAACTTTGAACGGAACATGCGCACGTGTTAGAAAGCCTTGACCGGACACTAACCCAAGTAAACCGAAACTATAGACGTTTAGAGTCGATGATAAGGAATGCACTCATAGAGGATTGTCTGCCCAATACTTCTCATAGTCATAGTACTTAATCTCTACTGCCTGCGCACGTCTAGTGCATTTCCCTGCATTTCACAACTGTTACTCGCGCACTGCGCAAACCAATCACTCACCCCCCAATCTTCGTAAGTGTAGGTCACTGACTAAAACTGAACTACTTGCTCCCTGTGGAGATCGACCCTTACTTAACCGCTGTACTGAGTGGAAGAGGAAGGATTATATTTGACGCGCACAACGACGCGCGATCAAATTTTGGCGCCGTTGCCGGGGAGCAACACAGCTAAGTTTTAGTTGGTTTACATGTTTCCTTTTTAGTAACTAGTTATTTCAGTTTGTTTTGTTTTCGTTGTTGTTTCTGACAGAGCGTAATCACCATTAGCCTGCGCAACCTTGAAACAGTTGCGCTGCGCAGATTCTAGTTGCGCACTGACAGACGCAGCAACATTAGTTATCTTTTAATTTCATTTTCTTTGAGATTCAGAACAGGTCATGGAGGACGACAGTGTCGTAGGTGACAACCTAGGGGACAGGACCCCAGAGGAAGCAAGGGCGCATAACCGTGCAGCCCTGTTCAGAGAAGAAGTACAGCGCGAGGTTGAAGCAAGGATGGCCGCTGAACTATATAATGCGCCACCCGCACGACAAGCTGCGCGACGCAGAACAGTGCGCGAGATGTCAGCCCCCATCACTGTCAACCAGCCATGGTGCATCGTGCTTCCACCAGACGGACACTTTGAACTAAGGAGCTCGCTCATCCATCACATGCCCAAGTTTCACGGGACGAACAATGAAAATCCAGTCAAGCATGTGCGAGAATTCCTAGTCATTTGCGAAAATATGAAGACCGAAGGGGAAAGCGATGAAGCGCTGAAAATGAAGGCATTCCCATTTTCACTATGTGATACAGCCAGACATTGGTTGATGAACTTACCCGCAGGATCCATTCACACATGGGAGCAGCTGCAGAAGAAATTCCTAGACAAATTCTATCCCGCAGCAAAGATTGCGCTGCTCAGAAGGGAACTGGCCGCGCCAAGGCAGAGCGCAGGGGAGTCTCTGTCAGAATATTACGAGCGTTTCAGGGAGCTGGAGGCCAACTGTTACAATCACGGCCTGCCCCAGAATGTGCTGATAGAGAACTTTCTGAATGGACTGCTGCCCATGGAGCTGCGACTACTGAATGCATGCGCAGGAGGGGACATTTGCAACATGTACCCAGAGGATGCGTGGTAGCTGATAGAAGACTTTGCTGGGCAGGTAAGACATCAACTAATGCTTGAAAATAGTCGTACTCGTTCTGTGCATCAGGTAGAAGCAAGCGCTGAGATCAAGGAAATGAAGGCCATTGCAGAAATTGATGAGTGCGCAAAGCGCACAACCAGTTGCGCCAAAGGTATGTGAATTTTGCAGGTCCACCGAGCACAAAACCGACGAATGCCCAACACTTTTCGAAGAAACTGGAGATGTCAATGCTCTTGGAGGATGGGATAACAGAGGACCGCAGAGGCAGAATCAGCCGCGCTTTGGGCTTGCCGCAAATGGATTCAGATGGAAGGAGGAGAACATTTTCCAGAGGCAGTCCACAGATCAGCGCGCGCCACAGCAGACGCAACAAGCTGCGCCCTACAATCCACCGCATCGCCGCAATGACGCACCAGCACATAACAACCAGCAACCGAGGCGATCTTTGGAAGATATCGTGGGGCAGCTAGCAGACACAGTGCGCAAAAATGACGAGAAATATGACAAGAGGTTCGAGTCCATCGAAAAGCAGCTATCACAGATCGCAACCACAGTATATGAGCTAAAAAAGAGCGATGGCAACCTGCCTTCGTAAGTGATTCGGAACCCTAAAGGAGGAGTCAATGTAGTGACACTGAGGACTGGGCGCACAGTAGGAACAGAGCAGACCGCGCAGGCGCCCGCGCAACCAGTTGCGCAAGTCCCGGATCCAGCAGATCAGAATGCGCAACCAGAGCAAGATGCGCAACCAGAAGCGCCAGCCACAAACCAGCAGGGCAATACGCCAGGTATGTCTCAGTCAAGAAACAAGGACAAAAATTGTACTAACATACCTGCACCTTTCCCTGTGCAGGCACCATTGGCTAGAAAGGAAGCGTTGGACAAGGAGCTTTATGAGTTGTTCAGCAAGGTGGAAATCAATATTCTCCTCATTGAAGCTATTCGGCAGATTCCCAGGTATGCAAAGTTTTTAAAAGAGCTGTGCACAAACAAAAGGAGGAAGGATGAATGCGCGCAGGTAATGCTAAATGCGCAGGCCTCAGCGATCGTGCAACAAAAGGTACCACCTAAGTGCCGAGATCCAGGTACATTTACTATTCCATGCACGCTAGGTAAGACCACAGTGAGGAATTGCATGATCGATTTAGGCGCATCCATCAATTTGCTACCTTATTCCCTATATACGACGTTGCGCCTTGGACCACTTAAGCCTGCAGGTCTCACCATTCAGCTAGCAGATAGATCGTGCAAATAACCTGCAGGCATGATAGAAGATGTCCTAGTTCGAGTAGGAGAGCTGGTGTTCCCAGCAGATTTTTATGTGCTAGAAATGGAGGGCGAATCAAGCACCAGTAGTGCGCAAATCCTCCTAGGCAGACCGTTTCTGATGACCGCGCGCACAAAGATAGACGTGTGGAGGGGCACGCTCTCCATGGAAGTGGATGGCGAAGAAATCCATTTCAACATATTCAAGGGGATGCAGCATCCACATGAGGACGCCACAGTGCACGCAATGGACAACTTGGATGATTTAGTCGCAGAAGCGCAATGTGTGAGCGCAACCGTAGGACCAGAGCTACTGACACAGGCAGAGCTGGAGGAGCAAGAGGAGGATCTGAGCAGTGCTGAACCAGTACCCACACAGGTACGTGATATAGTTCATATTTGCACCACTAACAAAATCTTGCCCTCTATTGAACAGGCACCCAAGATCGAACTGAAGCAACTCCCAGAGCACCTCAAATACATTTTCCTGGGAAGTGAGGACACCCTGCCAGTGATCATCAAGAAAGGATTAGAAGAGGAGCAGGAAGTGCGCCTACAGCAGATACTGCGCAAGAACCAGCGCGCCATAGGATGGACACTTGCTGATCTGCGCGGAGTGAGCCCAGACGTATGCATGCATAGGATTCTATTGGAAGATGGTGCCAAACCATCCAGAGAGGCTCAGCGCAGGTTGAATCCAAATATGATGGAGGTAGTGCAAAAGGAAGTTCTGAAATTGCTTGGCGCAGGGGTCATTTACCCAATCTCGGACAGCAAATGGGTCAATCCGGTGCATGTTGTGCCAAAGAAAGGAGGAATCACAGTGGAAGAAAATGCGCAAAGCGAGCTAGTTCCCAAGCGCATACAAACTGGCTGGCGCATGTGCATCGACTACAGGAAGCTTAACGCAATAACGCGCAAGGACCACTTCCCGCTACCCTTCATGGACCAGATGCTGGATCGCTTAGCAGGTAAGCCTTATTTTTGTTTCTTGGACGGATATTCAGGGTACAACCAGATACCCATAGCTGCGGAAGATCAGGAGAAGACCACTTTCACATGCCCGTTCGGTACGTTTGCGTTTCGGCGCATGTCTTTTGGGCTGTGCAACGCGCCAGGTACGTTCCAACGCCTTGTCATGAGCATTTTCTCTGATATGATTGGTATATGCATAGAAGTGTTCATGGATGATTTTACCGTATATGGAAGTACCTTTGATGCATGCTTAACACATCTAGATAAAGTCTTAGCGCGCTGCATCTCTAAGAACTTAGTGCTAAATTACGAAAAATGTCATTTCATGGTAACGCACGGAGTAGTACTAGGTCATATCATTTCAGAGGAGGGGATCAAGGTAGACAAAGCTAAGATAGATCTTATTTCTAATCTACCTTATGCCACCAACGTGCGCGACGTGAAATCATTCTTAGGGCATGCTGGGTTCTACAGGCGTTTTATCAAAGATTTCTCTAAAATTTGTATACCCCTGTCTAACCTTTTGCAAAAAGACGTGTGCTTCGACTTTACTGATGAGTGCAGGGCTGCATTTGATAAGCTGAAAGAAGCGCTGACCAGTGCACCAGTAATGCGCGCACCAGACTGGAACCTGCCATTTGAGCTGATGTGCGACGCAAGTGATTATGCAGTAGGTGCAGTCTTGGGGCAGCGCGTAGACAAGAAGCCGCATGCCATTTACTATGCGTCGCGCACACTGGACTCTGCGCAGAGGAACTACACCACCACGGAGAAGGAACTTCTGGCAATTGTATTTGTGCTGGAGAAGTTCCGAGCATATGTTCTAGGCGCAAGAGTCATCATTTACACTGACCACGCAGCTATCCGCTACCTCATGTCCAAGAAGGAAACCAAGCCGCGCCTGATGCGCTGGGTGCTCTTACTGCAGGAATTTGACTTGGAGATCAAAGACAAGAAGGGCACGGAGAATACAGTTGCTGATCACCTGAGCAGGATCGTGAAGGAGGAGGAACCAGGGCAGATCACGGAAACAATCCCTGACGAGCATCTGATGGCGCTGACAGGTAAGGTACCATGGTATGCGCACATCGCAAATTACCTGGTCACAGGTACGTTTGTCAATAAAACTCAGTGCATGCGATTAAAACATGAGTCCAAGCATTACCTTTGGGATGATCCTTACATGCTTAGAATAGGACCAGATCAGATATTGAGGCATTGCGTGCACGCATGTGGAGGACACTTTGGTCCCAAGCGAACAACCAGAAAGGTCCTGGACTGCGGATTCT
Source organism: Umbilicus rupestris (assembly GCA_963678935.1). Taxonomy (NCBI): domain Eukaryota; kingdom Viridiplantae; phylum Streptophyta; class Magnoliopsida; order Saxifragales; family Crassulaceae; genus Umbilicus; species Umbilicus rupestris. The sequence goes on along the minus strand of OY787626.1, from coordinate 5,492,675 downwards.
ATTTGCCGCACCTGTTCACTGCAGGAATTGTGACAGGTGCCAGCGCACAGGAGGAACATCCGCGCGCAATGAGATGCCGCAGACCCCGATTCTGGTGGATGAAGTGTTCGATGTTTGGGGAATCGACTTCATGGGGCCATTTCCCCCATCTGCAGGTTACGAGTACATATTGGTGGCAGTAGACTATGTCTCCAAATGGGTTGAAGCTAAGGCTACTGATGAGCGGACAAATGACCTTATATTTGTCCATATTTTCCCCTTGCTTCTTGTTTGTTCCGCTATTTTATAAAGTCATTTGATGATTTCTTCGTCCATTTCAGGTTAAAATTACGTATCTCGCAATGCGAAGTGGACCGAAGAAAGTCTAGGCGAATTCCGGTCGATGGAGATCAAAAGAAGCAAAGCTGAGCAAACTGCAGAAGTGATTCGGCCGAATCACTTCTGATTCGCCCACCAGCTTGACCGAATCACCCTCAGCTGCACGAATTGACCTAATCCGGGGAAGTCCTGAAGGTTTGACCGAATCAAGTGTGATTCGGCCAAGGAAATTGCGAACCTCTTCTGAGCTAATGATTCGGCCGAATCAGAGGTGATTCGCCCAGAGATGACCGAATCAGTTTAGCTCCACAAGACGTTTGACCGAATCACGTTTGCTCCGCAAGACGTTTGACCGAATCAAAAGTGATTCGGCCAGGATAATTGATTCGCCCAAACTGAAGACACCACTGGACAAAAGCTTCGAGCGAATCACATGGCCATTGACCGAATCAAGTGATTCGGTCACTTCGGTTTCTCAGTGGAAAACTTCTAAGAGTATAAATAGATTGAGATGGAAATGAAGAAAGGAGCTTGTTTTCTCTCTCAACCCTAGAAACAAGTTTCCGCACTTTTCTCAACCCTTGGCGACTGGAGCTCGGAGAAGACCAAGCTTGGGTGAAAACCCAAGCTTGGATTGAAGATTCTACATCAACCTCTCTTAAACCCTTTAGCTTTGTATTTACATTTATGCTTTCCTTAGTTTTCATGTATGTGTGCACTCTCATTATGAGTGAGTAGTTGTTCTTGTGGTTGGGGATTAAATGGATCCCCTAGGATTGGATATGATGTAGAACTCTAATTTATTGCATTGAATGAAGTTTGGTTTGATTATATTGTGCCCTAGCTATGTATTCATTTTATGCACACCAAGTGTTTGACGAAATGCTTAAGTGAGTATGCTTGGTTAAAACCCCTAAGGAAGGAGCGAGAGTTGAACTTAGGATGTCTCATAGTTATTGTATGATCATAGATGGAGTGTTTGTGCGCGAGAGCGACATGCACTCTTGACATTAGGCTAAGTTTTAAGCGGATTTGAGTAACCGGCCAATAGACCGAGAGGGTGCGGTTATGGGACTCAAGTTCTACACGGTTCAATATAGCGAGAGTTTGAGAACCATGTCCTTTGTGTATCCTCTCCATTCTAGGGAAGGAGCGAGAGTTGAACCTAGAGTGGACGATGCATTAGCCTTGCTTTTATCAACCAAATGTAGTTCATGCATGTATTAGTGAGTTATTTCATTTCCTCATATCTTAGGGAAGAAGTTGAATCCCTAGTCACTCTTTTGTTTCATCAACCAAAAACCAAAAATATCATTTATCTTTAGTGCTTACTAGAGATACCTCTATAGGAGGACATATCCCCCCCCCCCCCCCAAATCCGTAGACTTACATTAATAGCATTAATTAGTTGTAAATTAGTCTAAGCTTTTCTCTTGGGTTCGACCCGAGGTCACTCGGTTATAAATATTGTTTGATATTTGCGTGACTAGAATAGCACTTCATTTTGCTTGCCTAAAACGCCAACGTCAGCTACGCGGAAGGATGATGGTAAGACTGTCGCTGATTTTCTCAGAACTAACATATTCTGCAGGTACGGAGTGCCTAAGGCAGTAATCAGCGACCAGGGGACACACTTTTGCAACAGGGTCGTGGCGCAAGTTTTCAAGCACTATGGGGTGCGCCACAAGACGTCCACTGTTTACCATCCGCAGACGAATGGACAGGCCGAAGTTTCTAACAGGGAGATCAAGCGCATCTTAGAAAAGACTGTGAGACCATCACGCAAAGATTGGAGCCAGCACCTTGATGATGCGCTATGGGCATACCGCACTGCGCATAAGACGCCCATTGGGACCTCACCATTTCGGCTGGTCTATGGGAAAGCATGCCACCAGCCAGTAGAGATCGAGCACAAGGCATATTGGGCCTTACGCATTTGCAACCTGAACTTGGATGAGGCAGGAAGGGAGCGCGCATTTGAGCTGAACGAACTAGAAGAGCTGCGCCTGGACGCCTATGAGGGACTACGCGATTACAAGGAGCGCACCAAGGCATTTCATGACAAGCATATCCTCATACGCACTTTTGAACCAGGAGACCAGGTATTACTATTCTCATCACGCCTGAAGCTTATGCCTGGAAAGCTGCGCAGCAAATGGACGGGGCCATACACGGTCACCAAGGTTTTCCCCTACGGAACAATCGAGTTAGAAGATGGACACCGGCATCGTTTTCAGGTTAATGGGCAGAGAGTCAAACGGTACTTAGGAGAACCTTGGGATAGCACAGCGCGCAGCATTGACTTGGCCGAACCAGAGATAATAGATGCGCAAGCTGCTGCGCCAGACGCACCACATGATGTACCAGAGGGAGAACTGGAACCTACTGCTTATATCTCTTCTTCCTCTGCATCTACCCTCGTTACGCATAATTTATCACATGCTGACTTCCCATCTTACCCTTTGCGCAGGACCAATGAGATCGCAGCACACACACTGACGCAGGAACACTCAGGAGCAAGAGTGGGGGAGGTTGCAGACACACGTTTTGGCAAGTAACGAGGTACAGTCGAGCCAACGACGTTAAACAAAGGTAATTGTCGGGAGGTAAACCCGACACGTTTTATTTTCGCATATTTTATTTTTCTGCTTGTTTTGTTTTTTTTTTTGAGTTTTTTTTGCTAGTTTAGGACTTGGTAGTTTTTTTTTTAGTCATTCAGTAGTGCGCAGGACCGTGCGCCTAGCAATGCGCAGGTCAGATGCGCTAGCCAGGGGGTATATAAGGCAGGACTTAGAAAAAAATTCCAGCACTTTTCACTCGACCGTTGCACATGAGCTCCCGCCTTCAGACCTCTACCCGTCGATCAGCGCCCAACCATGCGTCCGTTTAGAGTGATTCGAGGACCATACAGCCGCACTACACCCAGGTAACCTCTTCCCCCGATTTGAGCAGCTTCCGTTAGGGTTTGTGCGAAGGAGAAGTTTTCTAGGGTTTTGAAATCGCACTGGGGTAGAGTGCGCCGATTGGAGTATTGTTTAGTGCGTTGTGTAGGCGAGCAGTAGGCGCTCCTTCGGTGAGAGTTTCAGGGATTTCTGTGCAGTTTGGATTTTTGAAGTTGTTGAGGGTGTTGACCACAGTTGACCGCAGCCCTAGCGCATCATGAGACCCGCCACCGACCAGGAGACCCCAGCTGCGTTCGCTAGCAAGTATGCGGCGTTTATAAGCCTGGAAATGTACGGGACCCCGTACATCAGCCGAGAGTTCCTGCGCGAGGTTGGACTAGAGGACCTCGTAGCACAGAGGCTGGCGCTCGCAGGCTGGGAAACGCTGTTGGCACTCAACAGCGCATCTGACCAAGAGGACACGTGCGAGTTTTTAGCGTCTCTGGAGGCAGGAGACAAAGAGATCAGGTACAAACATAGGGGTGTTTGGTTCATAGCCTCGGCAAGGAGGCTGAGGCGCGCGTTCGGGTGCGCCAAGGTGCGTGACGAGGACTTAGACACGCACACTAACCTGGAGGCCTGGCGCGAGATGGCGACTGGGCCAGCATTTGCCGTGGGGCGCAGCAGGGGTCGAGAGCTGCGCGACCCGTGGCTGTTCTACTTGTGGCGCATGGTCGCCTATGCAGTCATTGGCCGTTTCAACGGCGCACCGAAGATCAGCCTCTTGGATTTGGACATTTTGAAGGGGCTGTACTACGGGCGGAAGGTGCTTTTTATCCTGAACATGGTGCACCACTGGAGCCGCGTCAGCATGAAGGGGCCGCTGACTTGCGGAGGAGTCATAACGCACCTGCTGCGGGCATTACATGGAGAGCCCGAGGTGCCAGAGCACACTTTGGTGCCGGCTATCCCTCTCGATCGCGCCCACACGCTGCAAATAAGGGCGGTAGCTGTACGGGAAGATGGCACACTAGAGTGGTGCTACCGCCTGCAGCCGGCCAGAACACCGCGGCCCAGAGCAGAAAGCAGTGCGCAGGGCGCAGCAGCAGCCGCGCAGGTCATGGAGGAGGATGAGGCCTCAGAACCAGAGGTGCCTCTGGTCAGGCGCCCAAGGACCCGGGCGCAGACTGGAGCGCACCAGAGGGCCCGTGCACCACAAGGGGAGCCAGTGACCATTTCCATCGAGGATTCTCCCCCTCGTGCACGTGCAAAGCGCCCAAGGACTGAGGCTGAGGAGGCGCCCGCGGAAGCAACCGCCGAGCAGCGCACGTTGTTCAACGTCATGCGTGTGCTCGAATACTTAGCGCCAGAGGGGGCGGATTTAAGTATGAGTCCACCATCTGGGTGGAGATTTGGAGACGCGATTCCCCCTCTCCTCAGCTTGCACCGACCACCTCCAGGCCCCAGTGAGCCACATCAGCCAGCCAGCCCTCCTACTCAACCCCCAGCAGCACCCTCTCCAGTACCACCACCAGCACCAGCCCCAGCGCCCACAACAGAGTCAGCACCTGCACCAGCACCAGCAGCACCGGCAGCCCCAGCAGCAAAGCCCACCCCTGAACCAGAACCGATACCACCACCAGCAGTTTCCCCTGCCCGGCCTTCTGTTCCGGAGTCCCCCATAGCCTATCCCAGCATAGACTCCGATTCCATTTGGGATTCACTTTCCGAGGACGACCTCGTAGCGCAGCCTGACCCCCTCACCACAGTGCCACCAGCCTCCAGCACCGAATACGTGACGGATTCTTCAGAGGATGAGGCGCTTGGATCAGCAGCTGCGTCTAGCTCGGAGGACTTCTAAGGCCGAGGGGCAGCAGCATTAGTTTTCTTTAGGGTGGTGTCTTGCTGCGTCTTATTGAATATTATGTGCTGAATATTTGTGCCGCATATTTTGTGACCCTGTGCTATAGTTTATGCTGTGTGACTATTTGTTTTTGTTCTTATGTTCTTTATTTTTTGCATTGCATGCATGTGTGCGCTCTCCATGCGCTTGCGCTTGAGTCGTGGGGACACGCCTCTGTTCAAGTGTGGGGGGGGGGGGGGGGGGGGGGGGGGGGCGTTACATTCACCTTTCACGTTTTTGAGCATTTTAGTGTAGCTTAGTTTAAGTTAAAGAGAATAGTAGCAGTAGTGCGCCAGAGTGCAGGATGCGCATGCGCTCCAGCTAGTTTTGTGCTATCCATATTGCGTGCGCTGCTATCTACTGTTTTAGTATATTTTTTTCGTTTTTTTGCTCCTGTTAGTTGGGATATGCAGGGGATGTGGAGTTGACAGAAATGCTCCAGAGAGGCGGTTAGTCGCTTTTGCTTCGAAGGCAAGGTATATGGTCGAGAGCGTTAGTGGAGGCCGGTGCTTCGCAGCCTTCGGAACAAAAGAGCACGCTCAGTCACGCAGATGCCAAAGGCAAAATACCCAAAGCGTGGCGAGGTGGGAAAACAGACCACCTTCTCTCTGGAAATCGAGCTAAGGAAGGCAGGCGCGGATGTAAACGCGTGCGCTGACCGGCGCAGACAGACCAAAGGAGAGAGAGCGGGGCGAGTTCCATAGCTGCTATCCGAAGGCTGAGACTGGAACTGCTCTGGGAATGTAAGAAATTAAAGAGAAAGCTGTACAAAAGAAAAATACCAGCAGATGATACGCGTTACAAAAGAATCAGCATGCGCACAAGCATCAACATGCGCAAAGACCATAAGGAAATCATCAGAAAGCTCAGGTTCCCAGGAAGTGCGCGGACGAATCACGCACTGGAAGAAGCTGCGTTATCCACCATATACCTATTTTCGGAGTAGGAGCTGGCAGCCTGGAGCCTAAGAAGAGCTATCTCCCAGCCATCCAAAAATCTTCATCCCGGCTGAGAGGTAATGAATTTCGAAATTATTATATTAGAACTGTTGAGTGCAGTTGTGCGCAGGTGATAGAGCAGTGCGAGTTGAGCAATTGTGCATTCGCATCAGAGTGCAAGACTGTGCGCTAGACTCCAGAAGAGGTAATTGTATCCGCGCTTCAATGCTTGTTCGGGACGAACAAGGGGCAAGTGTGGGGGGTTTGATAGAGGCTATTTATACGCATTATTTAGATCATAACCCTATGCTTGTTTGCAATATTTTATGAGCAAGATTACTCGTTTCTAGTGTTTTTGTATTACAGGGCAAAACGAGTCCTTGAGTCGGATACGCGCTAACAGGCAGCGTTCTAGGAGTGAAAGATCCGCCTGCGGAGCTAGCAGCACAAACAGGAGAGAAGTTGGCGAGAGTCAGCAGAGGTGCGCTAGCCCATGCGCTAGCCGATGCCGTGCGCCAGGCGCAGAGTCCAGTACTTCCTAATCCTGACATGACCAGATTTAGAAGTTGCCAAGGATGGACCTCCAGAGCAGTATATAAAGGGGGACACACATCAGAGAGGGAGGCATCATAGACATCATCAGAGCAGCACTCTGAGATCATCAGCGGCTCACAGAGCAACAAACTGGAAAACACACGGACTTGTTGAAGAGGACTTGCGCCAGCCGAGAGACATTCTGCACGCACTGTTTGCTACTTGTTTCTCAGACACATTAGTCATTATTTACTATTCTATGATGTTTATCACTAGCATGTCTAGCTAAACGCTTAAGTGTTGGTCGGGCATGAATCTATGATGTACTTTCTTTGAGACTTGAGCTTAATGCGTAGTTTACTTACTTGTATTAATCCTGTGCATACGGAGACAGCCAGTTGCATGAATAGGGGAAGCCTTGAACCGCAATCTTACTTGTGTTGCTTACTTGTCATATGTTAAACTAGTTGATAGCTTTACGGTGACAACTAGGAGTAACGAGCTAGGGTGATCAGTTGCTACTTTGAACGGATTCGCAGCTGTTTTAGTCTATGTTCTGAGGATTAATAGCACATGAACTTTGAACGGAACATGCGCACGTGTTAGAAAGCCTTGACCGGACACTAACCCAAGTAAACCGAAACTATAGACGATTAGAGTCGATGATAAGGAATGCACTCATAGAGGATTGTCTGCCCAATACTTCTCATAGTCATAGTACTTAATCTCTACTGCCTGCGCACGTCTAGTGCATTTCCCTGCATTTCACAACTGTTACTCGCGCACTGCGCAAACCAATCACTCACCCCCCCAATCTTCGTAAGTGTAGGTCACTGACTAAAACTGAACTACTTGCTCCCCGTGGAGATCGACCCTTACTTAACCGCTGTACTGAGTGGAAGAGGAAGGATTATATTTGACGCGCACAACGACGCGCGATCAATAGGTCTCAGACTCTTCGATCTCTTCCGAATGCTTCATCTGACCACTGCCAGTTCACTCACTCCTGTAGTGACCACCAATCAATGTAAGGAAAGTTGCTTTGTTCTTTGATCATCCATGACGATTCTCCAAACGGCTTGTACTTGATCTTCAAAAAGACTCCTCTCTAGTTGATTATACTGATCAAGTGTCGATCACACTCATTCAGTTGTGACCTCTATCAGCTTTTCCGTAGTAGCACACTCGATCTTCGTCTATGCTTATCACCCTTTTCTTCGTGCTTATGATTGATCTCTTTTTCAATATTTTCGACCCATCGAGTAATTGCCCATATATATTGGTAGCCTCAGGTAGATTATAGAAATCCTAGTTCAACTAGGATTTTCAGACATAGGGAACACTTCGTAAAAGCTTTTCAACCGACATAATCTTCTTCAAGATCTTCGCAGATTGTTACACAATTCTGTAGCAACAACTATTTCCTATAACAGTTTAGGAAACTTGCTAGATCTTTTTCCGAATCTTCTCTTCGCAGGATGATGAGAATTCTATAGCAGCTTGAAATTTGACTGCGCTGCTCATTACAACTTAGAGCTTCTGCTATAGCACTCGCTGTATCTTTCTGCGAAATTCGGTCTTCTGTGCTGAAAAAGAAAGACACAAATAATTTGTTCACCCAGTTCGGCAACTTTCCTATGTCTGGGGAGGATCACACTTCGATCCTCATGATTTCACTATCACGGTTTAAAGTAGAAAGAACTATAACACTTCTCACCTAGCTAAAATCTCTATTCGCAATCTGATCACGCAGATTTGCTTTGTGCTACTTACACACTTCCAGTAACAAATAGCTACAGACCTGACTTATAGACTTAGCGTATTCTATTACAATGTGTAGTAGACAGAATGCTATAGCACACTCTGCACCAGAGTTGTTGTATCTTTGGTTGACAACTATTCTAGCACGCTCAGCCAAACAGTCAGACCCTCACTGAGTTCTTCCAACTCAGACTTTGCACCCCCTCTATCAATGACCGTCTGTTATTATCGGGTAGCAACGATCAGCTCTTCTTAACCTGGAACAATGACAAGTTGAATTTTTACTTCTTCTTAATGTCAGGTTTAAGGATCGATTGCAGTCAAAACAATTTATAACCGACAAGCCGGGTCAAACCCAAGAGAGCAAATGGATTGTGCGCTAAAAGCTGTTATGTATAGAATTTTAGCTACTCCATAGAACAATTTTGATTATCTACTTGTACTAATGAAAAAATAGAGTTGATTATTGCGGATTAGAAGAATTTCAAGGGGATATGTCCCTCAATAACTTACTCTCGCAATGCAACAACAAAAGTTACTAAATGGAATGGAAGATAGTATGCAGCTATATGTTTACTCCGGTTCGATCAACCGTCATTGTATCAAAGTTGGAGTAGAGCATATAGCAAGAGTAGAGCTTCATTCTTTCGACTTGTTAGCTCACTTAATCGAACTTACTTAACCACTAACTTTCATTAGACGGCTAGTTAAGTTCGAATAGCATTAAATACTTGCTTAGCTCTTAGACCTCGCTTTCTCCTTCGTGAATGTAGGGTCTAAGTTGTTCCACCAATATCTCGACTCCAATCTTAATTTTTCAAATTAGATCAAAGTCTAGGTTAAATGTACACATAGTCACTTTGTCAAACACCATACATGCATCTCAAATTAGGGTTTAGTGGAAGCAAATCATCCAACCATAAAACAATCATGTTCTCATTGCAAATGAAGAGTAAACGTGCTAGTGAGGCTCATAGGACCCCTTGAAACAAAGAGGACTACTAACAATACATTCTCATCATCAATGGATTCGAATATTTACTTGCAATGAAATCAAGCAAAAGGAGAAGTATAGAAAAGAGAAACCTATGTCTAGATGATCCCAATCTAATGCTCCTTCCTCCTTTGATGGTCTTCTTGGTGAAGATTTTTTCTAGCAGTCTCCTTGTCTTTTTCCCATTCAAAAGCCTCAATTTTTTTCCTAAACCCCCCCCCCCCCCCCCGAAATCCTCCCTTTTTTTCTCCTTTATTGATACGGTTTCTATGCATTGGCTGAGTCCATATCGATCGTATTGGTCGTACTGAGCAATACGGTCCATATGAGCAGTACGGTCGCAGCAAAAAAGGAAGACTCAGGCACGGTCGTATGGGTCGTATCGACCATACCGCCCGTATTGGTACGACAGGTACGATCGCTACGGGCTGGAGATGGTTTGACCTTTTTTCGGCGCTTTTGCAAACAATTACTTCTAACCTTGCTCTCCATGGCGCCTGAGCTGAATTGGTCCTGAAATAGCAAAGAGTGGGGGTACAAAGATCAATAATACTCAAAAACGAACAAAAACAATCACTAAACGAAAGCGAGAATTGGTCGGGAATCCAACTGATCAAACACTCCACACTTAAATTTTGATCGTCCTGAGCTAACAATCAAAATAGGCTGTATTTTATTCTAACTCTCTATCCCAACTTAAGCTTAAAACCGCAAACTACTCTTACTTCTAGCTCACTTTCGTAGGAGACACGAATGCATTTAGCATATGCATTAAGCCTTTAAACCCCTAGGCTGCCTTAGAGGACGAGGTTTGTCTTGGGAAGGTTTTCAAAAAGGGAACACCTATAAATCCCAATTTTAGATGTCCCATAGGCTTTGAATAATAGAGCGATGACCACCAAAGCCCGGACTTCACAAACTCTAGCTTCACATCTCACATTATCACTTCAAACAAGTTGCAATCAAAGAGTTTTCGAGCCATGTAAGAACACGTGAGGGTGCACACTCAAGGAAATCAATATTGGAGCCAACAAAAACCAAATCTCGCAAACTATTCATTTCCATGGCAAAGCATCCGAAACAATGATTTGCACAAAACATGCCGACCGATCGCCTATGCTAGCTAGCGCTAGTCCATGGGCTAGCGATGCATAACTCATATCCAAGCCTTGGACTTTGCATCACAATTCATATGGAAAGAGGAGCTCGGCATAAATGATTTTCGAATATAGTGATAAACCAATTGATGCTTACGTGTTAATACAAGGGTCATTTTTTAGTATAGCATACTAGCACACAAGCAAATTGTAGATTTGCACAAGCATAGTATGACGAATAGGCATAAGGTCAAGCTCTAAGGGTGTTACTATTTTCTTTTTCAAGCTTTCGAGGAGGAACTTTTCTTTCCAACTTCTGCCTCTTCTTTTATTGGGTGCATATACTTTTAAGGGGGAACTTCTCTTCCTAACCCTCGGCACTGCAGCCAGATTCTCTTTTGACTACACACTTAGAACTTGACAATAAGCCCAAAGTGGGGATGAGGATGTGCAAGAAACAATTATAAGCGAGGAGCTAAGCACGCAAACTAGAGTCACCTAAAAGCAATCGCAAGGTTTAGGCATTATGTAAATGATTTAAAAATGTGCAAGCTACACCAAGGTTCAAAGCAAGTAATGAAAATTCCTAGAATGCGAGATACGCTCGCAGCGGATAGCAACAATAATGACTCAAAAAAATGCGCGATCATAGGAACTTAGTCGGCCCTAGGCTCTAAATCAGCAAAATGGAAGGAGGACTAGATGCGATATGTGAAACTCAAGAATGTTGATCTCAAGCCTTAAAGAGGTAAAACACTCTATAACAATATGCATAGTAGGGAATCAATGAATATGCACCAGCCAACACTCCACACTTAAAAGTAAAGCTTAGTCCCTAAGCGCAAAAATTAAAAATGATGAAGGTGCATAGGAACTCCCCTAGTTTGGCCCTTTTGTGCTGGAATCAAGGAATTTCCATTTAAAATTTCCAGGCACTTACTCTCGCCCCTTCGATCACAGCTTCAAACGAAATAATGAAGTCGTGCACCAGACGTGGGTGAGTTGGCCATCTCGCCCCTACAAGCATTCTTAGACCAAACTTTTGCAACCGGCTGCAAACTGAGTCCTATGTTGAGAATCGCTGCATTGTTGGCAGGTCGGTCTTGGAGGTGGGCACGACTTCTTTTTTTAGGTTGAGGATGCGCTTAAGCCATTCAGCAGACCTTGGACTGATGAGTTTGATATTCTTCCTCCAGGCGGTCGCTGCCTTCTTTGTGGGTGCCATTTAAAGCTTTGGAGGAGGGTCGTCGGGTGCAGAGACCAAGGTAGGAGCTTCGTGGTTGGTCGAAGCGGCTAGGAGATGCGAAGGGCTGGGCGGCGAAGTGTCGGGTGGCTTGGGGTGAAATTGTGATTTCAAATCCAAAATCGCGATTTAGGATCTTCTTTTTTCCTATACCAATACGGGCACTACGACCCGTACGACCGATACGGGTCAGACGACCCTCACGGGTATTACGTCTCCATCAACATTTGCTTGGTCGTATTGATCGTATCGCTCGAATCGATACGGTCCATACGTCCGAACAGGCACTACGACCCCAGCAGCTTTTGTCGAATCTGTATCAACCCTATCGATCGTACCAATATAGTTCATATGATCGAAGCGGGCACTACGACCCCAGCAAAGCCAAAATGAAAAGTTTTCAAACCAAACACATTACTCTGTATGCAATTTAAAAAAAAAACTAAAAAGAAGAAACAAGAAAAACTTACAGAGCGAGTTACTTCCCGAAAAGGCCTAGTTTAATTTCTTGGCGAGAACGAGCCGGATCCCAGTATCTTAGAAACACACTCGAGAAGTCTTATGCTAATATCCATTCTCGAGAGGTGGAAGTCCTTCATACATTGCTCAAAGACAGATTAATAGTGATGGTTGGATCTCCAGGAGCGTGATAGGTTTTAAGTCTTTGCCCATTCGCTTTGAATATTTTGCCCTGGGGATCTTGGAGTTCCACGTGTCCATCCTCGTAAACCTTGTGAATCTAGAAAGGGTCGGACCATCGCGATCTTAACTTCCTGAGAAATAGATTCAGCCTGGAATTGAATAAAAGTACATTTTCTCCTTCATGGAATTCCCGTCGAGCAATATTTCGATCATGGTTTGTTCTTTTTATAGGGAGAGATGGATGCCATGTGCGGTGAATGCAAGATAGGAAGACAGATAAGGTCTGCTCACCGTAGAACGAATCAGATCCGTAAGACCAGAATTCTTGAACTGTTACACATGGACTTGATGAATCCCATGCAGACCGAAAGCATTGGTGGTAAGATCTACGTTCTAAACTATGTTGATGATTTTCCCGTTTTACATGGACTGTGTTTCTCAAACAGAAATCAGACACTGTTCAAGCTGTGATTCACTTGATTCTGAGACTGCAACGTGAAAAATGTACAACTCTGATTGTAATCAGGAATGACCACGGTAAGAAATTTTAGAATAATGACATGGAAGAATTCTGTCTAAAACAGGGCATACTTCATCAGTTCTCAGCACTCATAATACCCCAACAAAATGGAGTAGCTGAGAGAAAGAATCGTACCCTTCAAGAGATGATGCGGGTCATGATTCATGGAAATGGGCTGGCTCTCACTTTCTGGGAAGAACCAATCAACACTGCCTGTTACACCCTGAACAGAGTCATTGTTTGCCCTGGAACACAGAACAGAGTCTTACTGTTGTGAAGTCAATTAACGTGGCGATTCAAGACTCAGATTATTCGATCAGCACAGATGAAGATGATGTTGCCTGTCTTGATTCAGAAACTAGCAAGCCGTCTCAGGAAGAACAGATGCGTATGTCAGATTCTGTTCCAGAAATTAAGGATGATGAACATGTATCTGATATAGAACCAGAGCCAGTTCTAGCTAATCAACCACGCAGCGGGATCCGTGGCTGAATGAAGAAGTATATGTTGCTCAACCTAAGGGCTTTGAAGACACACATCTTCCGTATCATGTGTATCGTCTCAAAAAGGCCTTGTACAGGTTAAAACAGACGCCCAAAGCATGGTATGAACGTATCACGGTGTTTCTCGTTCAACATGGCTATGTGCGAGGGGGAGAATACAAGACTCTATGGGTGAAGCATGTTCAGAATACAAGATCTTGATCACAAAAGTTGGTGAATCAGTTTGTTGAACAGATGCAGAGTGTATTTCAGATGAGTATGGTGGGTGAGATGATCTCCTATCTTTTTCTGCAAGTATGCTAGTAACTTGGTGAAGAAGTTTAGATTAAATAGTGCCAGCCATAAGCACACTCCTGCCGTTACACATGTAAAAATCACAAAAGATGAATCTGGAGTTTGTGTGGAACAGACCCTATACAGCAGCCTACTCTATCTCAGAAATAGACTATGTACTGCTCAGGAGGAATATATAGCTGCAAAAAGCTATTACACCCATATGATTTGGATGAAACAGATGCAGGAAGAGTATGGTCTGAAACAGAGGGAGATGACTCTGAAACCTGTATCCACCGATAAACAGCCAGCAAATACTTTCACTATGGCATTGAAGAATGCTTAGTTTGAATCACTTAGACTCTCCTTGGGTCTATGTCTTGTTGACACCTAGTCATGTTCAGGAAGGTTTGGCCAGTTCTGGGATAATGCGTAAGGAACTGTTGAACTGGCTAAAGAATTCAGGGGGAGAAGTTCTTGTGTTTATCTAGTAGAGTGGGTGAAACACAGTCTGAGATAGAGGATGTGTGACAAGGCAGATATGTTCTAGATCGTTTCGAAAGAAGAAAATAGCAAGATGCGAGAGTCTGATTGAGGTTTCTACTTCTTTGAAATTTGTGTTTTGAATTCCTAATTTGATCTTACATCTATTTGTAGAGCATCTAGGTGATAGCTCTAGTTCAGAAGTCTGCAGCGAAACAGAGCCTGTTTCAAAGAGTCTGACAGTCAAGGGGAGTTGTCTGACAGTCAAGGTTAGTTTTTCAATTTAAATCAAAGTCTAGGTTAAATGCACACATAGTCACTTTGTCAAACACCATACATGCATATCAAATTAGGGTTTAGTGAAAGCAGATCGTGCAACCATAAAACAATCATATTCTCATTGCAAATGAAGAGTAAACGTGCTAGTGAGGCCCATAGAAACCCTTGAAACAAAGATGATTATTCACAATTCATTCTCATCACCAATAGATTCCAATATTTGTTTCTAATGAAATCAAACAAAAAGAAAAGTATAGAAAAGAGAAACCTAGGTCTTGATGATCTCAATCTAATGCTTCTTCCTCCTTTGATGGTCTTCTTGGTGAAGATTTTCTCTAGCAGTCTCCTTGTTTATTTCCCGTTCAAAAACCTTAATTTTTTTTCCACAAAACCCTGAAATCCTCCCTTTTTTCTCCTTTACCGATTCGATTTTTGTGCATTGGCTGAGCTGTCCGTATCGTTCATCTTGGTCATACTGATACGATCGATACGAGCGTTACAAGCAGTACGGTCGAATGGAAAAAGGAAGACTCAGGCATGGTCGAATGGGTCGTATCGACCGAACCGCCTGTAATGTTACGACCGTTAGGACCGCTACGGGCTGGAGATGGTTTTACCTCTTTTTCGGCGCTATTGCACCCAATTGCTTCTAACCTTGCTCTTCATGGCGCCTAAGCTGAATTGGTCCTGAAATAGGAAAGAGAGGGGTATAAAGATCAATAATACTCGAAAACGAACAAAAACAATCAATAAACGAAAGCGAGAATCGATCGGGAACCCAACCGATCAAACAGGACCTGTTTGAAGCCGTTCTCCGGAGCACTGAGTGATCCCTCACCGAACTACGCTCCAGTTGAAATCTGTGGATTAATGCTAGATCAAACTCCTCGAGTTCTGATCTCCTATGCGCACTACACAACTCTATGTATTCTCTGCTTCGATTGATATCTCTCCTTATGTCACTGCCTGTGTACTTCTTTTATAGCTGCATCGATCATCCGTGACGGAAACCTTGTTGCCTTAGCATTCGTAGTGCAGCACAGCATATTCTGAATCTTCTCCTAGATTCTTGCAAAGTTGTTGAGGATTTTGTTTCCTAAATCGGAATTTAGAATCCTTATCTTTTAGAGTTCCTTCGACCGTGTGATGAAAACTGCAGACCAATTGATGACGTTTGCGGCGTACCCTGAACTTCCGCAATTCCTGCAGCACCTCGCCAAAGTCTCTTCGTGCGTCTTCAAGTTGATCTGTCATTTTGCTCTAGCTTCAAATCAACATGGTTTGTTGTAGCAGATTTTGTCCTCTGTCTGTTGACTAGTTTGCCTCAACTTTTGTGATCCACAGAATGCTACAGCAGAATCTGGTTCTTTGTTGTTGTTCTGTGTTGTTGTTTTGTTAGTCTTCAGATTGTGCTCTAACTCCAAATCTTCAGGGATTGCTGTATCAGAATCTTGTACTGTTTTGTCAAGGGATGACATACCTCAACAATCTCCCCCTTGGCATTTTGACAAAACTATAGCAACATTACTTATGATAACCTGGCATAACTATCTAACTATGTTGGATAACTGCTTTAATTATTACAGTTGAGTTTAGAGTTCCTCAACAAACCTAAACATCAAAAGTAAACAGTTCTAGGAGCAGGTCACAGACAGTTCAGAGACAATGCAATTTTTAACAATCTTCTCCTCTCTTTTTTGGCACAAATGCCGAGGGCTTCTATCAATCTCATGGCTGGGCAGGGGCAGAGTTTGCATCTGGATACTGCAGGTCACAGAGGAGGCTGTCAATCTGCGTCCGCCGCAAAGAATTCTTCTTGACCTCTGTTTTTAGGTATGCACGCTCTGATCTGAGGTGGTCTCAAAGAGCGGCATCCACAGCAAAAGCTTGAGCATCAGGAAGTGCTTCATCCTCTAGATCTTCTAGATCTCTAGGTCAATGTTAGCAAAAATAAATTGGAAAGATTATGAAGAAGCTTGATCAAAACCCCTCATATGTTGGTCAACAATCTAGCGCTAGAAATCAGTACAGAAGAAGAGAAAACTTTCCGTGAAGAAGCAGGTATTTTGCTCAGAGTAGTGAAGAGCGGAAGGACAAATAGAAGGGAATTCGCTGCTGGGAATGTGAAGGTCTCGGCCACAGGCAATCGGACGTAGGTAATTTCCGAACAGGGTGGACAAAGTGCTCGTGTCCTTCGGGTTCAGCCATATCAAGATAATTCAGCAAAGTGACCCAGATGTTGCTATAGCAACCTGCTGATACAAGTCACCAGCAGCGCTGGTAATTTTAATTAATATCATTGACTTGAACTGAATGGCTGAAATTTTAAATTTAAAAAAACAAACCCTAACAAGTAACAATATATGAGATGTATGGTACGATTCTACAAACGTTGACTAGTCAATCACGGATCATGTAGTGTTTCCGTGTCTGTTTTATGCATGACATGATCCTAAAATAGTGTTTGTTATCCATGGATGTGTATCCTTTATAAACACAGTTATGTCGGTATGTTTTGAAGTTTCTTTTCATCTTATAAATAATGCCTTGGATGTGTATCCTTTACTGATGTTTTGTGGGAACATTTGATCATAGGTCAGGACCACGTACTATGTAGGTATTCTACAATAAACATTATCAATTAACCTGAAGGTATTCATATGTAGGTGAGTTGTTCTGCACTATGATTTTCGATCAATGGATCCAGAAGGCTTCTCCACCCTTTGTAATCAATTTGATCATTGTTGGCAAGCTGGAAACCGTTAATGAGGAAGAATGGAGTCTCTGCTACTCCTCTTGAACAAGCATACTGAGAAAGAGCACAATCCATTAAAGAAAGACAACATTTCCATGCTAGTAAAAGATTAAATGGTTTGAATAATCTATTTGAGAGTGGTGGTATTCATTAAAAAGATGACACTGTGATCCATTTCTATCATAGTCATATAATATTCGGTATCAGTATTTCAAAATGTATTATAAAGAAAAGATGAACATTAGATGATGGAAGTACCTTAAATGATACCCTGGTCAGAAGATCAGTTTTACGATCTTGAAATCCGGATTTCACTGATGCTGAATATGACTTACCGGTTACATCAGAGACAAAGTCCACGAGTTCATCCACAATATCATCCTTTGACTTACTTTTAGTTTTTAAGTTGTAAAAAGTATCCTGTTACAAACTCGAATCAATCAGCCCAACAAGAATTGAAAACACACAAGTGTGCTAAGCATTTTGAAAAACAAGTTAGGCTAGCCATCAAAACACAGACAAGCAAAGAGCAATAAGCCAAATTATCGGGTGTAACAAATTTCATACTCAATTGAAGATCTGGGTGCATGCTGAACGGGCAGTACTTGCAAAACATAATAACATTGACTGCTTTTCAATTGAAATATGTATAAACATATGAACAGTCATTATACTCTAACCTGATGCAGGAAAAAAGACTCCAGCATGTCATATGTAGCTGACTTGTTCAAGCCATTCACAATATGCAGAGCTCGAGATGTGACAAAGGCATTGTCATGGTATCTACAAGTGGAGTTCAATATATCAATCAGATTAATTAAAACAATGCCTGACCCTTATCCTCAGCCAAAGATGCCATAAGCAACAACATAATTCCAATATTTTACAACAATCAATGAACATAAGTATGACCACATCAGCAAAGACCTTGAAAAACTAAATTGCATAACAAAAATGCCTCGACTTCAATCTAGTGACCTAATCATTGATCCACCCTCTACTATCTTTGCAGAATTTCCAACAAAAATGTCAGCACAAAACAGATGATGAAAGAAACAAAATAAAAATACTCATAGCTCAGAGAATAAAATTACTGCATTTCAAATTAGGTAGCCAGAGAGCAACGTCAGTCAGGTGAAAACTACTTACGGCAGAGCGAAGGGATGGAGGGTGAGGGCGACGCGACTGCAGTAATGTTCAAGTGCTTGCTTTAACGGAGGCCAGGCGTCTCTGCTATCAGGACAAACCGGATCGAAGAAGGCCTCGATGACGATCGCGCCAAGATTGGGTGGCTTGTTCTTGTACGGGAATCCGTCTAGCTTGGCTGGAATCGGCACTGCGGCTTTGACGCGGCCGCAGAGTGTGGAGGCGATGAGTAAGACGGAGAATATTACGATGGAGCTCTTCTGCTTCCCTCTCGTCTCCATCTTTCACTTTTCCAATTAAACCTGAAAAAATTTAGAAGTAGGTTAGTGAAGAAGTTAGTTATACGTTTTGTCCTTTTTTTGCAAAAACATTTCATATTTATGGTGTATTTTTAGGTGGCCGGTGTGATCCACACTAAAAAAATTATTATGGTCGATTTGATCAATTCGGTTTTCTAACTGAAGGATTGTGTTAACCCCGATATTCATTGTGACAAGGGAAAATCTGAATTTAATAATTATTTAAACTACTGACCAAACTCTGGATTTTGGAGGTTGGATTAGATTGGCATTTTCATAGGGTAATTCGAACCCAACTAAAAATAATTTAAAATAAGTGAAATTAACTGAACACAGATGAAATAAATGTTCATTATGATATGGGGCGGATGCTTGATCCGGCTTAAATTTGAAAAAAAAAAAAAAAATTGAATTGCCCTATGGGCAAACTTGAGTTTAATAAATGCTCTATCTGAAAATAACATTTCAAAATTTGAATTTATTAAGACCGCTCTGATTTGAAAACAATCGATGTGCATCGATTCAGCCAAAATCAGACCGGTCTAACTAGGGGCCAAAATCAGACCGGTCTGATTGAAAAATACAGCGGACCGGTCTTAACAAGATCGGTTTCGTAAAAATTAGGGCAGATCTGAAATGTTTTTTTACAAATAAGACAGATTTGAATATAATTTGTACTGTGTAAATATAATAAAGAATATGGGTTATGACGGGTTATGAGATCAACAGAATCATAGAGTGTACCGTGTAAGTATAATTTCTGTAGAACATAATCCAAAATATATAGATAGAAAAATCTATACATCTCATAGAGCGTCAATACAAAAATAAAAACTGCCACTAATCATGAATATCCTCAAACAAGATTACATTCATATGAGTTGCATGCTCATGAAAGACCTTGGGTGTTAATGCTTTCGTAAGCAGATCCGCTATCATGGAGTTTGTTTCAATATATTCTATATCTTTTCTTTCGCAACCAGGAACTTGATTTCAACATGCTTTGATTTTGTAGTGCTTTTGTTGTTGTTGGCGTACATCACTGCTGATTTACTGTCACAATATAACTTTAGTGGTCTTTCAATATCACTCAAAATGCGCAGTCTAGTGACAAAATTTTCCAGCCATACGCCATGATTTGATGCCTCAAAACAAGTTATAAATTCTATCGCCATAGTCGATGGAGCAACGAGCGTCTATTTGACAGACCTCCGGGAAATGGCTCCTCCCATCTAACAGATAGATATAGCATGGCATGGATCGTCTACTGTCTTGGCATCCAGCAAAATGAGATTCGGAGCACACAATGATCTGAACATGATCTGATCTCTTATTCGTGAACCTATATTCTTTTGTTCCCTGCAAATACTTCATAACCCGTTTGACTGCTCTCCAATGATCCACTCCCAGATTACTCAGATATCTTCTCAACATGCCAACAATGTACACGATATCAGGACGCGTACACACCTGAACATACATAAGACTTCCTACAGCCAAAGCATACGAAAGCTGTTGCATCTCCTGAATTCCCAGAGTATTCTTAGGGCACTGATCAAGAGTAGACTTGTCTCCTTTAGCGACAGGGGTGTCCAATGGTCTATAGTTCTGCATACCGAATCTTACGAGAATTTTCTCAATATAATTCCTCTGTGATAATCCACAGATACCCTTTGAACGGTCTCTGAGTATCTGGATTCCCAAAACAAAGGATGCATTACCAAGGTCTTTAGTCTCAAAATGCTTTGATAGAAATTGCTTAGTGTTGCTTACTCCTCATTCATAGCATCAATCCATTTCTGAGACTTTGAACTATCATGGCTTGCTAGAAGTTGATTGGATCATCTTCCAACAATCCATTTTCCCCATGTTCCAAGAGATATACGATGTAATCATCCAGAATCGCATTTCTCCTCTCTCTAATGGGTCTACGAAGTGGCACTGTCTCTTAAGATTATGGAGTTTGACATCAGGAACATTATCCTAATTCAAAACTTGGGTTTGAACAACATTATGAGTAGGTTAATGATCGAAGTTCACTTCTTGATCAATGATGGGTAAGAGAACACGATCATTGTCAAAAGCAGTAGTTGATCCTCTTCCTGAAAGACAATGTTTCTGGTCAAATTTCTCCCCCCAAGCTCAACATCCTCAAAAAATGTTGCATTTTCAGTCTCAAAAATATTTCTGGAAGTAGGATCATAAAACTTGAAACCCCTCGATCGCTCTACATAGTCAATAAAATAGCTGCTAACTGTCTTGGAGTCCAATTTACCTTCATGAGGCCTATAAGGCCTCGCCTCAATGGCATCCTCAAACATGCAAATGCTTTAGATTGGGCTTACGCTGACACCAAAGAACAATAGGTGTTTTAGCAGCAGCTTTGGTTGGCACACGGTTAAGGAGATATACTGCTTGCTGTCTTAAGTGCTTCACCCCAGAGGCTTTCTAGAACAAAGGATGACTAATCATGCTTCTTATCATATCCTTCAGTGTCCTGTTTCCTCTTTCAGCTACACCGTTCATGCTATGTGAACTTGGCATGGTGTACTGAGGTACGATCCCGTATTCCTCTAGGTATAAAGCGAACAGTCCTAGAAGATGTGCTTCTAAGCCATCATGTCTACCATAGTACTCACCACCACGGTCTGATCTAACTCTCTTAATTTTCTTGTTGAGTTGCAACTCAACTTCACCCTTAAAGGCTTTGAACACATCCAGAGATTGTGATTTCTCATGTATAAGAAATAGGTAGCAAAACGTGAGTAATCATCTATGAAACTGATAAATTATAGTTGACCATTCCAGGAAGCAGTAGGGAACGACCCACATATCGATATGAATCAGTTCCAAAACGCCAGAAGATTTGTTGGCACCTGATTTCTTAACCTTGGCCTATTTTCCCTTGATGCATTCCACGCAAGTATCAAGATCAGAAAACTCGAGTGAATCCAAAATTCTATTAGACAAAAGACGCCGAATCTGAGATCTCGAGATATGACCCAGACGCTTGTGCCACAATGAAGCCGAATAAGTAAATTTACGCTCCATACCACATGTTTCCACGTGCAAGGTCTCAGAATATGATGAAACAACATCCAACGATTATAGATTATCAAAGACATTTAATGCACCGGTTCCCACAATTCTAGAATTAATGGATAGCTGAGACTGATTATTTCCAAATGAACAAGAATAACCAAATATGTCCAACACAGAAACTAAAATTATGTTTCGACTAAAAGATGGTACTACAAAAGTGTTCACTAAATCTAAGAATTGACTAGATGTAATTAATAATCTAAAGCGACCAATTGCCTCTGCTTGCATCGACTTGCCATTTCCAGCATAGACGCGTCTTCCAGCATGAGTGAGTAGCTGTTTAGTCTTAGGGATCCTTATGGATCCCTTAGGTTAGATTGTAGCTCAAAACATGCAATTTTATTATGAATGAGGTTTTTGATTGAAAATTCTCATGCTTTATCTTCATGTCAATTTTATGTACACCAATTGTTTGACAAAACTCATGAATAGGTATGAATTGATAAAACACCTAAGGATGGAATGAGAATTGAACTTAGGTTGTTTAGAGGATTGACAATCGTATTTTTAACCCTTTATAGATGTCAGATATAAGTTTCAGGGGTCAAATTGTAGTCAAAAACAATTTATACACCTTGGTAAGCCAAAGGTCGATCCTAGGAACAGGCGCGTGTATATACTAGCTAGCAAACAATATGTTCAGCTACTCCTAATGAAAAGTGTGGGTTTGTTCTAACTATCCTAATTTTCCTAATTAATATAACTAACGATTGATTCGATCAGAGAAAGTAATTTCAAGATCGAACTTCACCCATGCTCGCAACACAATTCATGCAATCAGTCACACCATATAGTCATGCAAAATAGCTTTGGAAATAACATAAATTGACATAAGATGAGCCGCCCATTCACGGATCATCACCTGAATTAATCTACACTATTGAACGCCGCCCAATCACGGATTATCAACAGTTTCGATTTATTAGATACAAAGGTTTCCAGACAAAATATGTCAACTCTCCTATCGATTCATGTACTAACAATATAGCTACCATGTCTCGACATCAATCCTATTTGTTCCAATTAACTGCCTCAGACTCATTCATCTTTTTGGCATCTAACCTAGTTTCTTTCTAATATGCAGTCATCCCAATCAATGATCAACAATGGTAAAACGATAGAATGAAGCATAATAGAATTGAAAACATACACTTGCATTAGACTCAAACTGATGTTTGTACAAATCACATAAAATTAGGTTACAGGCATGGGATCCATAGGATCCCAGAACTAAATAAACTACTCGCTACTCATCGGGATTACTACCAATACAAGAATGAAGAGAATAAAGAACGAAGAACCCGTGACGACGATCTTCATTTCAAGCTATCCTCTTCTCTCTTGCGTTCGTTCTCCAAAATCGTCCAACCCTTCTGAACTATCCCTCGACTTCTATTTATATGAAAATCAATTGGGCTGATTTTCAAAATAGATTTGCGGCGTGGTTTGGTGCTAAACCGGCGGTTCAGTGACCAAACCGCCTATTTAACTTCTAAACCGCCGGTTCTAAGTTAAACAGGCCCTTTTCAGAGAATCATGAAATTTTGCCTTTGGGGCCAGTTTGACTAGTAAACCGCCGGTTTGACCAGTGAACCGGCGGTTCTTAATTGAACCGGGCTACTGTTCACTCAGCACTGTAAATCTGACTTGTCTTGCGTTTTTGACCATCTAAACCTTCGAATTACGTCTTGCTGTAAACAACAATGTTGTAGCCCTTCGAGTTAGCTTTCCAACAAGATATAGCACGCCTGAATTGAATAAGAATCATGTTCTCGGCAAGCCTTTGATGATGAATAGGTCAATCTGCCAGATTTGGTCTCTATTCGTTTGAATCTTTGTGTTTTGCCTTATTTTGCTCCAAATGAACTACAAATCCTCAATTTAATATAACTTGACCTGAAATGAGAGTAGAGTGGTGAAACCACAATGAATTTGGGAGAGGAGCGAAATTTGTCATCGAATGAAGCAAATAATCGGTAAGAAATCAACTGATCAAGGATCAAGCATGTTTATTTTAGATAGCGTTTGTGCGCGAGAGTGACATTCACATTCTAGTAGGCTAAGCATAGAGCAAACTTTAGTTAACTATCAATAGATCGAAAGGTTGAGATTAGGAGACTTTTGTTCAACACGGTTCAATAGAGCGAGAGTTTGAGAATTGTGTCACTTAGGTATCATTCCCATTCTAGAAAAGGAGCAAGAATTGAATTTAGAATACGTGATATTTTATCAATTATATTACCTTGTGCATGTATTGCTTTTTTGTGTTGTTAATCGCATGACCTAAATGTGAAGTAGGATTCCGACTATGTTTTCTCTATTGCTTTCTGTCAAACCAAATTTCCAACTTATCTTTAATATTAACTAGAGATACTTCGCCTAGAGGAAAAACTCCCACTTTTATTTAGTAGATTTACCTTAAGCATTACTAGCTAGCTTTAGACTAATCTAAGCTTTTTTCTTGGGTTCGACTCGAGGTCACTCTGATTATAAATATTGTTTGCGAACCATGATTGGACTAATATTTTTACTACTACAATTTCGACAACGTTCAAAATGTATTAACTTCAAAACAAATCAAATTGAGAAAATTACCCTCCTGTCACGCCAGTTGCAGCAAGAACCTTGGGAGGTGCAGCAGCCTTCATTTCTTTAACCTCATCTTTTCCCAAGGTAGCTTATTGCAAAAGTGATTTCTACCTCCTAAAGTCAGGTACCTTAGGAGGTGCAGCAGCCTTCATTTCCTTAACCTTATATTTTTCCCTTTCCTTTTGATGTGCTAGCCAAGTGAGCACTCTCGGGCCTGTCTTGCTTCAACCTCTCTTCCTCTTATACACAATAAGAAATGAGCTCGTTAAGAGTCCATTTATTCTTCTGACAGTTGTAACTGACCTTGAAGTGACTAAACTGTGCAGGAAGAGATATCAAAACCAAATGCATAAGCAAATCATCAGATAACTCAAGCTTCAGTGCATTAAGTTTAGAAGCAAGATGTGACATCTCCATGATGTACTCCCGAACAGTTCCCTTGCCGCTGTACTTCATTGTAATCAAGCTTGCTAAAAGCGTGCTTGTTTCAGCCTTATCATTTTTCATAAACACGATGTTCAATCTCGGCAAGGAACTCACTTGCAGTAAGGACGTCATCAGTCATTGCACCTCTAAAGGTATCTAGAATGCCACGCTTCATGATCAGTAGACTTAGTTTGTTTGAACGGTCCCACTTCTCTGAATAAATGACATCGACGTCAGTACTCTCTTCAGTGAAATCATCCGGTTTAGGCATACGAATAGCTAAGTCCAGATCCATGCAACCAAAAGTAATCATCATATTCTCCTTCCAATCCTTAAAGTTGGTCTCATTCAGCTTAGGAGTGTTGTTTATGTTGGTAATTGCGGAAGACATTGACATGTAAACTGAATTAGAGAACAAAAGATTTTGAAATAGTTTAGGCTCACAAAATGTATATATATGAATGTATACACCACAAATATTTAAAAGAAGAATCCGACATTCCAAGATACCGGCCACAATATTAATAGCAAATCTTAGGACAACGGTATTAACTGTGTGTGAATATCTTATTTTAGTGATCAAAACATTGACGAGAAGATGTGTCAAATAATACACTATCTTAGGATGTATTTATTAATCACACCAAGATGCAGAAAAAAACGTCACATGTTTATCACCACAGATATGCATCCATGTTGAATATTAATTTACCTTGGGGCTAATTAGATATTCATATAAACTACACACATTCATCCTAACAAACCAAATAAGTCAAT
This sequence comes from Umbilicus rupestris, assembly GCA_963678935.1. Taxonomy (NCBI): domain Eukaryota; kingdom Viridiplantae; phylum Streptophyta; class Magnoliopsida; order Saxifragales; family Crassulaceae; genus Umbilicus; species Umbilicus rupestris. Next base: position 5,467,211 of record OY787626.1, on the reverse strand, counting down.
CTACGTGGGTACGCCACTTAGGTGTGCGTGTATTTCATTTTCAATTAACATATTTTAGAGAGTTAGTTAATAATTGAATGTCAATCTTGTAGTTAAATATTTAATAATGCTGGTTCCCAATATTATGGTTAAAGAATTGAATCATACAACAAACTAGAAAACTGATTAAACCAACATTCACATTCTGAACCAAAATCAGAATGGAACCTATTCAAAATTGAACCAAACTGAAAATTGGACCGAACCGGAAATTAGACCGCAAAAAATTAGACCGAACTAAATTGAACCGAACTGGTCCGATGGTGCAAAACAATTAGGGCTTGCACCATCTTCTTTCAGTTTCTAAAAGCAGTTCCTTTCCTCCGAAGCCGAGCTCCTCTTCCACTTCTCATGCATCCATTGATTCCGGCGACACGAGCTCCAAGCGAACAAGCGGTGACTCAAGCAGCAGGAATCAAGGCAAGAGAAAAAAACTCACAGACAGCTACGTCAGGCAGATCTGTACTGACGATGTTGGATCAAGGCGAGTCGAGTCCGAGGCTAGCGACCAAAGAAGCGCAAAGCAGAGCAACGCTAAGCGAATCCGGGCGAAGGGATTTCGAATCGCCTCGGATCCGGCCACAAACCGAGTCAGCTTGCGCCAAGAAAGAGGGAAATGAGCAGCGACTGCCAACGTGCGCAGCCAGTGCAGAGCCAATCCGAGGCTGGGGCGACGTAGGTGAAATTGTACAGCGTTGCTGATGTGGAGTTATAGCTTCTGCTTAAGCACTCTCTATATCTTCCTGCGGAATTTCTACTGGCAGAATAAGAAAGACATAGTAATTTGTTCACCCAGTTTGGAAACTTGCCTACGTCTGGGGAGGATACATCGATTCTCAAAATTCCACTATCTTAGTTAGAAGTAGAAAGGACTCACACCTCTACTTCTCACCTAGCCGAAATCTTCCGCTCAATCTAATCACCTAGACTAGCTAGCAGCCTGATCACACAGACTCTCTTAGTGCAACCTACACACTCTCAGTAATAAATAGCTACAGACCTGACTCTCCGACTTTGCCTATTCTATTACAATGTATAGCTCACGGAATGCTTAAGCACACTCTTCACCAAAGTTGTTGTATCTTCAGTCAACAACTATTCTAGCCCTCCCGCCTAACAGTCGGACACCCTGAGTTCTGCAAACTCAGTATCTACTCCCCCTCAATCAATGACACACTCTGTCACTATCGGTAGTTTCAATCAATGCTCCTTAACCACGCTACCTGTCCGCGGCTGACCACCGAGCTCTGAATGATCCTTCAACGAGCAGCGCTCCATTTGAACTCCTGATCAATACTGAGTCAAACTTTACGAGTTATGATTCACTCAGCACAACACAAGTCTTCAACTCAGTGTGTCAACCCTGCTACTGTAGGTTAATCTCTTGTGTACTTGTGTATCTCTATATGTGTGTGCGTGTGTATCTCCCTCTGAATGTTGCCTCTTCATTCCTTTTGTATCAATCAGCCCTGCGATCTTTTGGCACCCGCGTAGCACCGAATCTTCTTCTGGATTCTTGCAAGGTTGTTGAAGATTTAGTTGCCTAATCTAGATTTTTTAAGCTTTGTCTTTTCCGAAGGCTTTTGCCCATTGCTGACGTTCTGGATGACGTCTACACAACTCCCTGAGCCTTCGCGAAGCCTACCGCACCATGCCAAAGCCTCTCCATGCATCTCTAATTTGGTAGGGAATTCCGTTCTAGCTCTGGATCAACAAGGAGTGCTGAAGCAGTTATCTCTTCATTTATGTTGCCTGTTGCAGTTTTGGTAGTCTTCAGATTGTGCTCCAGCCACCTATCTTTAGGGAGTGCTTCAGCAGTCTCTTGAGTAGTTTTATCAAGGATGTCATATCCTCAACAGTAGGGTTGCAGCCGAGTTCACCCGGACAACCAACTCGGCGAGTTGACTCAGAAACCCAGTGAACCCAGATTCAGAAACAGTGATTATGCATAAATTAAAATCAATCTATTTTTTGTTTTTATAGTATAAATCTGATCTGAATTGTTTAATAATTTGAACCAAAATTAACTATGAACTGTTCATTTTTAAGGATAACAAAAATCATATTTGTATTATGCTCAATTAACTGCATATGGGAGGCGACTGATTCCACTTGTTGGATCAAAATCATGCAGCGGAAACGAACTACAGAATCAAACTCATACCAAAATAATTAAGCATTTTTGATTCATACAAAATAAAACGTACCTAATTCTATTGACCGAAAGTAACCTGCAATACAAAAGCTGGGTTGGTGCTTCGAGTCTAACCATATGTCTCTTAGGTCAGTTTCTTTAAGAGTAATAAACTGGAGAACCATATGATAGACCGGGGCATATTTATATCTTCTACACGAGAAGATATAATCGAGATAATTATGGATTCCGTCTTTCAAAGAATACCATAATTATTTCTAGCTATCTACACAATATATTCTACGACTAAAATTAAATTTGATAAGCTTCCAAAAAAAAGATTAGATCACGTTATTCAAGCTTATCATAATGATAGCACATATAATTATCTAAATTACACAATTCGGTCACAATTAAATTAATCATAATAATCTAACATTTATTGTTTTCTATTTCTTGCGTGTTTTCTTTGAAACATCCAATCATATTGAATGGTTCCCTTTTCGAACTATATAAATGAAAAGGGCATTGTTGTATGATTAATTATTTATCCTTTTTTCTCAAATAGGGTGCTTCACTTGATTCCTTTTCTCTGTAATAACTTTTCAGCTTGAGAAGCTTCTTTCAGAGGGCAGCTTGCATATACAAGTAGGAGCCAAAAAAATCATTTTTTGGTACAATTTAATTCACAGGTGCAATTCGTTGATAGCTTGTTAAGTTATGTACTTTTTGAATTCAACTATTAATAGCTCTCAGACGCAACTGATTATGCCATAAGCAAAAGAGTAGTGTTGAAGGAGATTTACCAGTTGACAATGGCAAAAAGAAGCGTAGACAGCTAGGCCTATTCGACTCTGTTGCGTATGAACACATCAACTAGAGCGTCTCCCGATTACTATGACAAAATGGTCAGGATAGAGGATTTCAACTTATAACTGGAGGAAATCTGGGAAGACAACCATGCCTGGTGGTGTGGTTGTATGTCCCAGGTTTCATATTATCATATCTATTAGATTAATAGCATTCGACTGAATGTATAAACTTATTTTGTTATTTCTTCTTGATCTATAGATGACAAAATATTTCATATTTCACTGCCTACTGAATCGACTACATATTGTACTTCGTTGTTATATGGGAGATTTTAGATGACATGATTGTTGTATGTGAGAAATTCTGACTGCCATTCCACTTAGCCAGGTATCATTCCGTATTCCGTATTCCGTATTGATTTGTTGCTCTTGTTTGTCTCTTAACAATTTTAACTACTAGTTTACAAACTGGTCATGCAAACATTGTAATTTAGTTAGTTGTTGTGGTCGGAGGAGGAGCTTCAAAAAGAGGACACTCCAAATATTCTAGCTGAACACTTACAAGTTACATGTGACTAAATTATTTGGATTGTAAATGGTTCTCGGTAGTGTTTCTTGTTTCAAAATTGCATGCCTATCACTCCAAACCCAAAAAAAAAAACCATTTAGCCCTAAATAGTTTAGAATTCTGGCTCCCCCCTTGATTGTGATATATAATTTTTTTTACTTACCTAAGAATCAACTCTTCAAACAACTAAGAAGAAACACTTGCTCCTATCTAAATCGAAAAGTTTGAATGTATTATACAATTTGTACGTGGGCGCTAATTATCTATTACGGAAAAAATCAATAAGCAGTGTATGAGACTCAAGAATAAGAATCTTATCATGGTGCTTGAGATGTGAAGCTTAAGAAAGCTAACACTCCAACTATATATAGCTTTTAAACATATATCATCTCTAACTTTACTTGTATAATAACCATATAATACTCTTAAGGATTTATGACATTATTCCATTGCACGATTTAATTTACCATAAATTCACATTATATGTTTAAAAAGTAATTTTCATTATTTGGGAATATTTGAATTTAGATGATATGCATGTGTTGTGCCAACCATCAACAATCTGATGAAAATAATGTGTCCTGATGGCGTACGCTTTGCCAAAAAAACACTTCTGCAACAAATTTTGGCAAGAGAATTTTTTGGCAGGTCGCTTCTGTAAATGTGACATAAGACATTATGGGACATACCAACTTAAGATCTCGTATATGACCTCATATGTGACGGTCCTTAGTGACATTAGTAAATGGGCTATTGAGGTATGTCATGCCTTGACAAAACTACACAAGATTCTCCTTCAGCAATGCCTGAAGATTTGAAACTGGAGCACTATCTAAAGAATGGGCCAGATACAACAACCATGCACCCAGTGGCGAAGCCAGGATTTCTTTGGAACGGGGGCGAATTTTTTTTTCGAGTCGGAAATTTGTTACCGGGGGCATAAAATTGAAATTACCGGGGGCAATTTGTTATAAACTTAAAAAAATTTAAGCTAATCATACGTAATATAACGTAAATTTGAAAAATGACCGGGGGCGGCCGCCCCCCATCCCTATAGTGTGGCTCCGCCACTGCATGCACCAGAGTCGCTTCAGCACTACGTGATGACCTAGAGTTAGAACAGAATATCCGATCGACTTGATGATGATCGAAGAGGCTCCGGCAAAGTGCGGGGGGCATTGTGGAAGTTCAGGGTGTCATGAATACGTCATCAAGAGTCAAGCAAATGACAACACAAGGACGAAAAAGATAAGAATCCTAAAGTCCGTTTTAGGCACCAGAATGTTCAACAACTTTGCAAGAATCTAGGAGAAGATTCTGATATTGATGGAAACGAGGTTTCTGATAATGATGATCTGAGAAGCTAAAAGAGGAAGGCTTGAGGTAGCTCCGAGATTACAGAAAACAGATAGAGAGAGCATACAATGAGAGAGGCTTACATACACACACTCATTAGAGAAGGCGGAATCCCTGGTGTGGTGCGCAGAAAAGTGTTGCTATCTGGTCATTGATCAAGGAGGAGCATTGACTGAGTTTGTAGAACTCAGAGTGTCCGACTTGAAACTTGCAGCGCCTCTGAGTTACTGGTTGTGTACAAGCAGTTGCTATAGCAACCTCTTGTACAAACGGTTCTTGTGCACCATAGAAAAATAATGAACAGTGATTTATTCACCCAGTTCTGCCAACTGCCTACATTTGAGAAGGACTATACTCCAGTCCGCAATCCACTAGTCTCCAAGGTGCTCTGTATAATATAGACTTGACTCCCGACAATCTATGCTACCTGACCTCAACTAGTAATTCACAAAAAATCAGAACACCCTCTGATTTGTGTCTCACACATTTATACAATTGATTTAACTCAGAGTAGCTACAACTCTGCTCTCCAGACTTAGCCTATTCTAATTAAACAGTCTCACCATAGGTTGTTATAGCACACGCTTGTGCAGATTCTATCAGCGTCGCTCCAAGGCCTTCCAATTGAGCTATTTCGAACTCTGTGAGTGATCCTCACTCCGGGATGCTCCCCCTCACTTAGTGACCGCATGTCACTAGCGAGAACAGGTGATGCGCGTGTCGTTGTGCGCGTCAAATTAATTCCTTCCTCTTCCACTTAGTACAGCGGTTAAGTCGGGGTCGAATCCACAGGGAGCAAGTAGATTAGCTTTAACTAGTAACCTGCACTTACGAAAACTGGGGGTGTGAGTGATTGGGTTACGCAATGCGCGAGTAAACAGTAGGAAATGCAGGAATTGCACTAGACGTGCGCAAGCAGTAGAGATTAAGTACTATGACTATGGAAAGTATCGGCGCAGACAATCCTCTATGAGTGTATTCCTTATCATCGACTCTAAACGTCTATAGTTTGGTTTACTAATGTTAGTGTCCGATCAAGGCTTCCTAACATGTGCGCATGTTCCGACCAAAGTTCATGAGCTATTAATTCTTAAGACTAGTCTAAGCAGCTGCGAATCCTGTCACAGTAGCAACTGATTATCCTAGCGCGTTACTCCTAGTCGTCACCGTCAGGCTATTCAACTAGTTTAACATATAACAACAAGCAACAAGAGTAAGATTGCGGTTCAAGGCTTCCCCTACTCATGCAACTAGCTGTCAACAGTGTGCACAGAATTAATATAAGCAAACAAGCTATGCATTAAGCACAAGTCTCAAAGGAAATACTCATAGATTCATGCCCAACCGATACTAAGCGTTTAGCTAGACATTCTAGTAGTAAACATCATAGAAACAGTAAATAATATCTAAAGTATCTAAGAAAACAGCAACTAGCAGGTGCGTGCAGGTTGCAGTGTCTCGGCTGGCGCAGTCGGCTAGCGCAGGTCCTCTCAGTAAGCTCGTGTGTTTTTGAATCTGGCTCTCTCTCTCTGATATCTTGTGTCTCTCTTCAAATCCTAGCCTTCCTCTCTTTATATACTGCTCATGAGGCCCATCCTTGGCAACTTCCAAATCTGCTGGTGTCAAGATTTGGAAATACCACTATCTGCGCACGACACCTTGGTTAGCGCAATCGGTAAGCGCACCGTGGTCGACTCTGCCAACTCTTCTGTTTGCGCTGCTAGCTCCGCAGGCTGTGTGATGCGCGTCCTAAACGCTGCCTGTTAGCGCGTATCCGACTTAGGCCCTCGTTTTGCCCTGAAATACAAAAACACTGGAAACCAGTAATCTTGTACACAAAATAATGCAAACAAGCATAGGGTTAGGATCTAAATAGTGTGTATAAATAGGCTCTATCAACAGGCCTTCTACAGATTGTCCGAGTTCTTCCACTCCACAATTTTCCTACCGCCTTGATCAGCCAACAAGCAAGTCCTGCTCTGAATTGACCTTCTCTGATCAAGCACTTACCAGACTCTGCAAGTCTTCGATCAGCCTTTGTTCCCACCATTCTACTCTACGCTCACGCTCTGCTCAAGATGGTGATCCAATTCTCTGCACAATTCTCTGATCTCTCTCTGCAATCTCAAGTGCTTCGATTCTGTATTGGATTAATTCATTAATGCTTTGCCCAGTAAAGTCTAAATAGAAACTCCGTGCATACCCACATCAACTTTAGGAAGTTCCTAAAAGATTTCAACAAGATCCTATCTCCTACTTTGTAGAAGATTTGATTCCTAATCAAATCTTCAAGCTCTGGCACGGAATCTCCACTGGGGATATTCTGAGAATATTTGGAAGCCTCCCGTTCCACAGCTACTTCATAGCTGGGCAGATTTCTCTTTGCGCCTATATTGCTGCTCTGCTACTACAGCTCCTGCTGTATCAACTGCTTGTTCATTGAGCTTGTACACTCTGGTAGGTTTTGTCAATTGAATGTCATTTGCATTATCAATCTCGCCCTTGGCATTTTTGACAAAACCTGATGTCCATTGATGCCTTGAGCTAGTCCTCTCGAGGTGGCAGACTACAAGAAATTTTTTCCATGGCCTACCCGTATCTTCAGCTTATTGGTATGGCACTCCCGGCCTCTTTTTACAGTAGTTAACTTATTCTAAGCTACTTAAATCCCTATCTTAAATCTAAAGATTTTTCTTCTTAAGAACCAATAAAAGAAAGAAACAACAAGTCATTTCGAGATCCTCTGTTGTAGCTGAATATAAGGCTATGGCACATACTTGCTCTGAGTTGACATGGCTTACCAGACTTCTTTAGGATTTACAGGTTTTCCATTCCAATTTCATCCCCCTTCAAGTGATAACAAGTCTGCAATCCACATCGCCAAAAATTCGGTCTTTCATGAACGCACTAAGCACGTTGAATTGATTGCCACTTCGTCCGTCAGTCCCTCACCAGTGGCCTCATCTCACCGCGCTTTGTTCCCACTTTAGATCAGCCAGCGGACCTCTTCACAAAACCCTTGGCTGCGGATCCTCTCTCCGAGCTCAGCTCCAAGCTCAATTGTTTCGATGTTCTCCACAGTTTGAGCTTGCGGGGAGTGTTACGGATCCTCCACCGAGCTCAACTTCTACTCGCCAGACAGCGACCAAAGCAACAGATGATCCAGGTTAAAAGGCCAGATTTACAATTCAAAAGGGATGTCAACTGTAAAGTTATAATTTCCACAAGATCATTTTGTAAATATAGATACCCTGAGGACCGCAATGTAAATATGTACAAATGAGGCAGAATCTATTTTTAACGGATTCTCCTTCTTCCCAGTTTCAGTTAACGAAATACAAAAATCCTAGATTAGCTATCTTGATTTCTCTTGCGACCGGAGCTCCGGCCAACGTCCGTTTAACTCCGATCAGCACTTTCTTCACAGTTGATTGTCGGGTGCACTGTGCTGCGAGAGACGAGGATAGAAGAGTTGAGGGGGAGTATAGTGGGAGAAGAAAGAGTATGCTCATCAATAAAATAAAGAACAAACGGTCTTTATAAAAGTTGGCTTTATTCATTTGAGAGAAACTAAAAATTTGAACGTGTCTTGTTTGAAAATATCAAAAGACCCCATTTGTCAACAACAATTTTCTGTCAAATTATCGTAGCAAAATGACTGCGTTACATGAGTGGTGAGTCAATATCCTCGCCTCTAGCAGCTCAGTGCAGCCGATGCTAGTTGCCAATACCCGACCTTGTGGTGACTGACAAACCATCTTTGTCAAAAATTTACAGCCGCCCTCGCTGCTGAATTCTTCCTCCCACTAAATCCAACCTGTGTGCTCTCTGGCATAGATACCGTAAAGAAACATTAATACAGTGATATTGTTTTAATTAATATTTAAAATTGTGACGACATTAAAAATTGTATTGTATTTAATGGGAGGAAGAATTCAGTAGCGAGGGCGGTTGTTTCTTCTTACATTGACCCGTCCTCTCTATATATAAAGAGACTTGGAGAGGCTCAAAGATGGAGCCACCTCTTCATCTTCTTCGATGGAGGGCTTAATGGGTTTGCTGAGAATCCGCGTCAAGCGTGGTATTAATCTCGCCATTCGTGATATTCGTACCAGCGATCCATATGTTGTTATCAAGATGGGTAGACAGGTGAATCAGTATATTATATTCAAATCCCGAACACAACTCCTTTTTTTTGAGCTTCTGGAATTGTTGCATTTCTTTCTTGTTGTTGTCTTCGGATGCTTTGTTGCTTGAAGAATCTCTTCTTGCGGTTGACCGGGTCATATTTTCTAAATTGTATTGTTCATGGCCTAAGCCTGGATTCTTGTTCAGTGGAATGATTAAACCACAATTTAACTTTTTTTCTCTCTGGCTTCCCAAGAAAAGATATATCTTTTTATGGGCTTATTTTGATCACCCATTTATTGCCTCATGTATCTGACACTTTTTCTATCCTTTTGTCTCGCTGCAGAAGTTGAAGACTCGTGTAATAAACAAAGATATCAATCCAGAATGGCATGAAGATTTAACTCTATCTGTAGCTGACTCTAAGCTTCCAATCAAGCTGGTATGTTTGTTGTCTTACTCATAGTGTTTCAATCACTAAGGCCACAAGATGGAGACCCTTTTCTGGAAGTTAGCACTAAGAATGTATAGCATTATCTTACTCGTGTGCTGGATTAGAGGCCTCTCGTTATGCAATAATGCATATTTAAATATGATGTTATCCCCATTGCTTGAATCAGCATTATTCTTCTTCTTTTGATCAATTAAATTTGGATGAGATTGCTGGATTGTGGTAGTGGTAGTTGCCGTACTGAAACCTTTAACACACCTTAATACATTGACCTGTAAGCATTCACGTCAATAAAGAAGCACCTTTTACAAAGATGGCTGAATTTACTACGGAGGGCACTGGATGAGTAGTCTGGACTGAGTCTTCAAGGGAGAGTGTCCCGAAACCATATTGCTGTGGTCGTTTACTCCTAAATATAGTTGCTTACCTAGTCGTTCTTAGAGGATAAACTAGCTGTCAAATTTATGAAGAAAAAGCGACCTATTTCTAGACAGAAATAGAGGATAAACCTAAAATCATATACCCCCGATCCACCATCGTGCTTAACTCATAAAAGTATCTTATTCTCAGGACATTTTAATTGTTATATGCCGCAACTGTTCATTGTTGACAAAACTGTTTTCAACTTATCTAATTTTCACTAATTTCAGACTGTTTACGACCATGACACATTCAGCAAGGATGATAAAATGGGAGAAGCCGAGTTTGACATAGGAACATACTTAGAGGCCCTAAAGATGGAATTAAATGGCCTTCCAAGCGGCACTATAATCACCCGAGTCCAACCAAGTAGAAACAATTGTCTCTCAGATGAGAGCTGTATTATGTGGAATGAAGGTAAGGTGGTCCAAGACATGATCCTTAGACTTAGAAATGTTGAATGTGGAGAGGTAGAAATTCAACTTCAATGGATTGACCTTCCTGGCTCCAGAGGAATCCGGGGCTGATGGATCATTATTTTCTATTAGCATTTGGGGCTTGTATTTGAACAATTTCGGAGTACCTGGCTTTTTTGTTTCAAATGTCTCCTTTGGTAATGTGGGGGCATCCATTGGGATTACAGATTATCCAAGTTGACTATTTATGTGTGAACAAGTGTGGAAGATATGAATTCAGAGCCGATGTAACCAAACCACAATAGTGTTAAAATAATACAATTTTAATGTTAAAATGATATAATTTTGACGAAAAAAAAATAAAAAAACCACGTCATACAGTTAAATTTGAACGCAAATAAATTTGAATGCAAAGTTGTGTCATATTATATATAATTGTATTTGGTTTGCACGGATCAAATATGTGTAAATCTAGGAATGGACGGGCACATCTTCCGTTTTACTCGTGTAATCTGAAACTACTGATTTGAAAGAAAAATATGCTTTCTGAGTTTTTGACTATTCATTGGCTGGAACAGCACCATTCCCTATCTAAGAGGTTTAGACTTTAGATCCGGATCGGGAAGTTTGAACATCTTGAAATCCAATGCCCACGCTTGGATGGTCGCTAATTAAGCTGGTGTTGTAGTACTGATACGGCAACAAATAAGGAACTGAGAGCTGCAAGAAGATAAAGAAATGATGAGTAGAAGAGTGTAGGTGTAGGGTTTTACAGGGGAGCATGGAAGAAAGGAAACTGATTACTATCATTACATTTCTCCTTTCTATATATACTTTAATGAAAACACATCTTATATATACTCAATTTACCTCCAGGTCAGCAATTTTTGGTGGTCTCGCTAATGACAACTGACATAACCATTTATAACATCAAGTTTAGTTTTAAGAGTGAAGCTCAAGTCAAAATAATTTATCAACCAATAAGATGCTGTATAATCATCTCCCGAATTTTCAGATTTAATAACAATTTGAACTCAGCATAGCAAGTAAAGAAAAACTGTATCTATATGTTTGGTCCTTCAGTGAAAAATTGGGTTCTTTGCTTTGTTCCCTGTTATGTCGATCAGTTAGCAATCTTGTCAGCCAAATAGATTGGCAAGCAGCAGCTTCACAAGACGATAATGCTACACTCTTCTGCTTGCGTGAAGACCAGTTGATCAGATTTGTGTTGAGATAGAAAGCTAATCCACTTGTCATCAATATCTTCGGCCAGAACTATAACCAGTTAGAATTTGCTTAACTGCTTGAAGATGTGAATGTTTTGGTGATTCCATATACCTAACAGAAAATGCTATGTCAGGTCAAGTATGTATTACATACCTCAAATTTCCAATCAGTAGCATTTTCTGGAACACCCTTGTCATCCTTCCCATACAACATGTTCATATGGACATTTTTTCAAAGTTTAGACTTACCTTTCATTTATCAAGCCGTATGTTCCAGGCTCTTGGTGCTTGTGGAAATCCATACAAAGCTTTTGACAACTTGTATGTCTTCATGATTCTTGATTGTAAACCCTTCTGGTTGGAGCACATACGTCTTTTTGGAAATCACCGTTGAGGAATGCGGATTTAACATCAAGATGGTGCACCTTCCATCCGCGGTGGGCAGCCAAAGCCAATAATAATCTGACTGTTTCAAGTCTTGTTATAGGATTGGCAGCGAGCTGAACATTGTACTGGAACCAGGCAAGAGAGCAAAGGAAGAGATAGCACAAACCGAGCCCGAGCGAGCGACCTTAGAGCATGAGGAAGAGCAGGGCGAAAGGGAGACGACGAATGCGACTGGGATTATTGCCAGCAAGCGGAAGCGTCAGCCACCGCGATGGTTGCGAGATTACGCCAGGTGAAGGAAGCTTACATCAACACTATAAATAAGAGCCTTTGAGGCGAAAATGTATTCGAACAATTTTAAAACTACTTCAATCTACCTGTAATCTTTCTCTCGGTCTCTCAGATTCTTCTCTTCACTTCCTGAACCCCAACATCTTGTCACTCGTTCAAATACTTCTTCAAAATCAATTCCTTCTTGATCACCGTTGAGAAAATGAAGGAGAAAATGGATTTGGGTATAGAGAGAATGTTCTAGAGAGAGAAGCAGTAAACTAAACTTTAAATTAGCAAACTGCATACTCACTTTATTCATTCATATAATACTACATATATACATCATTTAGCAGGTGCAAATTCAATAATGAATCGATATCTCAATCCAAATAACTAACAATAATTGTATTTTGTAACTAAGCCCTATTCTTTTGCACTTAGTTTTTAAGTTAAATTAAGATAAGATAAGTTAAGTACATTAATTATTATTTTTTATTATTCCATAATGATTTATGGGTGATAGTGGGATTAGCGTGGATGATGGTGGTAGGTGGGTGGTGGTGGGATGAGAGGTGAGTGGTGAGTGGTGAGGGAGGGGTGGTGGGTGTGTGATGTGGGTGGTGTTGTGGTGGTGATGGGATTAGGGGTGGTTATGATGGTGGTGAAATTGTGGTAGGTGGTTGGGGAATTATTGCAGGTGGTAGGCACTTCGCCATTTTACATCTTATGTGACATTTTTGGATAGTGTAATATGAACATCTGTCGCAAGTATGTAATGTAACAATGCATAGTATGTCGCGATGAAATAGCATCATATATGACACATGAAGTGACACATCTTATACATCATACATTTATTTGTCATATAAGAGAGTTTTTCTGGCACCACGTGCACGATATCAGATTATTTGTCGTTTTCATATACCTGAATGTGACAATACCTCTAACTACAACAAACACATGTCATGAAAGACTACTTATGCAACATTCTTGAAACTACACTCTCGTTTCTGTTACATAGGATTTAACAAAATGAAAGCAAGTTGCATGAAAAAAAAAATCTACTTTAACTTTTTGGGACAGATTTGTAGCATGGTCGGCCTTGTCAAATCCCTGCAGATGCTGCAGTATGGCCTTGGGGACGCCTCTCCAACCTACTGCATGGTGCAGCCTTCTGCTGCCCTTGTCCCATCAACCTGCAAATGCAATTTTGCCTTCGGCTGTCACATAGGTTTATTGCTCTTTACATGTATTTGAGTTACATATCAACAAATAATAATAAATAAATGCATAGTACAATTTTCCACCATCTAATTATGACTTCAACCTTTATAAATCATACAACAAAACTTGTAGCTTATTTTACCACTCTCTTCACTTTCCATTTTCAAGTTCCTTGAAATTGTTTTCAAATTCGGGGGAACTAAAATAGCAAGTCATCAACCAACAACTTTCTTCTCATTTTGTAAAGTTCCGGTAATTCTCAACTTTTTATGTGTTAGTATTAATTTAGTTTGTATCAACTAAGAATAATTTTTAGTTCCGATAATTTTTATAGTAAGAAATGGATAAAAGATGGATAGAACTTGAGAGATGTGATGTTCGATATACTGAAGGAATTTTCGAATTTATTAAATTTGTTAGACCTAATTGTTTGGGGGATGCATATTTATGCCGATGTAGACGATGCAAATTGCACAACATAAGACATCTGATTCATAGTGATATGATGCATGATTATATCACTTGGACTTCTCATGAAGAAGTTGCTAGCGGTCCTTCTATATACATGATGAGAGAACAATATGTTTCAGAGCAGATTATGCGAGGAAAAATGAATCCTATTGATGATACTTACGGTACAAATCCAACAATGGAGATCATTAACAATGCATTCCTATACCGAGATGAACATGACATGAGCACAGATACTATCCAGGAGGATGTTAAACATGACCGTTTTGGAAAGGAAGCTTTCGAGAAGTATCACAAGCTTCTATCTGAAGCCCAAACTCCAATTCATGCTGCTAGTGACAAAACTGTGCTTGATACAATTTTGAGAGCAATGCAGCTCAAGGTTAATAATGGATGGTTGACAACGCGTCGTCGTGCGCCTCAAATTTGTATTTATAGTTTATGTTAACATTTAGCAAGCGGTAAGCAGAGTCGAACCCAAAAAGAGCAAGTGAGCAAGAGTCCTAATGCTAGTCACAGAGAAATGAACAATACTGAGGATATCAATTTAGAGAATATCAGTCGGGGGAAATACACTGAACAAGTTATCATCGATCAAGCAACATGTATCAATTAATGAATACTGTCCCAATTAGTGTTCTACTTTAACCGCTAGGTTCTCAAACAGGTTCAATAGTTACTCGACTAACACCACAAATTAGTTCCACTGCTAGGCTTAGCTAACAATGCAATTCAGTCAAATATAATGCAATGGGTATCAACCTAGCTTCACTGCTAAGCTATACTAAATTGATAATCAAGCATACAGTTCATACAAGTCAGGAGGCAGTAATCAATAGCTCATTTAATCATGTTCATTGACCTCAAACCACTTGTTGCAATGTAAATCCCCAAACTAAGTTTGGATTTAGCTACTCATATATCCATCGAATATAATAAAACTGAGTTCAGTATACTACAATAAGTTGAAGAACACGAAACTGAACTGAAATGAAAATCGGTGTGAATAGTGTTTTCTGGCAGTGAATAGTAAAGTGAACCAGTAACATTGAATAATAACTACGATGAACAGTAAACCCTGATGAATAGTGATTCCGGAAACTTCCAGCAGCTTCTTCTCCTCCTTCTCTCTAAGCTGCTGCCGCCTCCTTGCTACAGTACCCCGAGATAACTGATGGCAAATGTGTTTTTCCAATGTGTTCTAATCCTAGGGTTTGGGGATGAATCGGATTAAACCAAATCTGCTTGAATCGGTCTTTGGTTCAGCAGCTGTTGACTTTTGTTGACTATTGACTTCTGTTGACTGTTGTTGACTTCTTGATCTTCAATGAATGCTCCAAATATATAATAAAATCCAATACGATCTTGAACAACCCTGCGATACGAAAACACTACAAAAGAGTAATCGATCTCACGCAAAATGTAATAAACTATGAGAATAAACAACTCAATGGAGCGTATAAATACGCTCCATTAATGGTCTGATAAGAGTTTCAGTGGTATGCTAAAAAATTACTTCGAGTTGAAAATAAGCATCCTGTTTGCTACCGTGATGTGAAGAAAATTTTGAAGAATATGGGTTTGGGCTACGAGACTATCGCATGTGAGTATGATTGTATTTTATACTACAAGGAGAATAAGAACCTGCAAAATTGCCCAGTTTGCGACGAATCAAGATATATCCAAGACTAAGGGACCAGCAGAGTCCCTAAAAAAGTGGTTAAATATTTTTCGTTGACTCCTAGATTACAACCACTTTACATGTCATCCCATTTAGCAAAAGAAATGCGATGACATGGTTATAGACATAGCACAGATGATGATATTATTCGACATCCAGCCGATGGAAAAGCGTGGCAAGATTTTGATACAGAGTTTTCAGACTTTGCTTAGGAGATCCGTAATGTTTGTCTTGGACTTGCAACAGCTGGATTTAACCCATTTGGAGTATGCGGTCTTTCTCATAGTACATGGCCAATTATGGTGATGCCCTATAACTTACCACCATCGATGTGTATGAAGAAAGAGTTCAACTTCCTCACTATGCTGATTTCAGGTCCAAAGTCCCCTGGAAAATGTTTGGATGTCTTCATGAGACCGTTAGTTGATGAGTTGAAAACATTAAAGAATGAAGGTGTTGTCACATTTGATAGGTATGATGGTTCATCATTTCTCATGCGAGCATCAGTTATATGGAACACGTGATTTTGCAGGGTTGGGAATCTTAGGCTGTTTGAAAACTAAAGGGTACAAAGCGTGTCCAATTTGCTTAGACGAAGTTGGTGCTCAACATATTTGTGGCAGAATGGCTTATCACGGGCATCGTAGATGGCTTGATGAATGTCATCCATGGCGGTCGGCAGCTAACAAATTTAATGGAGAAAATGAGACTAGTGGTGCTCCGCCTTCTTTATCTGGTATTGAGGTTCTGTCAGAAATAAATAAGCATACATATTCGGTTCAAAGTCTACATCCCGATTTCAAAACGAGAGTTACAGCCGAGAAGTGTTGTTGGGCCGATAGATCTATTTTTTACGAGTTGCCTTATTGGAAATTTTTGAGACAGTCTTACTCGTTGGATGCATGCACATTGAAAAGAATGTGTTTGATAACATTATTGGAACAATTCTTGGACTTGAGGGGAAAACAAAAGATGACATTAAGGCGCGGGAAGGCTTAAAGAAATTAGGCGTGCGTAAACATCTTTGGATTAGCAAAGATAAATTCCCACAAGCACTGTACATTGAAACAACCAAAAATAGAAAAGAGATATTTTAATGGATTAAAGACGTGAAGTATCCTCATGGGTAGGCAGGAAGGTTAAAGAATAAGATTAATCTTAGCGACAAAAAGTTCAACGATTTGAAGAGTCATGATTGCCATGTCATCTTGCAGGGTCTTCTTCCTGTATTCATTTGGCCTTACTTGTCAAACAAAATTGTGAGGCCGCTTATTGCATTATTGAAGTGGTTTCAAAAATTATGTTGCAGAGAGCTAAGATCAAGCGATCTGGTTGAAATGAAGGGAGATATAATTATGATACTATGAACCTTTGAAGTGATATTTCCTCCTGTTTTCTTCACCATCATGGTACACTTGCTGATCCATCTCCCCGACCAAGTGTTGTTAAAGGGACCAGTCCATTTTAGTTGGATATTTTCTATTGTCACAGGTTGTCTCGATTAAAGTTTTAAATTCATTTATATTGGATGTATATTGATTAATTAAAGTTTTTGTTTTCATTTTAGGCAATTGGGTTTATAAGAGGTCTGTTAGAAACACACGGTATCTCGAGGGTTGTATTGATGAGCAATATATACCACAAGAATGTGTTAATTTTTGCAAATTATACATGGCCGATTCAGTCTGCAGGTATGGATGACGCGAGCTCACATAGTGATTACCGATTTAACATTTTTGCATCTTCTGATATTATCAAGCTATGTGGTTCACTTCTTCAGGTGAGGTTGACCCGTGAACAAATTGAAATTGCACACTGGTGTGTCATGGAACATTGTGACCAAGCAAGCTATTACATTGCTCGACACAAGCTTAAATTCAAGATGGAATTTGCTCACGCCACACGTGAACAACGCATCAACTACTTTCGTACATATTTTTCTAATTGGGTACACATAACATCTCTCTCTTGAAAGCAACTTCGGTCGGCCGGCGTGGTGCATGAAGTCCAAGTAGTAAGTGAAGAAATCGGTTCTCAAGCAAATCCGCAACCTTCTGAACCCCTTCCAGCTATTCCACCAGTACAGAAGCCAAAAAGGCAGCCTTAGCCACCGATTCAGCAACCTTCAAAACCCTCTGAACCACCACAGCAAACTAGGCCAAAGCCAAAAAGCCCTCCTAAGCCACTGATTCACCACCTTAAATTGTTTAGAAAATTAATAAACCGCAGAAAAAAAAACAATCACAGTCACAACATCTGCCACTACATCCGCTACACTCAGTACACCCACTACACCTACTCCTTTAATGTCATAACGTAGCTCACTTAACCCTCCCTCACCCCCCCCCCCCCCCCACTGAATCCTCCGGCCTCACCCCCAGTGAATCCTCCGGCATCATCCCCACTGAATCCTATGGCCGCACCACCACTGAACCCTTCACCATCCCTGCTAACCGATTATTCTGATTCTACAATCCGTGAAACTCAAACAACCCAGCCAACTTAGCCAACACAGCAACCCCAGCAACCATAGTCAACTCAGTCACCTCATCCAACTCTGCCTCTACTAGCTCGGAAAAGCATCAGGTGCAAATTTGATCCAGGCCAACCCGTAGTAGGTAATATATTGTATTCTTAATTATAGTTTCCATAGTGCTTTATGAAATGTTGTAACTCAAATTTCATGCAAACCTTGTAGGAGAGGAACAAATAAAGAAGCATAAACGTGGATTGGTCAATGGTACCAAGGTATATGCAACACTGCTAAAGTCAAAGATCAAAATAGAGCCAGAAGTCTGTGGCCTTGTCCCAGCTGACCCGAATGTTAAGAGTTTTCTTATCCATGAAATCGGCAGTTGCATCAGGGGAAAAAAACGCTGAACTTCCAAAGGTATACTGGAACATAGTTCACACACACACCTAATGGTAAATACATTCATCTATTAACGCTTTCATTTGGCTTTTAAATATGTGTTACTGTTATTCATTTTTTCAATGTTAGGATAATTTTGAGATTTAGGTGTCAAACAATTGGCTGTGGAACTACATTTGTAAGATTGCTACCGCGAGATATAGAGGATGGAAGCATAGCTGTATGAAACATTTTTTGGAGTTTGGTGCTGAGCTGATGCCGGTTGAATTTGAGCACCGCGAGAATGAATGGCGTTGGCTGGTTAACCACTTTCAAGAACAACCATATAAAGTATTATGTTAGTATCTAATCACCAATTGTATTGAATGGATTCTGTTGGCTAGCTGCTTAATTTGCATTTGGCTAGGAAAAATGTGATAATATGAAGGTCACTCGTAATAGCGTCACCCGATCTACCCATTATTTTGGAAAGCTATTTTTCTATCATAGGGCTCAGAAATTACAACAAGAAGAACACAAGGCACCATATGTCAAAACGTATGAAGTAGCATATGGTGCCGACCTTGTTGGTGGTCCTTTAGTGGTAAACCTATTTTTATATTTGTTTAAAATATGTTGATAATACTTTGTGTTCTTTTTTCATAAACATTGAAATGTGTTTCCAGCTCTTCCATTAAGTTAATGATTAAAGTGGTTGTTTTGACTTGTTTATTTGTGATTGATAATACAAATGGTATTTAATTGACAAACCTGCCAGAGTGTACAAGCCCAGTGAACAAGTAGTTGCTATAGCAGGAGCTGTAGCAGCAGAGCAACAATTTTGGTCCAATGAGAATCTGTCCAGATATGAAGTAGTAGTGCAACGGGAGGCTTCCAAATATTTTCAGAATATCCCAGTAAAGATTCTCGTGCTTAAGCTTAAAGATTTGATTGGAAAATCAAATCTCCTAAAAACTAGGAGATAGAATCATAAAAGGGTTCCTAAAGTTGATATTGATGGAGCATGGAGTTCCTATTTGAAGGAGGCTGGGCAGAGCATGACAGAGCATCCGAATAGAGAGAAAAACACAGAGAGAGCATTTTATCACCGAAGATTGCAAAGCGGAGATTAAAAGAGTTGGATCACCACCGTGAGCAGACCGTGAGTGCAGATTAGTGTGGTTTCTGTATCAACTGATTGCAGACTAGAAGTGTTTGGTCAGTTCCTGATCGGAGAGGACAATTCAGAGCAGGGCGTGCTTGTTGGTTGATCAAGAGAGGCTGCAGAAGAGTTGTCGAGTGGAGGAACTCGAACAATCTGTAGGAGGCCTGTTCTCGCTAGTGACAGGCGGTCACTAAGTGAGGGGGAGCATCCCAGTGTAAGGAGCACTCACGACAGAGTTTGAGCGGCTTAGCGGAAGGATTTGGAGCGAAGCAGATAGAACCTGTATAAGCTAGTTGCATAAGGGCGTGCTATAGCAAACATACTGAGACATTGTGTTAATTAGAATAGGCTGAGTCTGTGTGATTAGAGGAGTAGCTATTCTAAATTAACTCGAGTGTGTAGGTGTGTGTGACACAAATCAGAGGGTGTTCTTATTGTGTGTGAGCTGCTAGTTGAGGTCGGGTAGCATATATTATCGCGGAGTCGAGTTTGTATTGTACAGAGTACCTTGAAGACTAGTGGATTGAGGACCGGAGAATTGTGCTCCCCAGACATACGCAGATTGGCCGAACTCGGTGAACAAATCTCTGTTTATTGTTTTGTTTCTTATTGCACCAGATTTGGCTGAACAATGAGTTGCTGTAGCAACTACATGTACACTATCAGCATCTCAGGGGCGCTGCAAATTTCAATTGGTATCAAAGCGGGAACTCGACATGCAGAGTAAAAGATCCTCAGTGCCTGCTGAGACGAGCAAGAAACATAAAGGAAGGACAGAGTACTAGTCGGCCACCTCTGTTGGAAGAGAGTAACTATGGGTATTGGAAGGCTAGAATGAAGGCTTTTCTCAAAGCCATTGATGAGAAGACCTGGAGGGCTGTGGTGACAAAATGATCCCCACCCTTAACCATTGATCAGAGGGGAGTCACGAGGAAGAAACCTGAGGAGGAATGGACTGATGAAGAGGAAGCTACACCTACGAGTAACTCAAAAGCTTTAAATGCTATTTTTGATGTTGTAGATGCTAACAACTTCAGGCTGATTTCCAACTGCGACATTGCAAAACGTGCCTAGGAGATTCTCCAAACAGCTCATGAAGGAACTGACAAAGTAAAGACATCAAGGATGCAGTTTATTCCCTCTCAGTTTGAGAGTCTGAAGATGCAAGAAGAGGAATCCATCATTGAATTCAATGTCAAGATGTGTGATTTATCAAATGAAGCTCATGTCCTTGGAGAACCCATTCCAGAAGAGAAGCTGCTAAGGAAAGTTCTCAGGTCCCTGCCCTTCAGATTTGACATGAAGGTGACAGACATGAAGGTCCCTGCTCAGAATATCAAATATATGAGGCTGGAGGAACTGATTGGATCCCTTAAACAATTTGAGATGAAGCTGACCAAGGATAATACTCCAGAAAAAAGCAAGAGTGTTGGTCTAAAAGCTGAAACAGAGAAGAAGAAGCTCTCCACTGATGATCTGCTAGGGCTGTTAAGTAAAAAACTTTGAGAGATTCTTGAAAAACATGGAAGAAAAAGCTGGCCAGAACTCAAATCCTCGAAGACAAGGTAGGAAGGATGGTGATAAGCAGAAAAAGGGGAAGGAACATGTCCAGGAAGAGGATGAAAAGAAAAAAAAAGGGTATCCAATGCTGAAACTGTGAAAGTTATGGACATTGTGAAGGTGACTGCCCTAGCAAGAACAATGATAGATCGATTCACTGGAGAGGGAAGATCACAAATGCTTCTGGAAAAATCAGAGGAGGCAATCCGCATTTGTCAAAAGAAGAAGAATGTTTGAAAATAACAAAAGCCAGAGGCAATGGAGATGCAATCCAAGTCAGGTTTGGGTGAGGAAACAATCATCTGGAGTTCATAAGGAACCACCCGATGATTCAAACTCTTAAAGTGGCACAAGATCAAGGTGCTATAGCAACCGAGCACAGAGAAGGAGCTTGTTTAAGAATTATTGGTTGCTAAAGAAAGATGGGACACATGCAAGGCACGTGCAGCAATTGAAAAGAAAAGCGGGTAAATCAACTTGTGTTCTAGGGCACACTTTGCAAGCGCTGACCGACAACATCCTTCTCAAGAGCTCCTCCCATCCACGAACACAAGTCTAGTCTAACAATGGTTTGCACATGTGGAGTGACGAAAAACTTGGTAGCCGCCCGCCAAGCCAGTGGAAGAAAGGAGACCGAGTTTCGACGCAAATCTACAGCACATTGTCTCGACATGGTAGTTTGGGAACCAGCCCCTCAACCACAGTCGCAAAACCCTACACCATCAGAGGAACCCCCAAACAAGAAGAGGAGCCTAGTGCAAGAAGGGGTTCCTGTGATCATAGCAGCAGCAGTTGAAGAAGAGACTGCCACTGAAAGAGAAGGTGTGTCCCACAGTGATGTACAAGCTACAGAGGTTGCTGCAGCATCACAAAGCATGGAAGAGCCTGGTAGAGCTATGGTCACAACCCCTGATGAAGACTCTGAGGAGCTATCTGAACAAGAGTCTGCTGAGGCAACCCCTCCACCACCAACAAACAAAGGGAAGTCCCCCATCATCATTCCAGACTCAAGTAGTAAAGAAGAAGAGGACTCTAATGACACTGAAGG
Organism: Umbilicus rupestris; assembly: GCA_963678935.1. NCBI lineage: Eukaryota > Viridiplantae > Streptophyta > Magnoliopsida > Saxifragales > Crassulaceae > Umbilicus > Umbilicus rupestris. The sequence goes on along the minus strand of OY787626.1, from coordinate 5,445,001 downwards.
GGCTCACAAGGGAGAAACACCTGTGAGGAAGTCTACACTGCCCCAGATCAATGAAGAGGTCACTGTAGAAGGCATCTGGTTCAAGAGCAGGTATGCCTCAGAATCATGGGGAACAGTGGAAAGAAAGACTTTGGTGCTTGAGAAGAGGATGGTTCCTGGAAGATACAAAGCTGTTGCAATTGTCCAGCTTCTTTCAGAGGTAACCTTCTACGAACCGTAACCCTCCTTAAGAAGTTCAATATATCATTGTGTGGATGCATATGGCATGTGTGCACAAAACTGTAAAGGAAGTTGTCCAGGCGCCAATGCTGCACAACCCACTGGGACATCCTGCTGTGACGACGATCCTCCAACGGTCCTTCAAATACGGGCGCGAAATCCGCGATGAAGATAAGGATTAAATGATGGAGATAAGGTTGAAGAAATTCTAGAAGATAACCTTATCAACGGGTAACAACCAACAACCGGATTGCAACAAAATAATCAAAACAATAACAAAAGATAACCCGCAACAAACTCTGAGATCGTAACAATCTGAGATACAAGGGCATCTCTTAGGTTAAATACGAGGAACTCATGCAGCTGTGACTATCGATCATTTGGAGAAAAATACAAGTATACACGGCAGCTGGTTCATGAGTGTTCGAAGCATACAATTGCTTAGACGCTAGCTGTGGGAAGAGATGGGAGGTCTTACACTTAGGGGAGCCTGAGTGCCGACTACTAGTAGAGGAGTAGAGGTTAGAATAGAGAGGGAGTCTGCTGTTCTGTAACGCCCTTGTACTTTGTCTTGAATTAGTGAATCGATTCCCACGGGCTTGGGATAAGCCCCCCAGATGTAGGCTCGTTATAGCCGAACTAGATAACCACTCTTGTGTCATTAGCAGTAGTTTACTTTCTGTCATTTTTATTCCGTTGCATTACTTGTTCAAGGAAGACGTCCAGATAACAAGTTGAACAAGTCCTCATCATCCTGCACACAGTATTTTCAATTGGTATCAGAGCGGCGTGCTCAACAAAAAGAATAAGAGGTCTTGGTAAAAAAACTGTAAAGAAGATGAGTATGAGAGAAGTGCAGAGCATAACACGACCTCCATTGTTAGATGGAGACAATTACCGCTCTTGGAAACCCAGGATGAAGGCATACATTCATACCATTGATGATCGTGCATAGAGAGCTATTCTGAAGTCTTGGAGTGTCCCAACTAATAAGGACAAAGACGGAAACGAGATTGAGATAACTGAAGAAGAATGGACGAAAGATGAAGAATGGTCCTGAGCCAGCAATGCAAAAGCTTTGAATGCCATTTTTTCAGCCGTAGATGAGAAGATCTTCAAACTCATCTCAAAATGCGAAGTCGCCAAAGAAGCTTGGGACATATTGGTAACCCATCATGAAGGAACTGATAAAGTCAAACTGTATTGCATGCAAATGATCAACACACAGTTTGAGGAGTTGAAGATGACCGAAGCCGAGACCATAAGAGAATTATTCACAAAATTGGGAGACTTGTCCAATCGAGCATTCAATCTGGGAGAACCCATGGCTGAAGAGAAGTTGGTTAGAAAAGCACTACGTTCCTTACCTGCCAGGTTCGAAATGAAAGTGACCGCGATGGAAGAGGCGCAAGACGTAAAAAACATGCGACTTGATGACTTGATGGGATCGCTCACAACGTATGAAATGAGAATTGCCAGCAATCAGCCTGTTGTCAAGGAAAGAGTCATTGGACTTCAGCAGAAACACAAGGATTCGACAGTACAGACGACATGTCGGAAGAAATGGCCCTCCTAAGCAAGCAGCTCGGAAGATTCATGAGCAAGTTTGATGATGTAATATGGCAGTGTTTGACAAAACCAGCACAAGTGAACAAGGAGCAGCTACAGGACAAGTGAACAAAGAGCAGCTACAGCACAAGTGAACAAGCAGCAGCTTCAGCAAGGGATGCTATAGCAGGAGCTTGTTCAAGTGGCTGCATCATCTGACCGAGAAGCAGCAGCGACCTGGGCTTGACTAGAAGGGCTGGGAACTCTACGGAGATCATAAGAAGAATTTCTAAAATGCTGTGGAGAATTTTCCAGTGAGGCTTCCTAGCCAGAGAAGGAGATTTGTGTTGAAGATCAAAATCAAATCTAATCTCCTAGATTTTAGGAGATATTTGTTCTTTTTCACTACAAGAAAAATTGCTAAAATCCACAAAGCAGAACCAACGGATTGTATTTTGTCGGTTATATATGTAAAGGCCACAAAAAATGGTGGGAATTAATTCTGTCGATTATATTACTTGTAAAAGCAACAGATATTTGTCAATAAAAATACCGTTGGTATTTGTTCGTATATACCACAGACTTTCGTAGGAAATAAAGGTCGTAAATAATTAATTTCAATTCTCGCTTGTCTTTGGAGGGACACACTTTAGAAGGGTCAAGTACTATTTCCGTTCCAATTCCAAGGCATGGAAGTGAAGAATTTTGTAACCATTCTGCCCAATGGTATATAACTTCTTGACCTGATTGCTCGTTCCAAATTTTATCTATAGAACAGAATTCTGTTGAATTGTGATCGGGCGAGGGTTTGATCGTCCACAACTCTTCCGTCCGATGCTGCTGCCTTTGTCTCCTTCCTCGTCCTCTTCTGGTGTCGTTTATTGCTTCACCAAGCTCAGAACATTGCTTAGGTTTTTCGTCTTACTTCGCCGGAAAGATACTAAATTGACATTAGTGAAAGTTTTGAAGGGTTTTGTAAATTTCATACTTCATCTAGGAAATATTTTGGAAGACTTTAATAATAATTTATTCAACCTGAGGAATATATCACGTGCGTATCACGTGCCATCCCAAGGAGGCAGGCCCGACCCGAATTGATTCGCAATGGTAAGACCCGATTCGCGCCGCGACGAACGCACTCCGAAGTATCTCCTCTTTATATATAAACAAATCTCTCTTCCGTCATCGTCGACCCGATTTCGAATATTCCCTTCCATTTTCGCCGCTGAGAATCCGTCGCTTCCGACATCGATTTCGCTCCTTACCATTACGCAACCAACGCATCTTCTCGTTCCTCCGCTCTCAAATCCGACTTCGCATCCCGGTTCGCAGCGATGTCTTCGGTTGGTCATGTTTCTCTGACCTAGTTATTGTTTACTTTCATTTTATCCATTTCCGCCGATTCTCGTTTTACGGATTTAATGTATTTGGGTTGATTTGATGAGTTAGGGTTTTGTGCGATGAAAAGGTAGATCTATCGAATCGTAAAAGTTGGGCCGAGTAGCAAATGATTTGATCCGGTTAATGTAGTTGCGGTTATGGCATGAAACGGATTGTTGTGCCAAAATGAATGATTCATGCAGATTATAGGTAGATAGATAGCTGGCCAAGTGTTTTGCTAGCTGGGCTGGGCCGTGCAAGGCCCAAGTGATTTTTTCTGGCCCAGTTCAATGAAAAGAAGGCAGACTGCTTATCACCGAAGAAGCGAGTGCTAGGGCACGATCAGCCGAGAGAAAGAAGAGGGCGACGAGCGAGAGCGTTCGAAGCAGGAGCGAGTTTCTGGCCGAGCTCAGTGAGGCTGCTATGCACGAGCATGGTCTGCTCGTGTGATAGCTGGTGTCGTGGAGTCGCGGTGTGCCGAACACTGGAGTGAATGACAGCGATCGAGTTTCTTCAAGCGAGGTGGTGCTGAGGCATCCTACGTCTTCAGTGGTGCACCGGCAACTCCCGGTGGCAGGCTCTCTTTGGAGGAGGGCTTGGCTGTCTTGTAGATGACTCTGCTGAGTGGCACTGCCGAGGGAGCAAGAGAAGATTCAAGGCTGGTTATTTCCAGGGGCTGTGAGGAGGGCTGAAGCTCCTCAGTCTTTCTTTTTTTCTTGTTCTAAGTGTTCGGTAGAGTCATATACTTGGACAGGTTTATGTCTTGTGTGCTTGCGTTGTAAACTCGTATCGATCTAGTGCATGGTTGGGGTGAGCTCCCGTCTTGAGGCTCCGCAGATGTAGGATCGTTTCGATCCGAACTGCGTCATCATCTTGCTGTGTTCTTGTGCTTGTTTTGTTGATTCCGCTGCCTCAGATTCTGTTTCTTGGTCAGTTATATTGTAATTGAACTAAGGGAAAAATATCTTAGTACTAAAACTGAGTTCTAGGTGGATAGAATTTCTTAACACGGATTGTTGGAAGCCTGAATATTGATGTGAGGTTGTAGACGGCTAGTTTGGATTCACTTAATTAGATATTGTTTGAAGTCATGGTGTTGTTTAAGTGTGGATTATAATTGAGTAAGTTGGCCGACCAAAATAATAATGTAAACTGGTGTAATTTGGGTTTCCTCTGTCAGTTTGCACAAAAATGATGTAATATTGTGGTCAATGTTTGGAAACATGACTCTGTTGCTCAAACATTATTGGAATTTTAATAGTTATAGGACAGTAGTCAGAAGATTGTGTTGATGCTTTCAGTTTAGGTACTGGGTTCTACTAGTTAAACACATCAGGTTTTTCAATTTCTTGGCGGATCATGCGTGTATCGGAGATCTATACATAGGCTGTAAAGGTTAAAATTGTACGAGTGTGATTACATGGCGTTTCTTTTATTACTTGATAGTCCATTGGAGTACAAGAGTGATGATATGGACTTGCCATATGCAGTTGGGGTTTGGTAATCTCGGGTTCTACAGAGCCAAATTCCTAAGTTCTTTTCACATGTTTTCTGTAATCGTAATTAATCTACATCTTTTTATTGTTCATGTATGCTTATAGGAGTTTTGTTATCACTGCTTATTAGTGTTTGAGACATAACCAATTATCATGTCTTCGTTTTGTTTGTTGTCTTACATGATGATAGGTTCATTATATATTATACATTGTTTTTGGTTTTATTTTTTATTCATCAATCAAATATAGTCAGACATATGAGATGAGACTCCTAATATTCTGAAAGTGTTTGACTTGACCATCTGCCTTCTTACTAATTTTGAAGCCAATTAGTCAGCTTAAATATACAACTCTGGTTTGATGCAAAGTAACGACTGCATGAGTATATTCATATTTCATGATGATGTGGATTGGAAAGTAATTTAGTTTATGTACTCTGGACGAACTTGTTGTGTTTGGGCAATTAAAAAGTCATAGTCATACTGATAAAAATCATTGTGAAAGCTAGTGCCCGGATCTGTGTACAACTGCATCCAAACTCACTGGCTGAGAAGTTATTTGGTGTGTTAGGTTTTTCGTCTTGACTGTTTGTTTGAGCATTGATAGCTTGAACTGAATTTTTTTTATCCCTGATTGTTACAGTTAAAAACCGTTAAAAGTCAGTAATGTTTCCTTTGGGGCATCTGAACAAGACATCAAGGAATTTTTCTCCTTTTCTGGCGATATTGTATATGTTGAAATGCATAGGTAATGATCTTAAAATATTTAGATATATATTATACTTGAGTGTGCGGCATCTTTATATGCAACACCATGTATCTGATGAAACTTGTTTCATAGTGATACCGAGAGATCACAGATTGCGTATGTTACCTTCAAGGACGTTCAAGGAGCCGAGACTGCAGTTCTACTCTCTGTAAGTTCTCATGCCTTCATGCCATGTATTCATTTCTTTTTTAACTTTTATTCAATAAAGATGATTTAGTTGCATTATTTACAACTGCAATTGTGGCTGGATACCTATTTACATTCATGCAAGATTTTGCATATGAACAATTTCAAACTTGTGCCTTGGCAGGGTGCAACTATAGTTGACATGTCTGTTACTGTCGTACTGGCTCCAGAATACCAGCTGCCGGCTGCTGCTTTGGCACCGCCTCTGGTGAGCATTCTTGTGTGTATGAGATTTACACTTAAGTTTGTATGATCTTTAATTATTATTTTCATTTCTTCACATCAGTTCCTCTTAATTTATATGTTGTATTTAATATGTTACCTTATGTTCTTCTCACTGAAATACGTTGTTAACACCTTTTGTTCTTATGAACCAAGTTTCATTCTTTTGATTCATATTTAGATTACAATGATTTTGTATGTAAGCTTACTGTCAGTTTGGTCACAGTTTCATATTTGATGCAACAGGAGGTTGTACATTGCCTTTACTAGTTTTTCACGACCTTTTATTAATGTTTTTTTCCGAATTATGAACCCTTTTATTGTCAAACTAGATTCTGAGATCAGAATCAGTAACATTTATATTTTTCTCATTTTCTTATTTTTAATATGACACTTACCTAATATTTTGCAGGAGCAATATGAAAAAATATTAGAAGAGGACTACAAACATTAGATGAGCAAAGAAAAGAACCTCTTGAGTGGTGGATTGAGGCCGTTGGACCGGTTAAAAAGAATCAAATTCTTAGTGTGTCACGTGTTCCTGCAAATGAAATATTAAGACTTTGTACTTTTATTCAAGTTTAATATTAATGTTTCTTTCGTATTAATTAAATGTATTAATTTTGTTTTTTATAAATTAATTTTAATTTTAATTTTTTATAAATATAAACGACAAACATTAAAATCCTCAATATTTTATAACCGACAGATATTTGTTGAAAATAAAATCAAAAATTCGTAGGAATTAGAAAAGGGTAAAATAGTAAACTTATTTTATAATCAACAAATGGTAAAACCCCACAAATTATTCGTTGATTTTATCTTGATTGTAACTGCGCGCAACTTATAAAACCAACCGATTTATTGTTGAAATTAATGTCATAAATTCGTAGCTAATAAAAAAGGGTATAATAGTAAATATATTTGATTAACAATTTACCCACGAATATTATAAACGACGGATTAATTGTTACTTTTGATGATTTTTTCCATTATTTTCAATCGATTTAAGCAACAGAAATTCTGTAGATAAAATCTTCAAAACCAACAGATCCAATAAAATCTACGCCCCTATAACCCACGGCGTACCAACGGAAATATCCGTCATTTTTAATCCCATAACCAACGGATATAGGCTAAAACTGACGGAACGTGCCGTTGATTTTAGCAGTTTTTCTTGTAGTGTTTGGGACATTGCTTAAACCTGGTCTTGCTTAAAGCTGGTGCTACTATTTAAGAGAAAGGGGTTTAGAGCAGAGAGGTTGATCGAAGCTGAGGGATACACGAGTGCATACACAGAATTTAGAGAGAGCAATTTTGGTGTGCGACGGACGATTTCTTCGATCATCACCCGAGAGCAGAGCGTGAGCGCAGAGCCGTGGTGACAGAAGCAGAAGGGAATCAGGACTTGCAGAGTCTGATTCGAGCTTGATCTGGAAGCCAATTCAGAGCAGTGGTGCTTGTTGGTTGATCAAGGGCAGCCGCAGAAGAACTGACGGGTGTGTGGCTCGGTCGAGTGTCTAAGCGGTGGTTCTCGCTAGTGGCAGGTGGTCACTGAGTGAGGGGGAGTATTCTAGAGTGTGCAGCGCTCGTGGAATCGTTCGATCGGCTCGGCAGAAGGCTTTGGAGCGACGCGGACAATTGTGCATCAGCTGTGTGTTACAGCAGTTGCTACAGCAACCCTGCTGAGTGAGTGTAGTTTAGAATAGGCTGAGTCTTGAGAAGTCTATAGCTATTCTAGATTGACATTTGTAGAGGGTGTGTAGACACAAGTCAGAGCTTGTTTTGATTGTGTCAAGTGATCCACACAAGGTTGAGTAGCATAGGTTGCGTGGAGTTGTAACCGAGTGTACTTGGAGACCTTCGTGTTTAGTGGATTGAGGACTGGACAATAGTCCTCCCCAGACGTAGGCAGTTGGCCGAACTGGGTGAACAAATTTCTGTCTTGTTTATTGTTTGCTGAGACAATTTCCAAGTGAACAAGAGTATGTTGCAGCAACTGCTTGTTCACAAAACTGCCTAACTGAGACGCTGTGAATTTCAATTGGTATCAGAGCCGGAGCTCGACACACAGAGTAAAAGATCCTACAGTGTCTCTGAAGTAGCCACGACAATGATGGAAAGACAGAGCACAAGCAGACCTCCATTGTTGGAAGAAAGCAACTATGGATATTGGAAGGCTAGGATGAAAGCCTTTCTCAAGGCCATTGATGAGAAGACCTGGAGATCTATCATGGTCCAGTGGTCTCCCCCAATTACCATTGATGAACAGGGAGTCACACGGATAAAGCCTGAAGAACAATGGACTGCTGAAGAGGGAGCTGCAGCAACTGGTAATTCAAAGGCCCTGAATGCGATTTTTGCTGCAGTTGATGCTAACAATTTCAGGTTGATATCAAATTGTGACATGGCCAAACAAGCGTGGGAAATTCTGCAAACTGCACATGAAGGAACTGATAGAGTAAAGCTGTCAAGACTCCAGATCATTGCTACACAGTTTGAGAATTTGAGAATGCTGGAAGAGGAGACTGTCACTGAGTTTAATGCTAAACTCTGTGATCTTGTAAATGAAGCCCATGCTCTTGGTAAACCCATCCCTGAAGAAAAGCTGATCAGAAAGGTTCTCAGATCGCTGCCCACAAGATTTGACATGAAAGTGACGGCCATTGAAGAAGCTCAAAATGTCAGATTCATGAGGCTTGAAGAGTTGATGGGGTCTCTCAAACAATTTGAGATGAAGCTGGTTAAAGAAGACACCACTTCTAAGGACAAGAACGTTGGACTAAAAGCTGAAGCAGAAGCCAAGAAGCCCAATATTCAGCAAAATATAGCAACAGTGTTCAAAAAGGGGTTCCAATGCATGTATTTTACCCTTATGCGACGATTTGGCTTCCTGTCTTAGCTGAGAATTCATAACTGTAAGGTATTAAAGAATTGGAGCAGGGCTTTACTTTAATAAAGAAGCATTTTTTAAGACAGAGCGCTATAAACCAACTAATCAACCTTTCCAGAGAAAGTAATTAAGAGTTCGATCAAATGGGAGGAGGACGGGATCCTAGGCTCATAACAAGGCAGTTGCTTCAGCCTCTCGCCTATATACATATAAGTCGGCTTTGAAAAGCACTTCTCTCCGCTCACCGTCCTCCTCCATCTCCTCCGCAGCCTCTTCTGCTTGCGCGCTGCTCTCCGCTCTTGGCCTCGGCGCTCTGGCCGGCTGCAGTCGGTAGCACCACTCCAATGTGCCATCCTCTCTCACGGCTACCGCTCTTATCTGCAGCGTGTGGGCACGGTCCAGGGGAACAGCCTGCACCACTGTGTGCTCTGGCACCTCAGGCTCTCCATGCAACGCACGCAGCAGGTGCGTTATCATCCCTCATTAAGTCAGCGGCCCCTTGGTGCTGACCCGGCTCCAGTGGATCACCATGTTCAAGACAAACAGCACCCGCTTCCCATAATAAAAGCCCTTCAAAATCTCCATATCCAACAAGCTGATCTTCGGCGCACCATTAAAACGCCCAATGATCGCATAGGCGACCATGCGCCACAGGTAGAACATCCACGGGTCACGCAGCTCGCGTCCTCGGCTGCGCCCCGCGGCAAAAACTGGGCCGGTCGCCATCTCGCGCCACGCCTCCTGATTCGTGTGCGCGTCCATATCAGCTTCTCGCACCTCAGTGTGCGCTTCAGCCTCTTAGCCTAGGCAATGTACCACACCCCTCGGTGCCGGTACCTTATCTCCATATCACTCGTTTCTAGCGACGCCAGAAACTCGCAGGTGTCCTCCTTGTCTGCTGCGCTGTTGAGCTGGGGTCGCTTGGTCCTCGGCAGCTACATCATGCGCTGGGTCTCTCCGGTCAACTACGGTCAACACTCTCTAAAGCTCAAAAAATCCAAACTCCTCCAAATGCCCTGAAACTTTCACCAAATGGGCGCCTACTGCCCGCCTACAAAACCCACTAACCAAACCTCCAATCGGTGAACGCTAGCTCGGTGCGATTTCAGACCTAGGTTACCCCTCTTCTCGCACAAACCCTAATGCAATCGGCTAAAATCGGGGGGGAAAGGTTACCTGGTGGGTGTACGACGGTGTGCTCCTCAAATCTCTCTAAACGGAAATTGGGTTGAGTGCCGGATGGTGAGCGGCTGCTGAGGGCGGGAGTTTTTCTTGCAACTGTCGAGTGAAAAGTGCTGAAATTTTCTAAGTATTGCCCTTATATACTCTTCTGACTAGCGCAGCTGTCCTGCGCACTGAAGTGCGCACGGACCTGCGCCCTGCTGCTCGACTAAAAAAACTACAAGTCCTAAACTTGCTAAAAGACACTAAAGAAACTAAAAGAAAAATATGTAAAAGTAAAACGTGTCGGGTTACCTCCCGACAAGTGCCTTTGTTTAACGTCGTTGGCTCGACCGTACCTCGTTACTTGCGTGAAAGTATACCAGCGACCTCCCCCACACTTGCTCCGGAGTGACCCTGCGCTTGTGCATGTGTTGTGTTCTTCTTGGTCCTGCGCAAAGGGTCGGAAGGGTGGTCGGCATGGTTAATAGTATGTGATAAATTATAAGTAACGAGGGTAGGTAAAGAGGGAGAAGAAATATGAGCAATAGTTCCCTGTTCTCCCTCTGGCGCGTCTGGTGATGACTCTGGCGCAGCAACCTGCGCATCTGCTATCTCAGGCTCTGCCAATTCAATTTCGCGCGCTGTGCCATCCCAAGGTTCTCCTAAATACCGTTTGACTCTCTGCCCATTGACCTGAAAACGATGCCGGTGCTCATTTTCTAACTCGATTGTTCCGTAGGGGAAAACCTTGGTGACTGTGTATGGTCCCGTCCATTTGCTGCGCAGCTTTCCAGGCATGAGCCTTAGGTATGATGAGAATAATAATACCTGGTCTCCTGGCTCAAAAGTGCGTCTGAGGATATGTTTGTCATGAAATGCCTTTGTGCGCGCCTTGTAATCGCGCAGTCCCTCATATGCATCCAGGCGCAACTCTTCTAATTCGCTTAGCTCAAATGCGCGCTCCTTTCCGGCCTCGTCTAGGTTCAGGTTGCAAATGCGTAGTGCCCAATATGCTTTGTGCTCTAACTCCACTGGCAGGTGGCATGCTTTTCCGTAAACCAACCGGAATGGTGAAGTCCCAATTGGCGTCTTATGCGCAGTGCGGTATGCCCACAGCGCATCGTCAAGGCGCTGGCTCCAGTCTTTGCGCGACGGTCTCACAGTTTTCTCCAGGATGCGCTTGATCTCTCTATTGGAAACCTCGGCCTGTCCATTCGTCTGAGGATGGTAAGCGGTGGACGTCTTGTGGCGCACTCCATAATGTTTGAAAACCTGCGCCACTATCCTGTTGCAAAAGTGCGTCCCCTGGTCGCTAATGATTGCCTTAGGCACTCCGTACCTGCAAAATATGTTAGTCCTTAAAAAGTCAGCACCCGTCTTACCATCGTCCTTCCGGGTAGCCTTGGCCTCAACCCATTTGGAGACATAATCTACCGCGACCAAAATATACTCGTATCCGGAAGATGGAGGAAATGGCCCCATGAAGTCAATCCCCCAAATGTCGAATACTTCATCCACTAGAATTGGCGTCTGCGGCATCTCATTGCGCGCTGATATGCCTCCTGTGCGCTGGCACCTGTCACAGTTCCTGCAGTAGTTATATGAGTCACTGAACAAGTGCGGCCAATAAAATCCACAGTCCAGGATCTTTCTGCTCGTGCGCTTTGGACCAAAGTGTCCTCCACATGCATGCGCATGACAAAACATCAAAACAGAGTTAATTTCATGGTCAGACACGCAGCGCCTTAAAATCTGATCAGGTCCTATTCTGAGCATATACGGATCATCCCAAATGTAATGCTAGGACTCATGTTTTAATCTTATGCATTGGATTTTAGTGAAATGAGGAGGAAACGTACCTGTAACCAGGTAATTTGCAATGTGCGCATACCATGGTACCTTACCTGTCAGCGCCATCAGATGCTCGTCAGGGAATGTCTCCGTGATTTGCCCTGGCTCCTCTGCTTTCACGATCCTGCTCAAGTGGTCCGCGACTGTGTTCTCCGTGCCCTTCTTATCTTTGATCTCCAAGTCAAATTCCTGAAGTAGGAGCACCCAGCGCATCAGGCGCGGCTTAGTTTCCTTCTTGGACATTAGGTAGCGGATTGCTGCATGGTCTGTGTAGATGATGACCATATTCTCCACAACTCCATCACTGTAGCCTTTTCCTCCTCATCTTCTATGACAGGTTCATTTCCTTTCTTTTGACTGCCTCTGCCTCTTCTAGGTTGATTTGGTGAATCAGGTCCAAAGTTCATTTTCTTCAGAAATCTATCAAGATTTTTGACTGGCAGGCCATTCTGATCCTCCCTTGAGATATTCTCTCCTTCTGTCTTAGCTTTTAGCCCAACATTTTTGACCTTTGCTGGAGTGTCATCCTTGCTTAGTTTCATTTCAAATTGCTTGAGAGATCCAATCAGCTCTTCCAACCTCATAAACTTGATATTCTGAGATTCTTCAATGACTGTCACCTTCATATCAAATTTGGACGGTAATGATCTGAGAACTTTCCTTATCAGCTTCTCTTCAGGAATAGGTTCTCCAAGTGCATTGAGCTTTATTTGACAAAATCACACAGCTTAGCATTGAATTCAGTAATGAATTCCTCCTCTTGCATCTTTAGGCTCTCAAACTAAGAAGTAGTAATCTGCATTCTTGACGTCATTACTTTATCAGTTTCTTCATGAGCTGTCTGGAGAATCTCTCAAGCTCGTTTAGCAATATCGCAATTGGAAATCAACCTAAAATTGTTAGCATCTACTGCAGCAAAAATAACATTTAGAGCCTTTGAGTTACTAGTTGTTGTAGCTCCCTCTTTATCAGTCCATTCCTCCTCAGGTTTCTTCTTGGTGACTCCTTTCTCATCAATCGTCAAGGGAAGAGACCATTCCGCCACAACAGCTTTCCAAGCCTTCTCGTCAATAGCCTTTTGGAATGCTTTCATTCTGACCTTCCAATACCCATAGTTTCTCTCTTCCAACAGAGGTGACCGGCTTGTACTCTGACCTTCCTTCATTGTTTCTTGCACTTCTCAGCTAGGCGCTCAGGATCTTTACTCTATGTGTCGAGTTCCCGCTCTGATACCAATTGAAATTTGCAGCGCCTCTGAGTTACTGGTTACGTACAAGCAGTTGCTATAACAATCTCTTGTACAGACGGTTCTTGTGCAGCACAGAAAAATAATGAACAGTGATTTGTTCACCCAATTCGGCCAACTACCTACTTTTGGGGAGGACTATACTTCAATCCTCAATCCACTAGTCTCCAAGGTGCTCCGTATAACACAGACTCGATTCCGCAACAATCTATGCTCTTAACCTCAACTAGTAATTCACACATAATCAAAACACCCTCTGATTTGTGTCTCATACACCTACACAATTGATTTAACTCAGAATAGCTATAACTCTGCTCTCCAGATTTATCCTATTCTAATTAAACAATCTCACCGTAGGTTTTGACCGCGTCGCTCCAAAGCCTTCCGCTGAGTCGCTCGAATTCTATCGTGATCAATCCTCACTTCGGGATGCTCCCCCTCACTCAGTGACCGCCTGTCACTAGCGAGAACAGGCCTTCTGCAGATTGTCCTAGTTCCTCCACTCGACAACTCTCCTGCCGCCTACCTCGATCAACCAACAAGCAAGTCCTGCTCTGATTTGGCCTTCTCCGATCAAGCACTGACCAGACTCTGCAAGTCTTTGATCAGCCTTTTCTCCAACCACTCTGCTCTACGCTCACGCTCTGCTCACGGTGGTGATTCAATTCTCCGCACGATTCTCTAATCTCTCTCTGCAGTCTCAGGTGTTTTGATTCGGTATTGGATTGATTTGTTTATTGCTGCTCTGCCCGATCTAGTCTCAATAGAAACTCCGTGCACACCGACATAAACTTTAGGAAGTTCCTAAAAGATCTCAAGAAGATCATATCTCCTACTTGAAGGAGATTTGATTCAACCTCTGGCATGGAATCTCCACTGGGGATATTCTGAGAATATTTGGAAGCCTCCCGTTGCACAGATACTTCATATCTGGACAGAGATCTCTTTGCACCTATACTGCTGCTCTGCTGCTACAGCTCCTGTTGTAGCAACTGCTTGTTCACTAAGCTTGTACACTCTGGCAGGTTTTGTTAATTGAATGTCATTTGCATTATCAATTTACTTTTGCCTTATCACTCTTATTTAAATTTTATTTTTCTAGCTTTTTGAGAAGCAAAATTACTGATTATATCCTCATAATCAATTTCTTGAAGCATTTGTTTTTCAATTAATAAACTAGCCAATCCATTTAATCTTTGTTGACTCATTGTTGATCATAAATAAAATTTTATTAATTTTAATTTTGAAAAACTTCTTTCCGTTGAAGCAATCGTTATTGGAACAATTAACATTATTCGATATGCAACAAAAGCGTTTATCTAATATCTTTATTTGGTTAAGAATACATATTGGAGTATCATTCTACACTCTTTAGTATCTTTCAAAATATTTAATTCTAGATTAGAAGTTGTTCTAGCAGATGGTGAGAATTGGTACATGTATACTTTAACCATTAATAGTGAAATCTTGAGGACTGGATAGAAGTCCCCCAGATGTAGGTTGTAGCCGAACTGGGTGACTAAAGTATCTGTGTGCTATATTGGTTTTAGCTATATTATTCCGCAATCATCGTAATCAGTTACTATAGCATTCTGATTGGCCAAGACACCAGCAATACATCAATTTCAGAGCGAAACTCATTTCACAATAAAAAAACTTATTTTGCTATATTGCATATGGAAACATATTTATTGGGTTATGCATGAAAATGCCTTGGTTGGTTGTGTATAAAAGTGCATTGGTGGGTTGTGTTAAAGTTTGTATATGTTCAAATGCTCTAAAAGCCAAAAGTGTATTGATATGTTCAAATGCAACAAAAATATAAGATGCATTGCTACATTTATGGGTTTTGGTTCTTATGGCATTGTTGGTCGTAGTAAATGAAATTTGATGTCATACTTAGATTATATGGAAATAATGGGAGAGAGAATGTTAGTGGATTTGAAAGACTAAAATGAGGGGAAGTTAGTGGGACACGTGACAATACATGAATTGTTGGATCTTTTTATCTTATAACTTAACTCACTGATTCACCAAATGAGGAGAATCATTTGAGTGTCCCTCTAACTCTATGTATCTTGGTCGTGTAAATCATGCAACACTCTCAATCGAATCAATGAATGTCTTGCACTCATCTGTTAGACATGATTGACCAAATATTTTAAAAATGCTGAATGTTGGATGGCAGGAACTTGTCCAACACGTTGGTAGACAACTTCTTGAACAAGCTACGCAGTATGATGAGATGACAGATAGTAATAAACCCTACGTACTAAATTGTTATATCATGATTTAGTCTTAAATATTATATCAATTAAATTAATTATTATGTGAAAGAATTGCGGTTTAGGAGAAGTAATGGGTGGTTAAAATGAATTAAAATAAAAATGGGGCGAAGTGAGATGTTAGGCTGCTGAGCAGAGAGATGCAAAAACGAAGCGACGAGTATCGATTGATGTAGCTCGCTCCGTCATCATCCATCGCTATTCAACCTCTCTCTCATAATCCGCATCATCACCATATTCTTATCGATAAGTAAATTCACGGCAGAAGAGCCACAACAAATTTGAGTCGGTTTACGACAAGATTTCGCAATCATTGGCTCGTGATTGGAACAGCAGAGGTGAAATTGAGGTTGCTGATTTAGTTAGGGTTGTAAAATGAGGCTGCTTTTCCGATCATATCTGATCAAAGGTTTAAGCTTTGTGTTTAAGATCTGGTTATTTCATCCTAAGCCATTTTGTCTACTATTCGCAACCAAACTATCTTTTTCTGTAGAAACTGAGACGTGAGGGTGTCATATGTTGAAGATAGTATAAATGCTGCTTGGTTATTTTGGCCGATTAGGGTTGTTGGAACGATTTATTGCCGTAAGTTGTGACCATTTGTGTGAGTTTGGATCTTTTTGAGGTCGGGAGATGCCTTGATTATTGAATTTGCGGAGATGGAGTCAATTGTTTGAAAATTTTGGATTTCTAGGATATGCAACTGAGGTATATGATGATGCGTTATGGCAGTGTTTGACAAAACCAGCAGAAGTGAACAAGATGTTGCTGGCAGGAGTCCAGCTTTCGTGAACAAGGTCAGTGAACAACGAGCAGCTATAGCAAGAGGAAGCTTTAGCAGGAGAGCTGTAGCGTCTGTCCGTGCAGCAGCATTCTGGTTTTTGGAAAGAAGGTGTGGCAGTCCATCTAAGAGCTTCTAAGTTGCTGAAGAGAATATTCCAGTGGAGATTCCTAGCTGAAGTAGATGATTTGAGTGTGGGAGATTTGAATCTCAAATCAAATCTAATCTCCTAGAAATTAGGAGATATTGATGTTGCTAGGGGAACTGCTACAATCTGATAATGATAGCAGTGGACGCGCCTATATAATGGAGACCCTTCAGAGCAATGAAGGGTGATCGAAGAAGAGAGCTGAAAGCGAGAACACACAGATTTCCGAGAGAGTAATTTTGGTGTGCGGATGAGGTCTTCGATTATCACCGAGAGCAGAGCCGTGGTGACAGAAGTAGAAGGTGATCAGGACTTGCGTAGTCTGATCCAAGCTTGATCTGGAAGCCAATTCAGAGCAGTAGTGCTTGTTGGTTGATCAAGGGCAGCCGCGGAAGAACTGACGGGTGAGTGACTTGGTCGAGTGTCTGGACGGCAGTGCTTGCTAGTGACAGAAGGTCACTGAGTGAGGGGGAGCATTCCAGAGTGTGCAGCACTCGTGGAATCATTCGAACGGCTCAGCGGAAGGCTTGGAGCAACGCGGACAGTTTGTGCATCAGTTGTGTTCTACAGCAGATGCTATAGCAACCCTGCAGAATCTGAGTATTGTTTAGAATAGGCTGAGTTTCGAGGAGGCAGTAGCTATTCTAGATAGATATCAGTAGAGGGTGTGCAGACACAAGTCAGAGCCTGTTCTGATTGTATGCGAGGATCCACCTAAAGTTGAGTAGCATAGGTTGCGTGGGTTGTAACCATGTGTACTTGGAAACCTTGAGATTAGTGGATTGAGGATTGAGAAGAGTCCTCCCCAGACGTAGGCAATTTGGCTGAACTGGGTGAACAAACTTTTGTCCTTTTTCTTTCCTGCTGAAACAGTTTCCGAGTGAACAAGAGTGTGCGGTAGCAACTGCTTGTTCACAAATCTGTTTATCAGAGGCGCTGTGAATTTTAGTAAATTTATTAAAAGGTAAGGTATTTATCATTGCGTAGTTCTTTTCAAGGATGAGTTGTTAGCCATTGTCAGGACAGTTTAGTAGTAGAATTAGTTCCGTGCCAGGGTACTAGACTAATTTTATCACAACTAGGATCAATTGATGATCATAGCGTATATTTGCTACAGATGGTTAAATACACTACTTGTAGCAATCTTTGAGAATTTCAATGCGAACATGATTTAATGATACGTGCTATAGGTCATCAGAACGGAATTTTCCACGGACGTGATTGATTATTCATTCCTAGCAAAGTTTACAATGAGTAAATAATATGCTTTTATTTATTTCGTATCATTCATATTATATGTAATTAATATTATGTATAATAGTGTATCAGTACTTGGGTAATAGCGAAATGGTTTCAAATTAAACCCCCTTCGTCTATATAAGACGCTAAAGTTATAACGTGCGATATATGAACATATTTGTACGTTTATAAAAATATGTGAAGACAATTTGGCATTTATGTACCATTGCATACACGTCATGCATAGACACGGATATGACATATGATGTGCGAGGCATGAGCCGCACTTTGATATGATGAGGCTCAGTCCACATTGCGATATGATGGTCCGAACCAGTAGTGACGACTGCCCACAGACACCGTTAGCATTCATCGAGATGTGCATTATCATACTTACATGCATACATGTTTACATTATTTACAATGTCACATATTATATATTAATGTGACCAACGATATACGATGCAAAAGAGTATGTTAAGTAAATCAAATCACTAAAGTATGTTATTTACTCACTAAGTCAATTTGACTCACCCCGTCTTTTTCCTAACCAATTTCAGATCATTGAGCTGCTAGATCGAGAGATGTTATCTATAGTTGTAAGAATTCATTGCTTTACATATGGTGCCATCCAGGTAGTCATTTTACTGAAGTCTCTTTAGTTATTTCTTTGTTCAGTTAGGTTATTACTCCGTTGTACTTGAGTAGGATTTTGGTAATTTAAATGGTTGAATTCACTTTCTAATTTGATTTCATTATTTTATATATTATTAAATCGTCGACATAGAGGCTTGCTTGTAAATGGTCAAGTGCCGGTCTCGACCTAGGATTTGGGTTGTGACAAAGTTGGTATTCAAAGCTCAGGTCGTTTCTCATAGTACACGAAGCTAGAACTTAGTAGAATTTTGGTTATGGTAGTGTAGCGCACCACTGCCATAAACAACGTTTAGCTAGGACCGTCATAAAATTTCTTTTAATTCGGAGTCAAGTTTAATACTTATGACTCATCGATTTCTGAGCACATTTATTCATATAGGTTGTGATGGCACCAAACTTTCGTAGATCAGCTCGAGCTCGTTCTAGGGGTGCGTCCCTAAGTGGTAGAGGTAGGGGTGCTAGTAACGATGATGTAGATCAATCTGTTCTACCCATTGTACCCCGCGGCACTCAGACAGGGACCGATTCGAGAGGTGTCCATAGCATGCCAGCGCCGACACCGACAATAGCACAGAGTGCACCACAGGCTACGATGTCATACACAGAGGTCGTGAGCAGCATTCAAGGTTTGATTCAGGTACTTCATGGTATGGTACTACAAGGTGTTGCCTCAGGTCAGCCCGCAATGCAACCATTTCTTCCACAGACAGCCGATGGTAATGAGGATCAACATCGAGTTCAAATTGTACATCAGATTGTTGCCGATGGAGATGTCAATCTGGATGAGTTTCTAAGGCATCATCCACCAATTTTTAGTGGGACAGATGAGAAAGACAACCCTAGGGCATTTATTGAGCAGACACAGCGTCTTTGTCGCATACTTCACTGTCCGGGTTAGAGGTCGGTTGAGCTGGCTTCTTTCAGACTGCACGGTGTTGCCATGTCATGGTTTGATGGCATAATGCAGATAGGGACACTGAACAGTCTCAGATGGATTGGGAAGAATTCAAGACTTTGTTTTTAGACAAATTTTTACTGATAGTGTGAGGGATGCGAAGGTCAGAGATTTTGAGATGTTGAGGTAGGACTCTATGACAGTTACAGAATATGCTAATAAGTTTACTATCTTATCAGCATATGCTCCACATCTGGTGTCTACAGAGCTTATGCGCATCAAACGCTTTACAACGGGCTTGCGTCATAACATTTTCCGATCAGTGATCAGCACCCAGTTTGCTAGTTTCTCTAAGGCAGTGGATACAGCTTGGATCATTGAAGATAGAGAGCTGTTAGAGAGAACTATACGTGACCAGAGAAAGAGGCCTCGAGACATTGATCATGTAGATAACCAATATGGTCGTAGAGGAGGATTTCAAGATGGAAGACCTTAGCAGACCTAGCAAGGAGGTCAGCACTCTCAGATGTCGCATAGTGGTGGTAGCATGGTTTTACAGAATTTAAGACAGCCCCAACAAAATCTACAGGGAGCAGCTAGTCAGCATTGTACTTCGAGTTTTATTAGCCAGACGAGAGTACTCTGTAAGACTTGTGGTCGCACTCGACAAGAGCTTGTTTTCGTTGTGCACAACATGAACATTACATGAGTCAGTGTCCCACTCGTGACGCTAGCATAGACCATATGGCCGCTCGACTAGTCTTGTCACATGCATCTGTTATGCAACCAGCTAGTGGAGATGTTGGTCGAACTCCTAGTGGGCTGGGAAAAGTCGATCTTAGAGAGAGGACGGGAGGACTCAGGCTAGATTCTATGCACTCACACTGCAGGATGCTCATGCATCTAATTCCCTTGCTACAGGTATTTTACAAGTTTTTAATTTGATGCTTCTGTATTATTTGACCCCGGCTCATTGCATTCATATGTCTCCCTAGCTTTGTGAAATTCACAGTGTCTTAGTTCGACAGATTTTGTGAACAAGCAGTTGCTGCAGCACACTCTTGTTCACTCGAAAATTGTCTCTTCATGAAATGAACTAGGCACAGGTTTGTTCACCCAGTTCGGCCAATCTGCCTACGTCTGGGGAGGACTATTCTTCAGTCCTCAATCCACTCAAACCAAAGGTCACAAGTACACTCGGTTACAACTCACGCAACCTATGCTACTCAACCCCGTGTGGATCACTCGACACAATCAGAACAAGCTCTGATTTGCGTCTGCACACCCTCTACAATATGTCAATCTAGAATAGCTACAGTCTTCTCAAAGAACTCAGCCTATTCTAAACTACACTACTCAGCAGGGTTGCTATAACACACAGCTGAAGCACAAATGTTTGCGTCGCTCCAAGGCCTTCTGCCGAGCCGATCGAACGATTCCACGAGCGCTGCACACTCTGGAATACTCACCCTCACTCAATGACCACCTGCCACTAGCGAGTACTGCCGCACGACACTCGATCGAGCCTCACACCCGTCAGTTCTTCCGCGGCTGCCCTTGATCAACCAACAAGCTCCACAGCTATGAATTGGCTTCCAGATCAAGCTCGAATCAGACTCTGCAAGTCCTGATTCCCTTCTGCCACAATCACCTCAGCTCTGCGCTCACGCTCTCCTCTCGGGTGATGATCGAAGAATTCGTCCGTCGCACACCAAAGATTGCTCTCTCTGAAATATGTGTATGCACTCGTGTATCGCTCAGCTTCGATCAACCTCTCTGCTCTGAACACCTTCAGCTTAAATAGCAGCACCACTTTAAGCAGTGTCCAGGTTTAGGCAGTGTCCCAACAAGAAAAATTATCTCCTAAAATCTAGGAGATTAGATTTGATATTTATCTTCAATTCAAATCTCCTTGTCTGACTAGTAAACCTTGCTGGAAAATACTCCACAGTATTTTTAGAAATCCTTCTGATGCTCTCCATACAGTTTCCAGCCCTTCCGGACGAGCCCAGATTGCTGCTGCCACTTGGACGGTTGATACAGCCAGTTGAACAAGCTCCTGCTGTAGCATCCCCTGCTGCAGTTGCTGCTAGTACACTTCTGCTGGCCTGCTTGATAATTTGAGCTGCAGCAACTCTTTGTTCACTTATGCTGGTTTTGTCAAACACTGCCATACTTGCATCATCACTTTGTTATGCATTTTCCTGCGTCACCTACACCTTTGGAAACACCATTAATGGTGAGCAATCCCGTTGGTGATCGCATTGAAATAGAACATTCTAGTCGCATTCGGAAGGGAGATAGTGATATGTTTGCCGATTTGATTCTCCTTAATATGCTTGACTTTGATATTATTTTGGGTATGGACTGGTTATCGGCTTATTACGCGACTCTCGATTGTCGTGAGAAGGTCATCATATTCAACATTCCGGATGAAGCAGAGTTTTCTTTTGTTTATGATAGAAGTCCATCGTCTACTTATTTAATATCAGCATTGACGACTAATAAGTTAATGGGAAAGTGATGTCAAGCCCATTTGGCGATGATATTGGATTCTCAGATTCAGACTCAGACATCCATGGATAAATTGTCGATTATGTCTGAGTTTAAGGACGTTTTTCCAGAGGACTTACCTGGAATACCTTTGATGAGAGATGTGGAGTTTTGTATTGATTTAGCTCCTGGCACGGAGCCCATCTCGATCCCTCCTTACCGAATGGCGCCAGCGGATTTGAAAGAATTGAAGGCTCAATTGCAAGAGCTCTTGACAAGGTTTTTGTCTGCCCTAGTATATCCCCGTGGGGTGCTCCTGTATTGTTTGTGAAGACGAAAGATGGGTCAATGAGACTATGTATTGACTATCGTCAGTTGAACAAAGTGACTGTGAAGAACAAGTATCCCTTGCCGAGGACTGATCACTTATTCGATCAATTACAGGGAGCAAGATATTTCTCAACGATTGATTTACGTTCTGGCTATCATCAACTTCGGATTAGAGAGCAAGATATTCCGAAGATGGCGTTTAGGACTCGTTATGGACACTACGAGTTCTTTGTTATGTCTTTTGGACTCATAAATGCACCAGCAGCTTTTATTGGGATGACGAACAATGTGTTTAGTGAATTTCTGAAGAAGTTTGTAATTGTGTTCATTGATGATATACTCATTTACTCAAAGACAAATGAGAATGATGCTATACACTTAAGGCAAGTTCTTCAAAGATTACGAGAGCATTAGATGTATGCTAAGTTTTCTAAATGTGAGTTTTGGATCACATTATCTCGAGTGAGGGTGTGAAGGTTGACTTGTCGAAGGTTGCAACAGTTGAACATTGGTCCACACCTACTTCAGTCACTGAAATCCGTAGATTTTTGGGTATGGCTGGTTACTATCGTTGCTTTGTGCAAGATTTTTCACGTATACCCGCACCATTGACTCGTTTAACTCAGAAAGGGGTCAAATTTGTTTGGTCGGAGGAGTGCGAAGAGAATTTTCAGAGATTGAAGAAAGCGTTAACGACAGCACCAAGTCTTGTCATTTTGGTACAGGTGGATTTAGCGTGTTGGTTTGGGATGTGTACTTATGCAGCACGGTTGAGTCATTACTTATGCTTCTCGGCAGTTGAAGAAACATGATCATAGTTATCCTACACATGATCTGGAGTTGGCAACAGTTGTATTTGCACTGAAAATGTGGCGGCACTATTTGTATGGAGAATCATTCAAGGTGTTCACTGATCATAAAAGCTTGAAGTACATTTTCAGTCAGAAAGATCTTAATCTTCGACAGCGTAGATGCATAGAGTTATTGAAGGATTATGATTGTACCATATCATATCACCCGGGAAAGGCTAATGTTGTCGCTGATGCTCTTAGTAGAAAGTCAATGGGATGTTTAGCGCACATACCTGATAGCAAGAGAATTGCTATGGATTTATGAGTCGTGCCTACTTTAGTGACTCGGAAAGGAGAAGCTCAAAGTACTGATTTCGAGTTGAGCAAGTTGACTACCGAAGTTCGAGAAGGTAAGCATGTTGACTTCATGATTGGTGATGCTGGTATTCTTAGATTTGGAAGTCGATTGTGTGTCCCTGCGA
The DNA here is from genome assembly GCA_963678935.1 of Umbilicus rupestris. Lineage (NCBI taxonomy): Eukaryota > Viridiplantae > Streptophyta > Magnoliopsida > Saxifragales > Crassulaceae > Umbilicus > Umbilicus rupestris. Next base: position 5,421,927 of record OY787626.1, on the reverse strand, counting down.
CGGGTGAGTTACGTGAAGAGATTTTGAGGGAGGCTCATGACACACCTTATGTTATGCATCCGGGTTCTACAAAGTTGTATCATGATCTTCGAGATATTTATTGGTGGAGTGGTATGAAATGGGATATAGCTGACTATGTATCCAGATGCTTAACTTGTCAGCAAGTGAAAGCTGAACACCAAAGACCGACTGGCTTACTCCAAAGTATTGAGATCCCAGAATAGAAGCGAAAGTGGATTACTATGGACTTCGTTACTGAACTTCCACGCACTGATAAGGGTCATGATTCAATTTGGGTGATTGTGGATAGATTCACCAAGACTGCACACTTCATTCCAATTAAGACCAGTTATTCGTCAGAGCAGTATGCACAATTGTACATCAAGGAGATTGTGTGTCTTCACCGTGTACCAATATCGATTATTTTTTATCGTGTCTCTCAATTCACATCTAGATTTTGGAGATCACCACAGGAAGCTTTGAGAACAAGGTTGCATTTGAGTACTGCATTTCACCCCCAGACAGATGGACAATCGGAGAGGACCATTCAGACATTAGAAGATATGTCGAGGGCCTGCATTATTGATTTTAATGGCAGCTGGGATAGAAATATACCATTGATGGAGTTTGCATATAATAACAGCTATCATTCTAGCATTCAGATGGCTCCTTTTGAGGCTTTATATGGTAGAAAGTGTAGATCGCCTATGGATGGTTTGAAATGGGTGAAAGCAAGTTGATTGGGCCTGATTTGATACGAGATGCTAATGAGACGGTCAGTTTAATCAAAGATAAATTGTTAGTAGCTCAGAGCCAACAAAAGTCTTATGTAGATCCTAAATGCAGAGTGTTAGAATTTCATACTAGTGATTATGTCTTTTTGAGAGTGTCACCAATGAAAGATGTTATGAGGTTTGGCAAGAAGGGAAAGCTTAGTCCTCGATTCATCGGTCCATTTGAAATGTTAGAGCGGATTGGTAAGGTGGCATACAGATTGGCTTTACCTCCGATATTATCAAATGTCCACCCAGTCTTTCATGTCTCGATGTTGTGAAAATACATTTCGGATCCGAATCATGTATTAGTACATGAACGACTTCAGATTGATGATATATTGTCCTATGACGAGCAACCTATTGCTATAGTGGAACCACAAGTAGCGAAACAAAGATGTAGTTTTAGTTAAAGTTTTATGGGAAAATCATACTAAGACTGAAGCTGTATGGGAATTTGAGAAGGATGTACAAAACAAATATTCTCAGCTTCTTGAATCCCAAGGTACGACTAGTTAAATTCGGGGACCAAATTTTTTTTAAGGTGGATAGAATGTTATGTCATGATTTAATCTTAAATATTAAATTAATTAAATTAATTATTATGTGAAAGAATTGACGGTTTAGGAGAAGTAATGGGTGGTTAAAATTAATTAAAATAAAAGTGGGGTGAAGTGAGATTTTAGGCTGCTGGGCAGAGGGAAGCAAAAACGAAGCGACGAGTATCGATTTAGGTCGCTCGCTCTGTCATCATCCATCGCTTTTCAACCTCTCTCTCATAATCCGCATCATCATCGTATTCTTATCGATAAGTAAATTGATGCCAGAAGAGCCACAACAAATTTGAGTCGATTTCCGGCAAGATTTCGCAATCATTGGTTCGTGATTGGAACAGTAGAGGTGAAATTGAGGTTGCTGATTTAGTTAGGGTTGTAAAATGAGGCTACTTTTCCGATCATATTTCGGGTCAAAGGTTTAAGTTTTGTGTTAAGATCTGGCTATTTCATCCTAAGCCATTTTGTCTACTATTCGCAACCTTGCTGTCTTTTTCTATAGAAACTGAGACGCGAGAGTGTCATATTTTGAAGGTAGTAGTAAATGCTGCTTGGTTATTTTGGCCGATAGGGTTGGTGGAACGATTTGTTGTAAGTTGTGACCATTTGTGTGAGTTTGGATCTGTTTGAGGTCGGGAGATGCCTTGATTGTTGAATTTGCGGAGATGGAGTCAATTGTTTGAAAATTTTGGGTTTCTAGGATATGCAACTGAGGTATATTTATTAGAAGATGAGGTATTTATCATTACGTAGTTCTTTTCAAGGATGAGTTGTTAGCCATTGTCAGGCAAGTTAGTAGTAGAATTAGTTCCGTGCCAGGGTACTAGACTGATTTTATCACAACTAGGATCAATTGATGAACATAGCGTATATTTGCCACAGATGGTTAAATACACTACTTGTAGCAATCATTGAGAATTTCGATGCGAACATGATTTAATTTGCTTTATATGTGCTATAGGTCATCATAACGGAATTTTGCACGGAGGTGATTGATTATCCGGTCCCAACAAAGTTTACATTGAATAAATAATATGCTTTTATTTATTTCGTATCGTTCATATTATATGTAACTAATATTACATATAATAGTGTATCAGTACTTGGATATAGCAAAACTTACCTTTTTCCATGCAGTTACTTGCTCCATCTTGGACTCACCATTATCAATGCAACAACCTACTGTCATATTTTCCAGATATGCTCATACTTGTACTGCACAGGTTACTTGTACAAAGTCTTGGACAATCTGTTGTATATTTTGTCGACATGCCATAATAATTTAGCAACAATCTCCCCCTTGACATTTGCAACAAAACTAACAACAGATTCTTCAGCAAGATGATATGCTCGTCCCGGTCATGTCATCGTCTTGTCATAAGCATATCAGTCATGTCATCTTCTTCTCCCCTTTTTGTTACAAATCCAAGGGGTGGCATTCACAGGTTCTGTGCGGATCGGATACTTCATGTTCATGATCAGGCCAATAAGTTATCCCAGATTTTGTTCTACCATGTTCTAGCAGATAACAATTAGTTGAGGAGCGGTGACCCTTCAACAAGCATTCACCTTCATTGTTGACCACTTTGCATGAGCTCTTCAGTTAGGTAGTCATGTTATATGCAACCAAGCAAGTGTCACCTTTCTCTTTTGCCTTCCAAATCTTTTGCCCACTGATAATCTAACCATTTTTTTCTCCATGTCCATTTTTCTATCATGGCAGTTTCTTCTGATGTGACCAATTATATTGCAGTACTAGCAAACCCTTGTATCTTTCCAATATGTTGTTTTCAACTTCTGTTCATGTAGCTCAGGGGTGACAACACCGGATTCTTTGACAAACATCATTTTGCACGGTGGGTCTTTGCCGGTAAACCCAATACCACTTACGTCTTTGGTCGATCTCTACATAGATAAAATAAAATCAAGTTTAGGTGTACCAGAATTCAGCATCCTCAGACATTTCTTGAGAGAATTCAATTCCTCCTTGACTTCGGTATGTTCATTACTGCTCTTCTGTATTTTCAGTTGTAGTTGGCTGATGGTTCCACGGTACTCAGCCTTCACATTGTCTAGTGCGTTCACTTGCTTCAGTAGCTCGCTCTTCTCTTCCTTCATGTTTGCAATTGTGGTATTTAACTTTAAGTTGATATCCACTACCTCCAGGCATTTTGTATGCATTAGAGAGAACTTATTGATGATACATTCTTTGCTAGGTTCATCATCTTCACTGTTTTCAATGTCCGACTCTTCATTTGAACAACAGCTGGTATAGATTTTTGAAATTGTAGAGGTCAGGGCCACAATATTGTTGTTGTTCTCCTCAGGCACATCCTCTTCAGAATCTCCATCACTCCATGTAGTTGTCAAGGACTTGTTGTTCCTTTTGCGAGTATTTGCACACTCTGCCTATATGTGTCCCTATGCTTCGCATTCTCTGCATAGAATCTTTTTGGATCTATTGAAATGATTCTGCTCTCTTGGTTCAGACTGCTGGTTTCTAGTTTGAAAATTCCCTCTGGACTTGTTGGACATTCTATCCCACCTCTTTCTTGTTCAACTTATTCATTAACTTTTCAAACTTCTTACTCAAGAGATCCATTACTTCTGATATTTCTTCTCCACTATCATAATCCGCTGCCTCAGCTTTTAATCCAATAATCTTTCCTTGAATGTAGGTTGGCTAATTGCCATCCTCATCTCGTATGTGGTGAGTGATCCTAAGAGGTTGTCGAGTCGCATGCTTTTCACATCTTGTGCCTCCTTAATGGCTGTGACTTTCATGTCAAATCTAGATGGCGGGGACCGTAGAGCCTTTCGTACTAACTTTTCTTATTGCATTGGTTCACCCAGATTAAATGCTTGATTGACCAAGTCACCCAAATTTGTAAAGAAGTCTTTAATGGTTTCGGCTTCATCCATCTTTAGTTCTTCAAATTGTGTGTTGATCTTTTGCATTCGGGATAGCTTGACTTTGTCGGTTCTTTCATGGTGGGTTTCCAGTATGTCCCATGCTTCTTTGGCTATTTCACATTTTGAAATCAACTTACAGATCTTCTCATCAACACTAGAAAAAATAGCATTCAAAGCCTTTACATTGCCGGTGCATACTCTATCTTCTTCTCTTGTCCATTGCTCCTCTAGTTTATCAATTTCTTTCCCTTCTTTATCTTTCACTTTAGATGCCTTCCAACTTCTGAGAATTGCTCTCCATGCTCCGTCATTGACTGTTTGAATGTACGCTTTCATCCGGACCTTCCAGTAGCCATAATTGTCTCCTTCCAATAATGGAGGTCGTGCTATGCTCTGCCCTTCTCTCATACTCGTCTTCCTTCAACCGTTTTACCAAGATCTTTTACTCTGTTTGTTGAGCATGCCACCAATAGAAAATGCAGAATATTGGATGGCAGGATTTTATCAACACGTTGGCAGAACAACTTCTTGAACAAGCTACGCAGTATGATGAGATGACAGATAGTAATCAATCCTACATACTAAGTACACAAGAAAGATTACCCAGTTCGGCTGTAAACTAGCCTACGTCTCGGGGGCTTATCCCAAGTCCGTGGGAACCAATTCACTATATCAAGTTCGAGTACAAGGACATTACAGAATAGCAGACTCCCTCTCTATTCTACCTTCACTCAACCAAAATGATCAGCACTTAGGCTCCCCCTGAATGTGAGACCTTTCGTCTCTTCCCACAGATAGAGTCTTTCTCCCGAGTAGACTCTCTTCCTTCTGGTGTTGTTGATCACTCAAGATCGGGTGCTTTCCAGTTTGTATATAATGCTTGTGTAATCTCTCAAGATCAGCTCACGGTTCTCTCTTCAAAGCATACCTTCATAGACTGTGTGTTGCTCATATTGATACTGAGTTACATCCCACGAATCTAGCCAGTTTATTTAGATTTTTTCCTTTGAATATCCTTTGTATCTTCTGAGATTGGTTTGTTGACTCCTTTGAATATTTGTTGCGATTTAGTTGATGTTATCTTTAAACCATATCTGCTGATTTTTTGCATGTGTTTTGACGAAGTCTCCCTTCGAGGTTCTACAGCGTTGGTCGATTTGTACAAAACCTTGAACATCCGGTTTGTACAGTTTTGTTCAACATGCCAAATGTGCACCCACAATCTCCCTCTTGGCATTTGCAGCAAAACTTACCTTTTTCCATGCAGCTACTTGCTCCACCTTGGACTCACCATTATCAATGCAACAACCTACTGCCATATTTTTCAGATATGCTCATACTTGTACTGCACAGGTTGCTTGTACAAAGTCTTGGACAATCTGTAGTATATTTTATCGATATGCCATAATAATGTAGCAACATATTTGTCAATATGGAAATTTTGTGTCCAAGCAATTTTTTAACCATGACGGTGCAGTACCCTCCGCCTATTTTTTAGGGTTAGCCATTCTGTTGGATCCTGAGGATCATGTACCTCATGTGTTTTTGATGATGACAACACCCGGTTAACACTTTAAATGAGTGTGCAGGATCATGTACCAGGATGGTCAGCGTGCTCCACCTCAGAGAGTCACGCGAGGGACATGAACCTGGGTTGGCAGCTGGACGAGCACTTCGGAGGAAGTCAAAGCTCCATGGATTCAACACTTATTACATGGAGTAATTAGACAAGTTGAAGCACAAAAGGTTTTGAACGCAATTAGTAAACGGAGTAAATGAAATCATTAAGTGCTTAGCTTTAAGTGCTTGTCTTTAAGTGCGGGAAGAATAACAAGTGCGTGTGGATCTCTCTCAAACGGTTGAACTGAGATTGTTCAGAGAAGGAGGAGCAGCAGAAGCTTGAGAATCACATCGGTGCGTCAAGAGCTGTTCTTCGGTGAGTTGGAGACGAGTGGACGATTCAGGGAATCGTTGGAGGGACTTGTCTCTGGAAGTCACGATTGGTGATTTGGAATCATCGGGCGTAGGTGACTTGTTTTCGTAGTAGTAATCTATACTATTACTGGTGTACAAATAGTGTAAGTATTTGTACAGTCTATAGATTAATAAAATAATCTTTAGACGAATTCCGCTGTGCACTAAAACTCTGAGGTACACGTACCTGCAAACTACGTTCAGGTCCATAACAGTTCCTTTACTTAGTTTTGAACTAATCACGATTCTGTCAATTGGTATCAGAGCCGCTGGTTCTAGATTTTGATTAGTATTGCAGGAATGTCAGGAGATTCGTTTGCAACCCCGCCAAAGTTGAAGGCAGGCGAATATGACTCGTGGGCGATCAGATGTGAGGAACATGTCCTCTCGCTGGATGGTGAAGTCTGGCAGATCATTGAACAAGGTAAACAACTCATCATGGATGAAACAGACAAAACCAAGGAGAAAGCACGAGCTCGGTACACTACCGCGGACTTTAAAAAGCTGCAAAAGAACGCTCAAGCCATGAAGGTACTTCATTCAGCACTGGAACCAGGTGATCTTGCCAAGGTCCTGATCTACACAGACCCGTCAGAGGTCTGCAGACGTTAGGAGGAACAGGATCCTCACTGCACAGATGAAGTACAACAGCCTTCGTCAAGCTAAGGGCAAATCTATACATGGCTATCATTCAAGGTTTCAGGGGTGTCTGTCAATCCTTTCAAGACTGGGAAAGGAGTATGAGCAATGGGAAGTTACCCATCATTTCCTACAAGGACTCGATCCAGAATGGCATGACATTTCCAGGACTCTGGCTGCCCTTGCTGAGACAAAGAGAATCACGCTGGAAGACGGATGAGTGTTTTTATTGTGGCAAAAAGGGTCATTTTGCCAAGGATTGTTGGAAGAAACAGAAGGACAAGTCCAACAAAGAAAAATCTGCTGATGAGAAACCAAAAGAGATGATCGCCGCATGGGGTGACTCGGATGAAGACAGTGACTCGGAAAGTCAGTGCAAGAACAAGTCCTCAAAAAGGAACATGTGCCTCATGGCCAAGGGAGGGTCATCTACATCAGAGGTAAAACATTCTTCTGTGTCTTCAGATTTCAAAACACGTGCGGATTCATTACTTATCATTCAAGGTCTTTGTGATAAATATGATGAGTTAACTGATATTATTGCTGTAAAAGATGCTCTAATTGATGAGAAGTCTGCCAAGATTCGGCAATTTCAGAGGGAACTTGCTGGGAAACAAAGGAGTGTTTCCAGATTGCAGGTACTTGAACCCGGTGTTAAGGCGAATGCAAAGAAGTCCAAACCAGGGCTGGGTTATGGTGATGTCACCATCGCAAGAAGAGCACAGAACGCTGGACAGCCTAGGAGTACTCCACGGGTAAAAGTGGATCTCGGAGATGAGGCTAAGACATATGGTAAGGGTTACCATATTTGGACGAAGTTCGCTCAGGGACAAAGACCAGCCAGCATAAATTTCAGCAAACAAAAGAAGAAGATTTCTGATAAGGAGAATTTCAGGAAAAAGAAGATCTGTTTCCATTGTGGGAAGGAGGGACATCTTCAGGCGAAGTGTTTTGTGAGGCAAACCCCCAAAGTCAAGGATCAGAGACCTGGTGGTTCCATGCGAGGAACAAGTACCCGGAGAGATTCTGCTATTAAATCAACGACTAATCCTTCAAAGCTCATTACCTGTGTTGACTCTAAGTCAGATAGGAAACCCAAAAAGGCTAAGCCAATTTGGGTTCCTAAGAATTAATTGTTTGTGTGCAGGTGGGGAGAGGAACAGGTCCCTGGTATGTGGACAGCGGATGCTCAAGTCACATGACCGGAAGGATGGACCATTTCTCCTCTCTACAGCAGCATTCCGGAGGTTCCATTACTTTTGGAAATAGAAGTAAAGGAGAGATCTTCGGAATAGGTATGGTGAACTTGAATAAGAAGGTTAGCATTGACGGTGTGAACTTTGTTCAAAATTTAAAGTTTGATTTGCTCAGTGTTTTTCAACTCTGTCAAGGGGGAAACAACAAGGTTTGAAATTCGTAGTGTCTTAGTTCGACAGATTTTGTGAACAAGCAGTTGCTGCAGCACACTCTTGTTCACTTAAATATTGTCACAGCAAGCAATGAACAAGGCACAGGTTTGTTCACCCAGTTCGGCCAATCTGCCTACGTCTGGGGAGGACTATTCTTCAGTCCTCAATCCACTCAACCAACGGTTCCAAGTACACTCGGTTACAACACACGCAACCTATGCTACTCAACCTTGTGTGGACCACTCAACACAATCAGAACAAGCTCTGATTTGTGTCTGCACACCCTCTACAATATGTCAATCTAGAATAGCTACAATCCTCTCAAAGAACTCAGCCTATTCTAAATTACACTACTTAGCAGGGTTGCTGCAGCAACAGCTGTAACACACAGCTGAAGCACAATGTCCGCGTCGCTCCAAGGCCTTCTGCCGAGCCGATCGAACCTCTCTAAGAGCGCTGCACACTCTGGATAACTCCCCCTCACTCAGTGACCACCTGCCACTAGTGAGTACTGCCGCACGACACTCGACCTAGCCTTCCACCCGTCAGTTCTTCCGCGGCTGCCCTTGATCAACCAACAAGCTCCCCAGCTCTGAATTGGCTTCCAGATCAAGTCCGAATCAGACTCTGCAAGTCCTGATTCTCTTCTGCAACACTCACCTCAGCTCTGCGCTCAACGCTCTGCTCTTGGGTGATGATCGAAGTAAACTCCCGTCGCACACAACAAATTGCTCTCCGTGAATTCTGTGTATGCACTCGTGTGTCCCTCAGCTTCGATCGCCTCTTCAGCCCTGAACCCCTTCTGCTTAAATACCAGGACCACTTTAAGCAATTTCCAAGTTTAGGCAATTGACCCACAAGATCAATTAACTCCTAAAATCTAGGAGATTAGATTTGATTATTAACTCCAATGCAAATCTCCTTCTTTGACTAGTAAACCTTGCTGGAAAATACTCCATAGCATTTTAGAAATTCTTCTGATGAACTGCATAGCAATCCCAGCCCTTCTAGACACGCCCAGATTGCTGCTGTTTTTTGGACAGTTGAAACAGCCAGTTGAACTAGCACCTGCTGCAGCATCCCCTGCTGCAGCTGCTGCTAGTTCCCTTCAGCTGTCCTGCTTGATTATTTGAGCTGTAGCAGCTCCTTGTTCACTTGTGCTGGTTTTGTCAAACACTGCCATTCTCGCATCATCAAGGTTGTTTTCACAGCTAATGGTTGTTTTGTGAAGTGTTTGAGTTCAGGTAAAATACTTCTCAAGGGAACTGTTGAGAATGGGGTATATAAGACCGATCCAGACTGGGATCCAGAAGAATACCTCTGTTTATCATCAAGGAAGGATGATTCGAGTCTTTGGCATAGGCGTCTGGGCCATGTGAATATGAAGCTGATGAAGAAACTTCACAGTCTGGGTCTTGTCCGTGGGTTACCTGATGTGGGAATTGTACCTGACGAGGTATGTGTTCCCTGTATGAGGGGTAAACAGACAAGGACCTCCTTCAAGCCAAAGAAGGAAGTGAGCACCAGCAGACCGCTGGAGTTGGTTCATATGGATCTATGTGGACCTATGAGGACTCAGTCTATTGGAGGGAACAAGTATGTGTATGTCTTGGTGGATGACTACTCAAGGTATACGTGGACCATCTACCTCTCCTCAAAAACGGAGGTATTTGACGAGTTCAATACCTGGGTCAGGGCAGTGGAGACCTTGTTTGCTCAGAAGCTCAGAAGCATAAGGTTAGATCATGGAACAGAGTTTGATAATGCTCAGTTCATTGGATGGTGTGCAAGCCGAGGAGTGCATCATAATTTTTCAGCACCGAGGACTCCACAGCAGAACGGAGTCGTTGAACGGAAGAACAGAACCCTGGAAGACATGACCAGGACACTGTTGCTGGAAAGCGGATTACCCAAGAGGTTTTGGGCAGAAGCCATGAACACGGCATGCTACGTGGTGAATAGGGCCTATCTGAGACCGCTTATCAACAAGACCCCGTATGAGTTGTTGAGAGGACGAAAACCTAACATATCCCACTTAAGGACTTTTGGATGCAGATGCTTCGTTCATGACAACGGGAAGCATCAACTAGGGAAGTTTGATGCTAGAAGTGATGAAGGTATTTTTGTAGGGTACTCTGCACACAGCAAAGCCTACAAGGTGTATATCCGACGGACTAGGACAGTCGAGGAAAGCATACATGTGGTGTTTGACGAGGGTGTCATGCCAGGGAACCCTGCAGAGGTTCAACAGCCTGTGGAGATTCGGGTCAGACAGGAACCTGCTGAGGAAGTATTTATGTTAGCACGGTCAGATCCGGACAACACAGAAGGCAGTTCAACACAAGGAGGTGTTGATGTTCCAGCACAAGAGGGTGCTGATGGGGATCAGGAGGAAGCTGATCAGGATCCAGATGTTGCTGGTGAAGATCCAGTTGAGGTACAAGTACCGGAGGAACAGCATGAGGATCAGAGTCAGGTACTTGAAGCAGATCAAGTATCTGAGGGTGATAACAGTGGTATGGAAGCCATAGGAGCTGTGGTTCCACTGAGAAGGAGTTCTCGGGTTAGTCAACCTAACACTAGACTTCAAAATTTTCAATGTTATTCTGCATTTCAGGGGGAACAAGTTCAGACTGCGTTCGTGTCCCTGATGGAACCCAAGACAATCCAGGATGCACTCAAGGATCCCGACTGGGTTCAGGCGATGCATGAGGAGCTGCATCAGTTCGAAAGGAACAAGGTATGGAGACTTGTACCCAGACCGGAAAATAGGAAGGTGATAGGTACTCGTTGGGTCTTCAGGAATAAGCGAGATGAGAAGGGAGCTGTTGTTCGGAACAAGGCCCGGTTGGTAGTACAAGGGTACAATCAACAGGAGGGCATTGATTATGATGAGACCTTCGCACCGGTAGCAAGATTGGAGGCTATCAGGTTGCTCATTGCCTATTCTGTCCAGCATGGCTTCAAGCTCCATCAGATGGACGTGAAGACGGCGTTCCTGAACGTAAACCTCAAGGAGGAGGTGTACGTGAAGCAGACTCCAGGGTTCGAAGACCCAGAGCATCCAGACCAGGTATATGTCCTCGACAAGGCGCTTTATGGATTAAAGCTGGCACCTAGAGCATGGTACGAGAGGTTATCCGACTTTCTCATAGCTCATGGATATGAGCGGGGAGCCGTGGATAAGACGCTGTTTCTTCTAAGGACGAAGAAGCATCTCTTGGTGGTGCAGGTCTATGTAGACGACATAGTCTTCGGGTCAACCAGCGACGAATTGGTCAAGAGTTTCACCCAGCTCATGGAGAGTGAGTTTGAGATGAGTATGGTCGGGGAACTTACCTTTTTCTTGGGGCTGCAGATCCAGCAGGAGTCAAATGGGACTCGGATACATCAGGAGAATTACCTGACCGAGGTAGTCAAGAAGTATGGACTTGATCAATCAAAGCCCTCGACTACTCCGAGTTCTACCAGTGTCTCTTTAACCAGGGACGAGAACTCGCCAAAGGCAGATCAAACACTTTACAGAGGGATGATAGGTTCACTCTTGTACCTAACTGCAAGTCGTCCTGATATAATGTTTAGCGTTTGTGTTTGTGCCAGGTACCAAGCAGATCCAAGGGAATCTCATGTGAAGGCCGTGAAGAGGATTCTGAGATACCTGAAGGGAACCAAGAAACTGGTTCTGTGGTACCCGAGGTACAAGTCCCTGGCTTTGGAAGGGTACACTGATGCGGATTACGCCGGTGATCGAGCTGACAGGAAGTCAACTTCGGGTATGGCTCAGTACTTTGGGTCCTGTCTAGTCTCATGGGGGTCCAAGAAACAGAACTCAGTAGCCTTGTCCACAACGGAGGCTGAGTATGTTGCGGCAGGTTCATGTTGCGCACAACTCCTCTGGTTGAGGAACCAGCTAAGTGACTTTAACCTTTTCTTTGATCAAATTCCTATCTATTGTGATAATACAAGTGCCATCTGTGTAGCTAAAAATCCGGTACATCATAGTAGAATGAAACATATAGAAATTAGACATCATTTTATTAGGGATTGTGTGGAAAAGGGACTTGTTTCTATGGAAACCTGCATGACTGAAGAACAAGTGGCGGACATTTTCATTAAGCCTCTGAGCAGGGAGCCTTTTGAGAAGTTCAAGATGGCACTTGGCATGATTTCGACTCAGTGAGGTACCTCTATCTTGAACCTCAATGACTGGTTAGAATAGGGGTAGAGTAGTTATGCATATTAGCCTGAGGTATGTGATCCCGCCAACATGTGATAGATTGATTGCATATCTTACTTCTTGTTTAAAAGTAAGAGTGTCATGTTGGTGTTCGAAAATATCTTGTTTCCAGCCTATGTACCTTCCGGATCTTGAACCTCACAATCCGCATGAAGGAAGTGTACCATGCTGCCCTAGCCACATATCCATTTGATCCTCGGACAATTCACTTGAGGTATAAATTTGTGTGATTTTATTTGAGTGATTTCAGTTGTGATGTTCTTATACTTTATAACCCTTACGGTTGAGCCGAACCATCACAACGTCCCTTGAGGAGTCTCTTGAGAGGTATGGGTATGGCATTCACTGGTTCAGGACCGAGATCAGACTCAGGTACCTGAGTAAGCACTGAGGTATATGTACCAGCACAATTAATGGGCGTATCGGTTGGTTGTCCAGATTCAAAAGAATTTCAAAAATCAGGGCGAGAAATCAGGGTTTGAAAATTAAGGAGAGACGGTTACCAAAAGTTGCCATAAAAGAGGGATTAGGGCTTGAAATCAAGACACACTTTCACAAAAATTCCCGAGCAAATCCTCTCACATATTCTCTCCCGAAATCTCTCAGCAAAATCGATGGAGTCCACAAGCGTTAACAAAGGTGCGAGCGGCGCTTCTTCAGAGGGTCTGGAGAACCTGCCTCAGATATTGGCGCTAGAGGCCCAAGTCCCAGCGGCTGTTGTACCTGTGGCAGTGGAAGCGACGGCGGTGGCTAAAGAAATTTCTGAGGCTGAAGGTAAGGCTTCTGAGTCTGAGGATGTTAATACTGTTGTTGATAATGTTGCTGTGGAGGTCCCAGGAGGGGACATAGACTTAAACGTTGTTGTGGAGGTCCCAGAAGGGGACGGGGACTTGGGTGTTGTTGAGAAAACTCCAGAGGGAGACAAAGCTGTTGGAAAAGTGACTGGTGTTGTCGCTGAGTGTTCAGGGGAGAACACGATCAGCGACGAGGTAAACGAAGGGGCAGATGCGTCTCGCGTCAATGAGAAGGTCAGAGACCTACCTGCTGAAATGGAGGAAAATCCAGAGCAAAGCAGTGGAGAGGAGGATGACTCAGAGACCCTCCTTTCAAAGACATTGAAGGAGATTCATGCTATGGGGAAGATTGCTACTCCGAGCTCAATGAAGGGGAAGGCTGTTAGGGAGCCATCTCCGGAGTCAAGTGATGACGTCCAAATTGTGAAAGCCTCAGCCCCATCAAAAAGATCAGCTGTAAGGAAGAGCCAAAGGCATATCAGAGCCCAGCCGCCCCCTCCTAAGGTCCCAGTGGAGAAAAGGAGACGGAGCGTTGTTGAGGAGGATCAGGAACCGCTGCCTACACCTGCCAAGAAATTGAAGGCACAAAAGAAAGAGTTGTTGGAGGAGATTGAATGCACCGAGGAGTGGTTCAGGGAACAGCAGCTTGATAGCATCTTTGAAATGATCAAGGCCCAAGGGTGGCAGAACTTGTTTGCGGCTGAGGAGGTTGTCAGCCCAGAAGCAGTGGTGGAGTTCTATGAGGACCTGTCGAAAGAGGTCAAGGGGAATATTGTTTACTTGGACTTTAAGATCAGAGGAGAAGAGTTGAGAGTCTCCAGCTTGGACCTGTCTCACATTCTAGGGATCCCGCATACCGGGTATGATCATTTTACAAAGGGGGTGTGGCCTGCTGAGGCCGAAGACAGGTATGTGATCCAGGAGAGGATCTGCGGGACAGCTGAGCCTGGGAAGGTACCGACTAAGTATATGTCGGTGGAGGTTAAGATCCTCCATAAATTGTTTGTGAACAATTTTCTGCAGCGAGGGTCAAAGACCAGTTTTGTGCAGCTCGAAGATGTCTTGATTCTGGATAAAATGATCAAAAAGGAGCGCATAAACCTTCCCAAGCTAATCCTCCACCAGATGGAGTACTTGAGCTCTTATAAGATCGCAGGCTTTGGCCGGTTTGTCAAACGAATCCTTGAGTTCCACGAGGTGTATGGGAACCCGGAGAACGAGGTCCCTGTAGTCAGAAAATTTGAACCAGCCATTTTCAAGAAGATGGGACTGATTTTTGACATGGAAAAAGGATGGATTCGTGACCCGGCAAAGCAGGCTGGAGATCAAGCAGCTGAAGAAGTTCAAAAGGAACAGGTCCCTGGTGATCGAGCTGTCATAGAACTGAGGCTGGAACAGATTGAGGGTGGGATTCTTGAGATCAAAGAAGGAATGGCACAGTTGACCTCAGAGCTGGGAGTTGTGAAGAAAGCAGTCGGTCAGGTGGTGAAAGAGGTTGGCAAGATTATAAGCTTAGTTTCCGGGTCAGGTTCACGAACCTGAAACAATGAATGCCAGTACCCCCTGCCTACAGAGACTTGCCCATTTCTTTATCCCAACCATGTTAATCCTCTATTTTTCTTTCATGTACGTTGATGAACATCCATGACTCTTTGCTTTTAAGTTTGAAGTTTGTTGTACCTTTGATTTTAATTGCATATGGTGGTGACCTCTATTTATGGCTAATATGTGTTAACTGCCTAACCCTTGTTTGATGATGCCAAAAGGGGGAAGAGGTAGTGGAGTACCTATCCAGGGGGAATCATGTCAGGTATTCATTCTTGACACTGCTTACAAGTCCCTGCTTGGGCTTAGGGGGAACCTGTTCCCATCTTTTGATTCAGTGGATAGTTGAGACTAGTTAGATAACTAGGACTGAGGTTTGTCATGGTGGGTTTGTCATCATCAAAAAGGAGGAAAATGTTGGATCCTGAGGATCATGTACCTCATGTGTTTTTGATGATGACAACACCCGGTTAACACTTTAAATGAGTGTGCAGGATCATGTACCAGGATGGTCAGCGTGCTCCACCTCAGAGAGTCACGCGAGGGACATGAACCTGGGTTGGCAGCTGGACGAGCACTTCGGAGGAAGTCGAAGCTCCATGGATTCAACACTTATAACGTGGAGTAATTAGACAAGTTGAAGCACAAAAGGTTTTGAACGCAATTAGTAAACGGAGTAAATGAAATCATTAAGTGCTTAGCTTTAAGTGCTTGTCTTTTAAGTGCGGGAAGAATAACAAGTGCGTGTGGATCTCTCTCAAACGGTTGAACTGAGATTGTTCAGAGAAGGAGGAGCAGCAGAAGCTTGAGAATCACATCGTGCGTCAAGAGCTGTTCTTCGGTGAGTTGGAGACGAGTGGACGATTCAGGGAATCGTTGGAGGGACTTGTCTCTGGAAGTCACGATTGGTGATTTGGAATCATCGGGCGTAGGTGACTTGTTTTCGTAGTAGTAATCTATACTATTACTGGTGTACAAATAGTGTAAGTATTTGTACAGTCTATAGATTAATAAAATAATCTTTAGACGAATTCCGCTGTGCACTAAAACTCTGAGGTACACGTACCTGCAAACTACGTTCAGGTCCCTAACAGTTCCTTTACTTAGTTTTGAACTAATCACGATTCTGTCACATTCCTCATGACCCTTGCTCAAAAATCAATGTCGATAATTGCGCATTGCCACATAAGTGGTCATTAGGAGTGAACATCCCCCAGTATAAGTGGTGGAGGATCATCAGCCTTCATTTTTCATATGTGGGAAACTCGAAGATCCTGACTTGCACAAATATATACTTCGCCAATCCTATCGGACAAGTACAAAGCATATCTTTTAGTTTGACTTTATCTAATGCCACATGTCCTTGATAACAACATCAAAAAAATTTTATGTATTATTATAATTACGCATCAACTTAATTAAAAATTCAACATATACTGGTGATGGTAATCATATAAGGAATTTATAAGAGTTAAATTATTCTAAATTTATAAAGAAATGGGGGGTTTTTTGTGAGAAAAATGAGAAACAAAAGTAAAAAAATGTTTTAAGTTAATGAAAAGCACAATTTAGAATTTTTCCCTGTGACTCGTGAATTATCATTGACACTAAATATAAAATTAGATTTATCTTTTAATTCAAGCATATAATCGTGTATGTACTAAGTTATATGCTCTTATATCGTTAACTCGCTCGTGCACAAAATTTTTTTTAATCAAGTATACATGCAAAATAAAAACATTACAATCAAAGTGAGGTATCCTAATAAATTATACATAAACTTTAATCAACATAAAAAGCAAATAACTTGTTTTTGGAAGTCAAGTCACTCAATAATTTTTAGCAATTCCTAGTTTCGCTAAGCCCCTGCTCTTTTGCATTTAAATTTTAAGTACTTAAGTTAAATTAAGTACACTTAAGTTAAGTTAAGTTAAGTTAAGTACATTCCCTCATGTATACATAACGTCTTTCATCACCACCACCACTATTCATCACCATCATCACCACCACCACTATTTATCACCGCCACTATCCATCACCACCACTATCCATCACAACCACCACCACTATTCACCACCACCCTAACACCATTCATCACCACCACCACTTACATCACCATCATCACCACCACTATTCATCAAAACCACCACAATTCATCACCACCACCACCACTATTCATCACAACCACCATTATTCACCACCACCACTATTCATCACCACCCCCACTATTCATCACCACCCCCACTATTCATCACCACAACCACCACTATTCACTAAGAGGTTGTGGTGGATGGTGTTGGGTTGTGGTGTTGGTAGTGTTGGCGGTGGTGGGTTGTGGTGGTGATGATGATGGTGGTGGTGGGTTGTGGTCGTGGTGGATGGTTTGGTGATGGGTTGTGGTGGGTGGTAGTGGTGGCGGTGGTGGGTTGTGGTGGTGATGATGGTGGTGGTGGTGGTGGTGGTGGGTTGTTGTGGTGGCGGTGGTGGGTTGTGGTGGTTGTGGTGATGATGGTGGTGGTGGGTTATTGTTGTGATGGTGGTGGGTTGTGGTGGTGGTGGTGGTGATGGTAGTGGGTTATGTGGTGGTGGGTTGTTGTGATGGTGGTGATGGTGATGGGTTGTGGGAAGGAGATTTGCATTGGAGTTAATAATCAAATCTAATCTCCTAGATTTTAGGAGATAATTGATCTTGTTGAGTCAATTGCCTAAACCATGAAATTGCTTAAAGTGGTGCTGCTACTTAAGCTGAAGGGTTCAGGGCTGAAGAGGTTGATCGAAGCTGAGGGATACACGAGTGCATACACAGATTTCAAAGTGAGGATCTTTAGTGTGTGACGGTAGTTTACTTCGATCATCACCCGTGAGCAGAGTGTTGAGCGCAGAGCTGTGGTGAGTATTGCAGAAGAGAATCAGGACTTGCAGAGTCTGATTCGTGCTTGATCTGGAAGCCAATTCAGAGCTGAGGAGCTTGTTGGTTGATCAAGGGCAGCCGCGGAAGAACTGACGGATGGAAGGCTCGGTCGAGTGTCGTGCGGCAGTACTCACTTGTGGCAGGTGGTCACTGAGTGAGGGGGAGTTATCCAGAGTGTGCAGCGCTCTTGGAGAGGTTCGATCGGCTCGGCAGAAGGCCTTGGAGCGACGCGGACATTGTGCTTCAGCTGTGTGTTACAGCTGTTGCTGCAGCAACCCTGCTGAGTAGTGTAATTTAGAATAGGCTGAGTTCTTTGAGAGGATTGTAGCTATTCTAAGATTGACATATTGTAGAGGGTGTGCAGACACAAATCAGAGCTTGTTCTGATTGTGTAGAGTGGTCCACACGAGGTGAAGTAGCATAGGTTGCGTGAGTTGTAACCGAGTGTACTTGGAACCTTTGGTTGAGTGGATTGAGGACTGGAGAATAGTCCTCCCCAGACGTAGGCAGATTGGCCGAACTGGGTGAACAAATCTGTGCCTTGTTCATTGCTTGATGTGACAATATTTAAAGTGAACAAGAGTGTGCTGCAGCAACTGCTTGTTCACGAAATCTGCCTAAATTGAGACGCTGTGAAATTTCAATTGGTATCGGAGCGGGAACTCGACACACAGAGTTAAAAGATCCTACAGTGTCTCTGAAGAAGCCAAGACAATGAAGGAAGGACAGAGCACAAGCAGACCTCCATTATTGGAAGAGAGCAATTATGGATATTGGAAAGCTAGAATGAAAGCCTTTCTCAGGGCTATTGACGAGAAGACATGGAGAGCTGTTGTGGTTCAGTGGTCTCCCCCAATCACCATGGATGAGTAAGGAGTGACTAGAATAAAACCTGAAGAGCAATGGACTGATGAAGAAGGTGCTGCAGCAACTGGTTATTCAAAGGCTTTGAATGCAATTTTTGCTGCAGTGGATGCTAACAATTTCAGGCTGATATCAAACTGTGATATGGCCAAGCAAGCATGGGAAATTCTGCAAACTGCCCATGAAGGAACTGATAGAGTGAAGTTGTCAAGACTCCAGATAATTGCCACACAATTTGAGAATCTGAGGATGCAGGATGAAGAAACAGTCACTGAGTTTAATGCTAAACTCTGTGATCTTGCAAATGAAGCTCATGCCCTTGGTGAACCTATCCCTGAAGAAAAGCTTATCAGAAAGGTTCTCAGATCGCTGCCCACAAAATTTGACATGAAAGTGACGGCCATTGAAGAAGCTCAAAATGTCAGATTCATGAGGTTGGAAGAGCTGATGGGGTCTCTCAAACAATTTGAGATGAAACTGGTCAAAGAAGACACCACTTCCAAGGACAAGAATGTTGGATTGAAAGCTGAAGCAGAAACCAAGCAGACAGTTCCAGATGATCAGTTGAGCATGCTTGTTAAGAACCTTGGGAAGTTTCTGAAAAACATGGAATCCAGAACTGAGAGGAGCTCTTCCTCGCGAAGACAATTCAGAAGGGGCAGTGAAAGTAAAAGGAAAGGAAAGGAACTGGCTCAGAGTGAAGATGGAAAGAAAGAAATGAAGAAGGGAGTCCAATGCTGGAATTGTGCAGGCTACGGTCATCGACAAATCAACTGCACCAGCAAACGGATGAAAAAGAGGGCTCTCTCTGCCAGTGGAAGTGAAAATGAGAAAGAGCTGAGTGAAGATGAATGCAACATGGCCAGATACAGGTCTGCAAGAAGAGGCTTAAAAACACAAGAAAGATTGAACCAGGACTTGCTACAACAATCTCTATATCACCGTAACAAGAGAGTTTCAAAGTATAAAAAATGTTACAGCTGTGGTCGCAAAGGTCATATTAAAAGAAACTGTTTCTCAGCTCGTGCCAGAATAACATCACCCAGGGAATCTGTCAGGCAGAATCATGCGCAGACTCAGCTCCTCGCTCTTGTCAGCACAGCTAGCACCTCGGACAAGATAAGCTGGTACTTTGATAGTAATTGTTCAGGACATATGACAGGAGAAAGATCCTTTCTGAAAAACATTACTCCCTGTTTGGAACAACGTGTGAAGTTTGGTAATGGTCTG
Organism: Umbilicus rupestris; assembly: GCA_963678935.1. NCBI lineage: Eukaryota > Viridiplantae > Streptophyta > Magnoliopsida > Saxifragales > Crassulaceae > Umbilicus > Umbilicus rupestris. Next base: position 5,402,084 of record OY787626.1, on the reverse strand, counting down.
AAAGGAAGAGTTCTGGGAAGAGGAACTTTGGCAGTGGAAGGAATGCCGAGTCTGAGCAATGTTCTTCTGGTGGAAGGGCTAAAGGCTAATCTCATTAGCATCAGCCAGCTATGTGATGGGACTAAACAGGTAAAGTTTACGAAAGACTCATGCAAAGTTCTTGATAAATCTGGAAAGTGTATAATGGAAGGAACCAATCAGACCTGCTATGAGCTCTGGAATCAGAAAAAGCCCACGGTTAAATACTTTCATATCTTTGGAAGTGACTGTTTCATTCTGAGAGACCGGGAGTATAGAAAGAAACTCGACCCTAAGAGTGATCCTGGATTGTTCTTGGGATATTCAACAAACAGCAGGGCCTATCGAGTCTTCAACCAGCGAACAAAGACTGTCATGGAATCCATAAATGTTGTTGTCAATGATACAGAAGAAGCTTCTACCCCTGACTCTGACACTGGTGAAGAAGACTCTGATCTTGAAGAAGTGCCTGACAAACAGACCAGAAGTGAACAAGCTGCGGCTCCAGAAGATGCTACAGCAAGTGCTGAAGCAGAAATTCCAGATGATCAATTGGAAAGCTTGTCTGATGATCTTCACACTGATGCTCCTGATCCTCCTTCAAGGCAGCCCCCAAAGAAGATTCAGAAGAATCATCCCTTGACAAATGTGATTGGGGATCCCTCAGACAGAAGAAGAACCAGAAGTCATGCCTATCTCAATACATGTTTCATGTCCAGCATTGAACCCAAGAATTACAAGGAGGCCATGAATGATGAATTCTGGATAATGGCTATGCAAGAGGAATTGGCAGAGTTTGAAAGACATGATGTCTGGGATCTGGTAGACAGACCAAATGGGGTAAACATTATAGGCACAAAATGGGTGTTCAAAAACAAAACTGATGAAAAGGGCAACATTACACGAAATAAAGCCAGACTGGTTGCCCAGGGATATTCTCAGATTGAAGGTCTAGACTTTGAAGAAACGTTTCCTCCAGTGGCTCGCCTGGAGGCCATCAGACTTCTTCTTGCAATGTCTTGCTTCCTGGGGTTCAAATTATATCAAATGGATGTTAAAAGTGCGTTCTTGAATGGAGATCTCTCTGAAGAAGTTTATGTCTCTCAACCAAAAGGTTTTGAAGATCCTCATCATCCAGAACATGTGTATAAATTGAAGAAAGCTTTATATGGACTCAAACAGGCTCCTCGGGCATGGTATGAAAGGTTGACAGTATTCCTGAAAAAACATGGCTACAACCGAGGGGGAGTTGACAAAACCTTGTTTGTCAAAAGAACTCAGTCAGATGTGATCATTGCTCAAATATATGTGGATGATATTGTCTTTGGATCAAGGTCCCCGCACCTGGTGAAGCAGTTTGTGAATCATATGCAGCAAGAATTTCAAATGAGCATGGTAGGAGAACTTTCATACTTTCTTGGTCTGGAGATTACTCAGAAAAAGGATGGTATCTTTATTGCTCAACGTAAATACAGCAAGTCCCTTGTGAAGAAATTCCAGCTAGATTCAGCAAGTCACAAGCGAACCCCTGCTGCCACTCATGTGAAAGCCATCAAAGATGAGCACGGTATGGAAGTGAGTCAGACTGTCTACAGAAGCATGATTGGGAGCTTGCTTTACCTAACTGCCAGCCGTCCTGACATTTCCTATGCTGTAGGAGTCTGTGCCAGATTTCAAGCTTGTCCCAGAGACAGTCATTTGCAGTTGGTCAAGCGCATCATTCGGTATGTCGGAGGAACTGTGGACTATGGCTTATGGTACACTAAAGACACAAGTGCTAATCTGGTCGGATACAGTGATGCAAACTGGGTAGGTTGCTCAGAGGACAGGAAGAGCACTTCGGGAGGCTGTTTCTTCCTAGGGAATAATCTGATCTCTTGGTTCAGCAGAAAACAGAATAGCATTTCTCTATCCACTGCCCAGGCTGAATACATTGCCGCTGGGAGCTGCTGTGCACAAATGTTGTGGATGAAGCAAATGCTGAGTGAGTATGGGATTGCTCAAGATGAAATGACTCTCTACTGCGACAATATGAGTGCCATCAGCATATCTAAGAATCCGGTTCAGCACAGCAGAACCAAGCACATTGACATTCGTCATCACTTCATCCGTGATCTAGTTGAAAAGAAAGTCATTTCGCTCCAGCATGTGGTGTCTGCCAAACAACTTGCTGATATCTTCACCAAAGCTCTGGATGCAGCTCGGTTTGAAGACCTGAGAGCCTCTCTAGGGCTCTTCGTGTTGTCTCCATAAGTTTTCCCAGACACACCCCCTCGTCATTTGTTCCAAAAAGGGGGAGGAGAAGAGCAGGCTAAGAAGTGGAGGAGAATTTCTCAGAATAAATCTCTGGTAGGTTTTGTCAAAATGCCAAGGGGGAGATTGATGATGCAAGTATGGCAGTGTTTGACAAAACCAGCATAAGTGAACAAGAAGCTGCTACAGCTCAAACAAATCAAGCAGGCCAGCAGAAGGGAACTAGCAGCAGCTGCAGCAGGGGATGCTGCAGCAGGTGCTTGTTCAACAGGCTGTTTCAACTGTCCAAGTGGTAGCAGCTGCCTGGGCTTGTCCGGAAGGGCTGGAAACCCTATGCAGAGCATCTGAAGAATTTCTATATTGCTGAGGAGTATATTCCAGAGAGGTTTACTAGTCAGAGAAGGAGATTTGCATTGGAGTTAATAATCAAATCTAATCTCCTAGATTTTAGGAGATAATTGATCTTGTTGAGTCAATTGCCTAAACCTTGAAATTGCTTAAAGTGGTGCTGCTACTTAAGCTGAAGGGTTCAGGGCTGAAGAGGTTGATCGAAGCTGAGGGATACACGAGTGCATACACAGATTTCAAAGTGAGGATCTTTGGTGTGTGACGGTAGTTTACTTCGATCATCACCCGTGAGCAGAGTGTTGAGCGCAGAGCTGTGGTGAGTATTGCAGAAGAGAATCAGGACTTGCAGAGTCTGATTCGTGCTTGATCTGGAAGCCAATTCAGAGCTGAGGAGCTTGTTGGTTGATCAAGGGCAGCCGCGGAAGAACTGACGGGTGGAAGGCTCGGTCGAGTGTCGTGCGACAGTACTCACTTGTGGCAGGTGGTCACTGAGTGAGGGGGAGTTATCCAGAGTGTGCAGCGCTCTTGGAGAGGTTCGATCGGCTCGGCAGAAGGCCTTGGAGCGACGCGGACATTGTGCTTCAGCTGTGTGTTACAGCTGTTGCTACAGCAACCCTGCTGAGTAGTGTAATTTAGAATAGGCTGAGTTCTTTGAGAGGATTGTAGCTATTCTAAGATTGACATATTGTAGAGGGTGTGCAGACACAAATCAGAGCTTGTTCTGATTGTGTAGAGTGGTCCACACGAGGTGAAGTAGCATAGGTTGCGTGAGTTGTAACCGAGTGTACTTGGAACCTTTGGTTGAGTGGATTGAGGACTGGAGAATAGTCCTCCCCAGACGTAGGCAGATTGGCCGAACTGGGTGAACAAATCTGTGCCTTGTTCATTGCTTGCTGTGACAATATTTAAAGTGAACAAGAGTGTGCTGCAGCAACTGCTTGTTCACGAAATCTGCCTAAATTGAGACGCTGTGAAATTTCATACTTAAGTTAAGTTAAGCTAAGTAGACCTAAGATCACTTAAATTAAGTTAAATTAAATTAAATATTTAAGTAACTGACTTAAGGTCAAAAGAACAGACCTTAACTTGCAACAAACATATTGAAATAAAATTATACAAGAAAATTACCCATACATTTGTAGAGATGCATCATATTCTCTTTCAGGAAAAATCAACTTTCATAAATTACGAGTCCTCCCTCTATCGATTTTAGAATACTAAAAGGCCATATTTTAGAGACCAAGATTGTTAACTTCCTCAATAAACCTACGAGCTACTGTCATTGTTACTATTGTTTAATGTCAATTCTACTGAGATCCAAATTATCTACCTCATCCTTCAAACAACTAACCTGCATAAGGCGTACTTAAATTATTTATAATTGAATGAATTTATGTACATAAAAGTATTGATTTATAGCATGAAGAACATGTTTCAAGCTAAGGTCCATAGAGACCTAAAATTAGGTCATTACTCACTCATGATGATCCTACAAGCATTCATCTTATATGGAAAGTAAGTACAATAGAACAAATGAATGATAAAAAAGTAACAGCTTCCTTGTTCATGGGTAATCAATCTTCTGTCTAGCACCAATACCTTGTGTTTTTGATGTTGCTAGTGATGACTTTTACTTCCTCTAGATCAGAAAAGGTATTCTCTACTTTCTTGAAGAGAAATTAGGTCTAAAATATGAGTGGCATTATTCAATTCCTTCTTGGATAGGGCAATAATGATCTTTTTGACAAACCGTGAGTTTGAATCACTCGTGTTGATCATATCATCCGCATCGACCTTATTAATAAGGGTGATACAGACAAATGTTCATTCTGCAATAATGCTCTGTCTTTGATTATTGATTTGGCCTTCCTAACCTCAAAATTATATCTTGGTATATGAAGTCATAGGACTTAAATTTTTTAGTAGTATGTGGCTTGTCTCAAATGGATATTTCATGTGCTGTTAGTAGACCTCAAAAGGGTAATAAGTCATACTGCCAAACTAACTCCAAATAACAATCGTTTTAGCTTGAACTAACCTTTGCAATGTTGTCTTGTTTTGGATTAACCCCATGTCCTCTGTATGATAAATATTTAGCCTGAAAAACTAAAAAAAGGTCAAATGTCAATTAAAGTTGGAGAAAACAAACTCTTTTCTGTTAAGAAATTATCAGTCTAGATTTTGACTGATCATCCACCAAGTACATTTTTTGTTACCAAATAGTACTTACCTTAAGGTTTCTTACAAGGTAATGATAAAATTTAAATAAGATAAAAAAAAAAACATTACACTCATGTGACTACTTACGCCATGTTCTTTTACACTTAAATTTTAAGTATTTAAATTAAGTAAACTTAAATTAAGTTAAGTTAAATACATTAACTTATTATTTTTTTATTGGTGGTGTGTTGTTTTTGTGGTGGTGGGTTGTTGTGATTTTGGAAGTGGGGTGGTAATGGTGGTGGTAGTGGTATGGTGGTAATGATGTTATGGTGGTGGTAGTGGTGGGTTGTTGTGGTGGTAGTGTAGGGTGGTGGTATGGTGTTGTGCTGCTGGTGGTGGTGGTGGTAGTGTTGTGGGAATGGGGGTGGTAGCGGTGTTGTGGTGGTGGTGGTTGTGATGTTAAGGTGGGTGATGGTGGTGGTGGTGGTGGTGGTGGTGGTGTTGGTGTTGGTGGTGGTGGTATTGTGGTGGTTTGGATGTGTTATTGTGGAGATGGTGATATGGTGTTGTGGTGGGTTGTTGTTGTTGTGTTGTGGTGGTTGTAGTGATTTTGTGGTGGTGGGTTGTTGTGGTTTTGGAAGTATTGTGGTAATGTTGGAGGTAGTGTTGTCAGGGGAGGAGCCATGAATTCAAATCTTGTAGGGCTAAAAAAATTGCTATATGAACAAATGGAGAGACTCATCCCCATATTTGTTTCATTAACGAAAAATATAAAATGTATTACAAGGGGACAAAAACTAATCATCTAAAATTATACAAAATACATAATTAGCTAAATTTTACTCTACGAGGTCCGCTCATCTCAAACTCAGTAATTAAATCATCATTACTGATACAATCTGCAAAACTCTTTTTAACATAAATGACCATGAGATCATCAAGAAACTCATCATTCATCTTATTTCTAAGTTGTTCTTAATAATGTTCATGGATGAAAATGCTCTTTCTGTTGTTGTTGTAGATATTAAAAGAGTTAAAATAAGGTAAATCAATCTGTAGATCATAGGATAAAATCTGTAGATCATAGGATATTTGTGTCAGCAGTTGATTGTTCCTGATACAATCAACTGCTGGCACAAATATAGAAGCCATATTTGTAAATGTTGAATTCTTATGAATCCCTGCTAGATAGAATCCACACTCCATATCAAGAGCAACCATATCATATGCTGAAAAATCTGAAGGATAAAATTTCGAAGAAAGTTTACACGCATCTTCTGCTTTAAATGCTTGAAAAATATTGCGTGGATGAAATGATGCACTAAGAACAAGAAGCTCCATTGAACTATCCGCAAATCCATTATCAAGCTCTGTCAATTGATTGTCAATAACAGCATAAAATATGTTGACCTGATAATAGAAACCATTTGTTATGTTCATTTCATCATCCCTAACGCCTTTCTTATAGGAGCAGACATATCCGACATAATAATAGCATGCTCATAACAAAATGCTTCAACCTTCATAATCAAATTGTCCCATCCATCATTTCTCATAACTTGAAGTTTTTCTTTTGTTATTGAAAGAAAATCCACCGCATTCAAAATGTCTATGTCTTTCTTTTGAAAAGCTTGAGAAAGAAACTCCGTAATCTTCATGACTTCATGCATCAATATCAAACAGTAGACAAAATTAAACTTTTTCATAGCATTACAAATTCCATATGCTTCTCCTCCAACTTTATCTACTCCATTCTTGTATAAATTATCAATAGTTGCTCGGGTAGCTCCATACAAATCTAGAATCTCTACTTCTTTGCATAACTTTAACATTGAATGTCTTTTTGCGGATGAATCAACAAAGTTGACAATCATATTCAAAGTGGAAAAGAATTGCCACACATTAGAGACTCCTTTAGCTGCAGCATTTGAAGTCAGTTGTAGGCGGTGAGCGAAGCAATGAACATAATAAGCATATGGACACTCCCTTAGAAACAACGCCAACAAGCCATTAAACTGCCCATGCATGTTGCTTGCACCGTCATTAGCCTTGGCCACGTATATTTTCTTCATTAAGATCATATTGAGTAAGGATCCTAGATATCTCATCCTTCAAAGTTTGAGGACAAGTGTCAACAACACTAATCACTTTAAAAAATCGTTCTCTGATTAATCCTTTGCAATCCACAAAGTGAAGGATGACTGCCATTTGCTCTTTATTTGCCACATCAAGAGCTTCATCTACAAGAATGCAAAATTTAGACTCGCCTATTTCCTCACGAATTTTGGCTCTAACTTTATTCCCGAGAATATTTGCTTTTGAATTGTTGGAGAAGTATATTTGGCATTTTTTGGAACATTGTCAAGGACTTTGTGATAATCCTCATTCACTCGTTTTAATAGATCCAAGATTGCATCAAAATTTACACCATTAAGAGAGTCAACTGATTCATCATGACCTCTAAAAGAACATCCTTGTCGTGTCAACACCTTTACAACCTCTATAGTAGCAACAAAACGAAGTCGGTTATCTGCTACTTCTTTTGAAGACAATGTGCTCATTACTCTCTCTATATGGTTGGAGGGATTTTTTAAACTTTCTCACTTGTGCACGGAAGAACTATGTATAGAATTAAACCCTCTCACATGAGCTATGATGCCTGACTTCTTGGACATTGCATTCTTCCATCCATTAAACCCGATGTCAGTAAAATATAAATTTTTGGATGAGTTGCTATCAAATAAGAAACAAGAAAAGCAATATGCTTTATCCTTCTCAGGAGAATACTTAAACCAAGACCATTCTTTGAACCATTTGTGACTAAATCTTCGATTTTGAACATCATCCCAAGTAGATGGATAACTACTTAAATGAGGTTGATAAGGCCCTAGCACTACATAAGCTCTCCGAACATTATCACGCTCATTCATAGGGTACTTGTATACTGCACGTCGTTTGCTCGGGTTTCTTTCAAGTAAATTTTCTTCCACGAGAATCCCTTCATTAACGGATTTTTTTGGAAATATCTTGAGTTTCTACTCTATTTTCACTCTCAATATCACGAGGATCACTGTCATTACCACTTGAGGGGACATCACTTTTCCACCATGATAATAAAGTCTTCAAACGTTTGGGATTCTTATTTTCAGTCATTGTTTTCAATACAATAGAAATGCTATCAACAACTGCACAAATAAACATGTAATCAATTAATCAAATGAAGTAAATATTATGAAAACTACACGAACACAATCTGATCTTCCTATAAATTTCGATTAAAAACCTCCCAAACCAGTGCCTACTATATCTTGCAATTGCAACATCGAGCTGCTACTTCAGAGCTCAGAGTCTAAATTCAACATTTTGCTCTCAATTTTAATAGTTCACAATCACAACTGATCACAAACTATATAAAACAGCATAAATCCCCTTCTCCAAACATCCACTTCAACTCCCACATCACAACCAACCCAGAAACAATCAATCAGATTAGCTATCAAAGTTTATAATCCGAGAACTTCAAATGACATTATAACTTCAAATCAAAGCCAAGAAACTAAATTATCCAATATATGATTTCAAAAAATTGAATTCTTACAACCTAATCCTTCAATTTCAACTACAAAATACTGATATGTGATATCCACAATCACCTGCCATGGGGGGCTAATCAAACCTGAATGGAAGATTGGAAGACCGAGAAGAGTAGATGACGATCGGAGACCTACAGGCTACAACTGGCTGCAGGCTGCTGCCCTATTTTATGTTTGCTGGAACGGTGTGATGTGCGACAATGCGAGGCTGCAACGGCAAGGTGGCTGGAGCTATTTTTGAGATACGGATGAAGCGATGAGCGGATGTGGAGGCTGGAGCTGAACCTGGAGCTTGGAGATGACCGGGTGTGGAGGCTCGATGTGGATGAGGCTGCAGCGGATGAGGCGATGAGCTGTTTTAGTTTTTTTTTAATATTTTAATTAAAAAAACCTGCCCTGATTCTTTGAAAGCTAACTACAGCCCGGGCAGCCCACTAACTACATCCGTCCCTGAATGGTGGTGGTAGTGAAGTGGTAGTGTTGTTGGTGGTGGTGGTGGTGTGAATGTATTGTGGTGATGTTGTAATGTGGTAATGGGGTGGTAGCGTTGTTGTGGTGATGGTAGTGTTTTTGTGGTGGCGGGTTGTTGTGGAGGTGGTGATATTGTGGTTGTGCGGTGGTTGTTGTTGAAGTAGTGGGGTGATGGTGGTGGTAGTGGTAGTGGTGGTATTGTTGGTGGTGGTGTTGTGTTGTGGAGTGGAGTGGTGGTGTTGTGGTGGTGGTGTTGCGTTGTGAAGTGAAGTGGAGTGGTGATGTTGTGATGGTTGTATTGTGGAGTGAAGTGGTTGTATTGTGGTGGTGGTGGTATTGTGTTGTGGAGTGTTGGTGTTGTAGTGGTGGTGTTGTGGAGTGGAGTGGTGGTGGTGATGAATAGTAATTTTGATGTTAAGGTAGTGGAGTGGTGTTGTTGTTGTTGTTGGCGTGAATGTGTTGTTGTGGTGGTGGTGTTGTGTTGTTGTGATGAATAGTAACTTAAGTATTTAAGTTAAGTTAAATAAATTTAAATTATGTTAAGTACTTAAGTAAAATAACTGAAGGTCAAAAGAACAGACAGTTAGTCTAGCATATCAAGAATACAAGCAGAGAATTGATGCAAAATGACAATGGGATCCATTGAAGATGTTCATTTATTGAGTTATCTGGATATTTGAAGTAATCTTTATTCTTAGGAAACTTCTATCGATTTATCACCTCATTCTTAGAAAGTTTTATTGCAACTCATCAAAATAAAAGAAAAGAAGTGACTGATGCATAGAATTAATTTCTTCCTTGCTTATAATATTTGTGAAACCATGCCTAGCTTCATTTTTATGACTTTGATTCTTAATTTTTATATTTGATTTTAACATATATCGAGTAAAGATGTGGGAATTACTTGAGCCTAAAATTTAACAGTCTTACATGTGTACCTTAGCAGAATGGATATAACGCCCAACTCTGTTAAGTTTAGACTCGCCTTGGATTTATCCAACTTGAGCGACAATTTTGACTCGCTTTGGAAATAAAAATAATTTTTCTTCATTGCAATGCAGGGACTAAAGAACAACTAAAATTGTCTTTTATTGCATACAACCGCAAGAAAGCATTCCCCTTTCTGCTTCATTTCACATCAGTAACTTGTTGCAAAAGAAATTGAAATGGTAAAATCCAAAACTTCGTAATAATAAAAGGACCAAGTTCAGCCTCTTGCTGACTTTCTTTAATTATTGATTCGCATATGAGATGATGTTGGTGCGTTACGAGGCATTCTCCTTGGCGATTTTCTCAGCCTTGGCCAGAACTTCTTCAATTCCACCGACCATGTAAAATGACTGTTCAGATAGGTCATCATACTTCCCATCCAAAACACCCTGATGCAATTTACAAAAAAAATGAGTGACAGAATACATATGATTTTAACTAGGTGTAGGGGGGTGTCCAGCCGGCTACTTAAGAAATTTAAGCACATTGCCTCTCCAGGTGCCAAAACTAGATCTCAACAGCAGAGACCCACTGGCGTACACCATTTCCCGACAAGTCAAGGTCATGCTGAGCAAGGTACAAATTAAAATAGCCAAGTTCATGGAGCAAAGATGGCAGCTTAAGTACTAACCTGAAAACTGGCGATACTTTCTTTCAATTCGACATACTTTCCTGGGGCACCTGTGAAAACCTCAGCCACGTGGAAGGGCTGACTCAAAAACCTTTGAATCTTACGGGCACGAGCAACAGTCAACTTATCATCTTCGCTGAGCTCATCCATACCCAATATGGCAATAATATCCTGAAGATTTTTGTAGTTTTGGAGAACTTTCTGAACACCACGAGCAGTGTTGTAATGCTCTTCTCCAAGGATGTGTGGGGAGAGCATACGAGACGTAGAGTCCAGGGGATCAACAGCAGGATATATACCCAGCTCAGAGATCTGATGATCAGAAATTAAGGCTCAGAACGAACTGCAAAGTGGTCAAAACCAAGTCTCCTATTTCATTACCCCAGGAGGAACAGAAGCAATACCTGTCGGGAAAGCACAGTGGTTGCATCAAGATGAGCAAAAGTGGTTGCAGGAGCTGGATCTGTCAAGTCATCAGCAGGCACGTAGATAGCTTGAACAGATGTGATGGACCCCTTCTTAGTGGTGGTAATACGTTCCTGAAGTCCTCCCAGATCTGTAGCTAAGGTAGGTTGATAACCTACAGCAGAAGGAATACGCCCCAGCAAAGCAGACACCTCTGAATTGGCCTAGCAAATCAGAATATAAAATAAATAGCTTTCAACACCACAAGGGCATGAATCACTAAAATGTCAAGTTTCAAAAATATTCACCTGAGTGAAACGGAAAATGTTGTCAATAAAGAGAAGCACATCTTGACCTTCAGCATCTCTGAAGTGCTCAGCAACAGTCAGCCCAGTGAGACCAACACGAGCACGTGCACCCGGGGGCTCGTTCATTTGTCCATACACAAGAGCACACTTGCTTTCACTCTAAATGAAGCAAAATTCACAACAGTTAAGAAATCAATTCACTGTAAGACCATTAAAATAAACTATCAATGCAAAAGAAGAAGTTTGAAATGAGCCAAATACCTGCTTGTCACCTAGCTTAATGACACCACTTTCAATCATTTCTCTATACAAGTCATTACCCTCACGGGTACGTTCCCCAACACCAGCAAACACAGAGAAACCACCTACAATAAGCCACTTATGAATGAATAATATAACATCTTAAAAATAATAGGAACTTCAATTTCACATAGACAAACCATGGGCTTTAGCAACATTGTTAATAAGCTCCATAATTAACACCGTTTTCCCTACACCGGCACCACCAAAAAGTCCGATCTTTCCTCCCCTCTGGTATGGTGCAAGGAGATCAACTACCTAAGGAACACATAAATTGATCAAGTTTTTAAATCAAAAACATAGTAGAATCAGTATTGTACTACCATATTAAGCAGTGAAAAACAAAGATAGAGCTCTTCTAAATACCTTGATACCGGTAACTAGGATCTGCTGCTCAGTTGCCTGTTCAACAAAAGCTGGAGCTTCTCTGTGGATAGGAAGAAAATGGTCGGTCTCTGTTGCAAGACAAAGACACAGTGCATATGAAAGATGCTACAGGTGAAACATGTTTGTGAGCAATGCACAATGTTATTTTCAGAAAAACTTACTGATATCACCCCTCATGTCAATTGGCTCTCCAATGACATTAATGATACGGCCAAGGGTAGCTCTTCCAACAGGAACCTGATAGAAGGAAAAAAAACTGTAAGACACAAGATTACCACTGGACAGTATATAAGCAGAAAACAGCCAAATGCAATCCCAAGACTCATAATTTCCATTTCACATTTATAGTGATGGGATAGTAGGTTACACAAACAAATAACTAGATACTTTTACAAATAAATCTTTAAACAATAGACCATATCGTACTCCAATTGATTACTCTAATACACAGATTTCAAAAAAAAAAAGTTTGCCCTAGTTTGAGTTCCGTTTTTTCTTTCAGCTCTATTGAGTTTCAACTTTGCCCTGTTTTTATGAGACCGTCTCTCTTGTGTTTAAAACAAGTCTTATGGAGAATTCGCCGAGTTGGCATTGATTGGCAAACTTGCGACCAATGAGGAGCAAATAAAATAGAATATTTACAAAGTGGGAGACCTAACTTTGTAGATATTTGGCTTATCTCTTAGAAAATACAACAGACCGTTCCCTTCGAAAACAGAGCAAAACTGAATGTTGCAAACTAAAATAGGAAAGAGAAAACAAAACTCAAACTAGGGCAAACCTAAATTCTTTTCACCGATTTCCATACAATTTTTATTAAAAAAATCACTTTGCAAAACAAGCTCCAATATGTGTACGAAACTATGATCCATTTTCTAGATCAATCTATCAATTCTAAATCTGAAGAAAGTTGCACATAATAGAGTGTAGTAAAGAGCTTACAGTGATAGGAGAGCCAGTGTTGAGAACTTTCTGTCCACGAACAAGTCCTTCAGTACCATCCATAGCAATCGTCCTGACCACATTTTCTCCCAAATGCTGCGCCACTTCCAACACCAAACGTATCGAGTTGTCCATAACTTCTAGCGCAGTCAGGATCGGAGGCAAACCCTCGTCAAATCTGACATCCACAACAGCACCGATAACCTGGCAGACCTTCCCAATGGAGCCGGCCCCAGTGAACTCATCCGTGATCTTCCCAGTGGCACTAGTAGGAGCGCCCTTAACGGCGGACGAAGGAGATGCAGGGGCCGCGGCGGAGGTCGCGTACTGGGCGACGCGATTCATGAGATAGCCGGAAGGAGAAGGCTTAGGAGCAGCATATTTGGCACTGGATGCGACGGATGGGCGGGCGGCGCGGCGAGCGGATGAACGAAGGAGAGATGAAACAAGCTTCCTTGAAGCCATCTCTGAATCTGTGATCCAGAAGATCAAATTGAAAAGAAAAGAGAAACAGTAAGAGGAAAACTGGAGATTCAGCGATCGGGGAAACAACGAGATTTGATGATGAGTGGAAGGTGGAGGAGGAGCTAGGTTAAGATGTCAATCCAGTAGAAGAAGCTTGTCGGACGCGAAAGGGAGTTATGTATTCCGATTCTGAGATTTCGATTTGGATTTGGAGTCCAAGAAATGGGCCACCGAGTCCAAGTTGAAATTTGAATGGGTTTGGGACTTGGCCAATGCGGCGTGGGGGTCTTCTTTTCGTTTCGCTCCTCGTTTTTTACCAGTAGCAGTAACAACAAATATCATGGAACCAAGCCAACCAATTCTCTGACTCGATGCAGTGTCACTTTTTGTATGCAATGCTCCATTTCATCCATTTCATCCATGTCTACAGAAACCGTTTTTGTCAGCTATTCATTCATTCCTTCCTTTATTTTGCTCGACCCACCCCGATCCGGACACATCAACTCGTGAGTCGAGTGAATTGAATTACAGCTCGCGGGTCGGGCGGGGTCCTTTAAAAAAATTTTCGAGCCAACCCGGGTTCGACCCGACCCGGCCCAGCCCTGACCCAGCTCGCCCGACCCACGGGCTAAAATTCAAAAATATAGCCGTTAAGTTCAAAATTTCAAAATTTGAATCTCATTTCCAAATTCTATAAAAACCACATCCTTATTTCATATTTTACACACCAACAACTCTCTAAAACCTCTCTTCTTCTCAAGTGCTCAAGTGACAAGTCTCAATTTTGCAAGCAACGGCCAACGGGCTTCTCAAATCTTAAAGCTCAATCTTCATTTCGGTATATTTTATTTTGCTATTTAGATATTAATTGTTGTTGTATTTGTTGCATTTGATTACCATGGAAAATTTTAATCTCTATAATTTTGAAGATATTTTTTCCAATAATGAGAATGAGGTGGAAAACAGTGAACGTGTGGATAGTGTTCCGAGGATGGACGAAGGTCCAAATTCATTATCGAATACTCTCACCATCACACCATCATCCACCCCTACCTCTAGGAGAAATGAACACATGTATAAATCTTTTGTTTGAGTTTTTTTTTTGAAATTATTTGGAAGAATAATGTAAGATTTCCTAAATGTAAAAAATGTGGGCAAGAGTATAAAATTTCAGTGGGAGGGGGTACGGGTACGTTTTCAAGGCATATTGCTAAAAAGCATCCGGATTGGGTTACTGATTCCAATCAAACTACTTTAGTTGGTGAGTCCGTCGGAACTGGTAGTGCACAACCTTGTGAACAAACGGGACCAACATGGCGTTACTCAGAAGTTAAAGCTCGTATTGGTCTAGATAAATATATAATAGAAGCCGAACAACCTTTTTCGATGGGTGATGATCCTAAGTTTACTAGTTTTATTAAAAAATATTTACAACCATATTTTAAGGGGGTTTCAAGAAAAACTATTCGGGAGGATGCTTTTCGTACATTTAACCTTAAAAAACAAACGCTAATTAATATGTTTTTAGATATGAAATGTATGATTTCTCTAACGTCTGATATTTGGACTTCTCTTTTTGGATATGGATATATTTGTTTAACTGGTCATTGGATTGATATTGATTGGGTGAGGCAAAAAAGAATTCTTATGTTTAAACCTATGGAGCATCCACATACGAGACTTTTTATAGCACATATGATTGAAAATACTATAAATGAGTTTGGATTAGGTGGAAAAGTTTTTTCAATATCATTTGACAATGCATCTAATAATAATGTTGCGGTCACACATTTAATCACCCGCCTCAAACCAATTCTTGGTGGTAAATTATTTCATATTAGATGTGCATGTCATATTATTAATTTGTGTGTGCATTCCGGCTTAGAAATTATCAAGCCACACATAGAAAAAATTAGAGGTGCACTTAAATATATTCAATCAAATGGTCATCGTAAGCAAGAATTTAAAGATCTATGTAAATTTCATAACTTGCGGTATAAACAATTTTCTCTAGATGTGATCACTAGATGGAATTCGACACGAGATATGCTTAAACGTTGTATGCTTTATAAAGATGTTATTACAAGTTTTTGGAATGAAAGAAACTTTCAAAATTCAATTTATGAAGAAGATTGACATAAGGCCGAATTGATTCTTTCATATTTAGAAGTTTTTTATGTTGCTACTAACAAATTGGGTGGTACTTATTTTCCAACTTCTCCTTTTTTAATACAACAATTATTTACTATGTCTACATGTTTTCAAAAACATAGGAGTTCAGAATTTTATGTTGACATTTGCTTTCCCATTGAAGCTAAATTTAAAAAATATTGGGAGAATATTCCATTGATTGGTTGCTTAGCCTCTTGTATGGATCCTAGACTTAAGGTGGTGGGTGTACAATATTTTGTTAAACAAGTATATGTAACACTTGGTTTGAATAATGATATCACTTGTATTAAACAACAAATTTATGATGCTTTATTTGAGTTATATGATATATACGTTGCAAAAGTAGGTTCTGATTGTAGTTCATCATCACAACAAGATACAACTAATGTATCTTTCGTTTGTGAGGAAGATTTTGCATTGTATCAATGACAAGCATATAAAAGGCAAGCCACAGGTGAGTGTAGTACCTCCTTTCAATCAAACGCGGGTAGTTCAAATTACAATGAGCTTCAATTTTATTTGTCCCGATCCGAGCCTCCAATAGACCCAAAACTGGATTTGTTGGCATGGTGGAAGGTAAACGGTCATACTTGGCCTATACTATCTGCTATGGCTAGGGACCTACTAACCACTCCGATGTCAACTGTGGCGTCTGAAGCTTATTTTTCTGCAGGTACAAGGGTATTGGACGACAAAAGATCAAGGTTGAATGATACTTCAATTGAAATGTGCATTTGCCTAAAAGATTGGTTTGCTGCTGAACGAAGAGAACAAGATAGTAAAACAAATTTGGATTATGAAACTGGAGATGAATTAGAATAATATATCGTTGTCTTTTTTAGCATGTTTTATAGTCAATTGGTGTTAGGCTATTGTAAGATTGAACTATTTATAAAGTTCCAGTTTAGACACTTAGAGTCTGTGTCAGGCTTTGGCCTTCAGTGTGTACTTCCCTCGAGCCAGGATGTTTGGCTCCCAATTAATAGATGAGCGGGTTTCTAATTAAAATTAAAAAAATAATTTTTTCTGTTCTCACAAATATTTTACTAATATATTCTAAATATAATTTAGATAAAAAATATAATGTACAAGTACAAGTTCCCTAAATCCTAAACCCCTGAACCCTATATCCCTAAACCCTAAACCCTATACTCCAAACCCTAAACCCTTACCAATCCATGGGTCCAACCCGTGGGCTCAATTCGTGGGTCCAACTCGTGGGCTCAACCCGTGGGCCAGCCCGACCCAGCTCGTTCGTGGCGAGCTGACTTATAACCCGTGGGTCGGGCTGGGTTCATGTTTTTTTACTTGACCCAGCTCGTGGGCCAGCTCGTTTTTTTTGAACCCAGCCCTAGCTCGCGTGGGTTATGAAATTTCGACCCAGCTCGACCCGTGGCTCGACCTTAGAATGTAACAAATACACATAGCAAAATCTAGAGCAATCATCTATATATGTAACAATATATTTCTTATTTCCTAAAGAAGGTGATGCATGAAAATCACATAAATCGCTATGTATCAATTCAAGTAGATTACTTTTTCTTTTAACTTCATGAAATGATTGCCTAGTAATCTTAGTTAACATGCAAGTTCTAAATTTATCAATGTTCATGTCAAATGTAGGAATTAAATCATGCTTGGACATTTCATGTAATCGCTTATAATGTATGTGTTCTAAGCGAGCATGCCATAAACTAGATAGATCATTTGATGCATTTGAAGAAGAGACATTTGCACAAGTCATAAACAAAGATGTAACAAATTTATTAATACTTAACTTAAACATTCCATTACACAAGTATCTTTGTCCAAATACACTCCGTCTTTGGACAATATAAACTTATGGGCTTCATACACTTGCCGATATCCTAATTAATTTAAAACAGTACCGGACACAATGTTTTTCTTCACACTTAGTACATACAAACATTAACAAGAACTATAGTTTTTTCCGAAGAAAATTCTAACTCTACTAGGCCTTCTCCTAATATAGGGGCAGTCGACTCGTCTCCCATGTGAAGTACTTTTCCTCCACTTGTACCGGGAAATGACTTGAACATTCCTTTATCTCTACACACATGCGCGGTAGCACCTGAGACCCACTACGATGTCTCATCATCCTGCATCATACATATCTCAGAAAAATTAGAATTATAATACATACTAGATGTAGTATTAACAGTTTTTAAACTTGAAACTAAACTTTTCTAACCTTGATGAGACTTCGGGTCTTGGTTCTTAGCACCAAGATCCTAGCCTTGAGCCTTCACGCTCTTCCTTTTCCCACGTGTCAATCTTTCTTGAAGTGTCCCGCCTTCCCGCAAATCCAACAAACATTCCCCTTAGAAAGATGCTTTTTGTTAGGACCATTGCTTGCTTGTGGGTATGGCCTTTTTTTGCCCTTGTTCTTGTTCACTCTTGGATTGCTAGTCTCCATCACATTTATCTTGTGAACCTCCTCCTTTTTGACATCTTCTTGTGTTTGAAACTCTTCTTCAATCCGAAGTTCACTAGCAAGCCCAACAAGAGAGATCTCTTCCATCTTGTGCATAAGTGTGCGCTTAAAGTCCTTCCAACTTGGTGGTAACCTGTCTATTATGCTAGACACAGCGATGGACCCATCCATCTTCAACTTGTGTTGGGCAAATTGCCCCAAGATGTATTCATCTCATGGAATTGTTCCATCACCGGCCGAGTATCAACATTTTTGTAATTGTTGAAGTTACTCACAACTAGAAGTGTCTTCGCCATATACTTGGATTCAAGTGAATCCTATAACTCTTTAGAAGATTCCGTATTGTGATAAACATCAAAGAGAGGATCGGATATACCGTTGAGGATGTGTCTTCGGGAGATGTAATCATCATTTTCCCACTTGTTTCTACGCCGAAAAGTCTCCACGGGTCCTTCATCACCGAATTCTGGAATGAACATAGAGAGTACATAGGTCACCTTGAGGTTAGTCAGCCAAAAGTACATCTTCTTTTGCCAACACCGAAAGTTGGTGCCTTCAAATTTGTCTAGATTTTGGAAGTTGCTTATCATGTCTCGTAGCGAAGCCATCTTTGGAAATACTAATTTTGAATGCTGGAGAAGCCGGTTTGAATGGTGCTTGTACTCATTGGCTTCGAGAGATGATGGATTCGCCTTTGAGGTTACCTTGTTCAGCAATTTCGGTAAAGTAGTAATTGAACTTGAATTCAAGTAATATCTTGTACTCACTTTCCGAAATTAGTATATCAGCCCTTATATGAAAGCCAAGGGTGTCTCGAAATCTGAAGTAGGATAATATTACCGATGCACTACTTGTAAGCAAGTATTAAAGTTAGAGTAAGTAGAGAGAGCAATAGCACAAGTATTTTGAGTGTTATTGGATAGTTTTATATCTTTTGTAATCATACAAAAGTGAGGGACTCGTCATCTTTTATAGGGAATGAAATGACATGACAAAAGAATGTGTCTTAAGCCAAAGAGATCTGTCCCTTTCAGCAAGTAGCGCTCCCCAAGAATACATTAACACCGCGTAACGAGAAAACGTTATGTAATTAATGTTGTCTTGACCCGCGCTACACTCTGTTTGCGAGTAAAAATTTTGCTCATCAACTTCAATCATGTATCATAGAACATATCTAATGTTACATTTTACCAAGATTTTATCCCAGGCTAATTGACCCTAAAATCCCTAACAGTTTTTACCATGTAAAATAGTATCATAAACTGCGATTAAAACCGCCAAAACTTCTGGTAGCAAATCCATCGCCTCCTTACATTAAATGTATTGCTTCCAACAGCCTTCTTTAGCTTCTGCTATAAAAAATATTTTAATGGGTGATTTTAAATATTTATAATAATTTATGTTATTTAATTATAACAACTTTATTTTTAAAGTATTTCACTTTTCAAAACTCATCCATGTCAACCACAAAACCTGTGCCAAAATCCACAATAACATTTTATCGTATCCATTACCACCATTTAGGGGGTCATGAAGCTTGAGGGCGATCCGGTCCTAATCCGAGCAAAGCCTGGTGGGGAGCTCGTCCGAGAGCTCTACGGTCTTACTTGAGCCCATTCATTTGGGTGCTGACTAGGTCCGGCCAAAAAAGTTTAGGTCCGGTCCGGTCCTATTCGAGTTTTGCTTAAAACTTAGACTTTTTATAGACCTCATTTCATACAGAATTTTAATTTTTAATATATTATAAATAGTCATTATAGAGGTATGCTTTTTACACAAAAAATTTATTCATTTGCCAAAATATTTATTCTATTTATTATAGTTTTTTAAATGGGCTCGACTCGGCACAAAAGTATCGGACCAGCCCGGCCCGGTCCATGAGCGGCCCTAAGACCGAAGAAATTTCCACATCCCCGACACGATCTTATCGAAAGTTTAGGCGACTCGAACATGACTTTGCCCGCCCAACCTGACCTAAGCCCTGCCTTACCTGGCCTATTGCCAACTCTACCTCCATAAAGGCCTTCTTTAAGTTCCCTAGAAATTTTTTTTTTCGAGATTGTTAATATTAAATATTTATAATAATTAAATTTGGTTTACTTATTAAAATATCTCAATATTATATTTGATTAAATTCCGTCCATGTCAAAAATTCATTTAAATTGAGTTTGAGTTCCATTCAAAACAACTTTTACATTTGTTCTTTAAAACATAAAATTTTACTAAATAAGTTATACTAAATAAGTTATATTACTACGTTAAGTAAAATTAAATAAATTTTAAGTTAAATATTTCATCGTTTGATGGTGATGAATGTGTGGGCGGTGAGTACAATGATAGAGAGTGAATACGTAAATTGAAAATGGAGAGTAATAAGTGGGTGAACGTCAGTGGGTGATAGTGAGCGAGTACTGGTTAATGGTAGGATTGTGGTGAATGTGTGATGGTGAGTAGATGGTCGTAGATATTAATGGTGGTGAGTAGTTTTGGTGGTGATGGCTGAACGGGTTTGATAGTGATGAGAGTAATGGTTGTGAAAGTGTAACAGCGGTGAATGTTGGGGCCGTGAATGTAAATTCTTATGATGAATGAGTGGGAAGATGTTGGATGGAAATGGTGGTGAATAGGGGATTGTGATGGTGATGAGTATAACGATGTTGAATGTTGGGGCAACAAGTGGTGATTGTGAAATAGGTGTTGGAGAATGGAAACGTGGTAATTGGGCGGTGGTGTTTAGTGAATGGGTAGATAGTGTTGGATGGTAATGGTGATAATGGATGGGTGGTGGTAAATGGATAAGTGGTGGTTGTGTTGTTGTTGAGTAGGATGTGTTTTTTTGTACTTATATTTTGTACTTAAACTTATTACTTTACTTATATTTATTTATATTTACTTATACTTATTTATATATACTTATATGTACTTATATTTACTTATATGTACTGAACTTTACTTATATTTATTTATATTTATTTATATGTACTGAAATAAATACTTTATAAGTACAAAAGAACATGGCCTTGTGTGTTCTTTTGTACTTACCATGTTCTTTTGTACTTATATTTTGTACTTAAACTTATACTTTACTTATATTTATTTATATTTACTTATATTTATTTATATGTACTGAAATAAGTACTTTATAAATACAAAAGAACATGGCTTAAATGTGATGTTTGCCAGTGATGAACTAAGAGTCTTTTTTTTTGAAGTGAAGTTATTTACTGAAGTTCTTAATTTAATCTAACTACTGTTAGACCACCTCCGGCCGAACAACTATGGCAGGTGGTGGTGGCCGGTGCAGGTAGTCGGTTTTGGCCGGCCGCAGGTGGCCGGCGGTCGGCAGGTGGTGGTGGTAGGTTTGTGTACTTAAATGTATCTAATTTAAATTAGTTTAACTTATTTACTAAAATTTTAAGTACAAAAAATGGACCCTAAATACTTAAATTAAGTTAAATAAAATTAAATTAAATATTACAGTAAATAATTAAATATTACAGTAAATAATTTTAGTCCAAACAGACAGACTCTAAATCTTCTCATGCTTTTTGCTTTCACCATTGAAAGCTCGTTCATTCATTCCTATATTTCCGAGCTTCTTAGTTTGGTTCGTTACGGCCGTTTGTAAAGTTGGAGCGATTATTGGAGCAGAAGAGAATATGAGAGAAAATAAGGATAGAGAGGTTGAGAAAAAGAATTATGTTTTGTTCCATCATTTAAATCCATATTTGTAAAGGAAATATGAGTAAATTTATGTCACATCCTATTATTAAAATAAATATTTTAAATTTTGCATTTTCTTTTGAACCGAAACGTAAAACTTCATTCGCGACCGAAATTTCCGTCTCATAATTCAAGTTAGAATTTTTATTTTTATTTTTAATTTTTCATATAAAACACTTTATTTTGTTAACACATGAAAATGGTCAAAATAGTGACAACACTGTCTATCACATATTTACTTTACACATGTGGTTATAAATCTAAAGCAAAGATCAATCAGGATTTATGCATCATAAAGCTCGTAAATTAGTACTTTTAAAGTAATGTTGAGACAACTTGTCCACAAGGATTAGATAATGCTTTAAGATTATTAGGTTTTGTGCGGTAAAATGTCACAACAATGTGTCACTGTTTCAGGGTTTGTTTCAGGCCCTAAAAAGATTTTGATTTTTCTCTCTTGTTTGGGCTTGATACAATCCTCGAGTTATTTCATATAGATGTTTTTTTTTTCTAAATCTCCATTGAGAATGATTGCTTTCACATCCATTTGATTAATTTTGAAATTGTGCAAAAGAGCTAATGCTAAGAAGAAATATGAAGATAATCGTAAGCACCATCTACCAGTATAACCTAGTTAACACACTACACAAAACATACTTGAAAACTTGCATTATTCATCGGGCTGAGTTTAATGTCGATTAGTTTGATTGTTTGTTTTATTTGTGTAAATTTCAATAAAAAATCTATAACAAGGATGCTGGCCCTTGATTATTAAATTATTTTAGAGATACGTACTTTGCAAAACTTTTTAATAGCTATTGGTTAAAACATAATGACCATGGACATAGTTAGCAAATTGATGACCATTAATATTTAAGAAGATGATGGACATCATGTACCAATAAAACCTATTCAACACACATACACAAAACTATAAGAAACAGCAAGCCTCTTGATGGCAAACATGGTTGATTCAGCTGATAAGGATAAAAAAAGCTTTAAGAATATGGAACCAAATTATGAGAACACAACTAGGACTCGGATGATCGACCAATCATTCGACAGCGGCAAAGAAATTATCGGTAAACAGGTTAGCGGCGCCATGAAGCTTATTTGAGGCTCGATGATCATGAGTCTCAAGATGAGAGTTTGCCGACCTTCAAAACTTAAATGCTTTATGTAAACTACCAGAATGCCCTCTCGGAGATTAATATTTTGCTACGGATATGACATCTGTGACAAAGCGGAAGAAGAGGCTACAACAACTTGTGGTACTTGGAGCTGGAACTTGCGAATGCATACTGACAAAACAAAAGAGCCAGAAGAAGCTATAGCATCCTGTGACGATTGGAACTGGTATAGATGTTCAGAAGGGATCAAGACAAGAACCAAAAGAGGCCATATCATCTCCTAAAGATTCAAGGATAATGCATACAAAGAGTTTCTTTGTAGCCGATCAATCTGGAGGAGTTCAGAGGAGGTCCGAGTGATTGCTGCCGGCGTAGCAGCGGTCAGAACGGAGTCCCAGTTGATCAGAGTTCTTCGGCAAGATGCTCAGATGAAGGCAAATACGATTTGTTTCTAAACTATGTCTTAGGAAACAAGGTCGCAACATATTACAGGAATTCAGGGGAGGATTCGATGCTCTCGCAATCGAGTCTTCACTCTTTGCATTCTCGAGTGATCGAGTGAGGCCTAGAATGCTCCAAATACTCAATAAAGCTCCAAATAGGTCTTGATACACCTGCGATATGAAACATTACAAAGAAGTAATCTAGCACAAGCAAAATGCAACTGAGTAATGAGATTAAACAAGTCGATCGATCCTAGAAATACGCTCCATCAATGGCTCTTTCCAAGTCTCTTGCTTCGTTGTACAGGCCGACTTTCTCAAATTTAGGGTATAAATGCATTTGTTGATTTGGTTTGGATTTAGGGTGAATATAAATGCATTTATTGATTTGGTTTGGAATTAGGGTTTCAAATCATGTTTCAGATTTTCTGAGGTTGATTCTAATGGCGTTGTTACAGTTTATGAACAATGGTTATTGTTGGAGAATTTGAGGTTTAATTGTTTCTATTTGTAGGGTTTAGTATGTTAAATTTAACTTATTGGATTCGGGATGATTTTGTTTAATAATTGTACTTTGAGTAAATTCTAATTGGATTTCTAGAAATTATTGTTCATAAGAGGACTAAATATTGTTTGATTATCTTATTTTTGTTTAAAGGTTTAGGGTGTTTGATAGAAACTTCAATGGAAACCCAAGAATTAGATGAGATGGTAATATCAACTTTGAACACGTTCGACATTAACGTAATAAACGAGTAAAATCGTGACGAACTCGAAACTTTAGACGAGTTAGATGAAACGAACATGTATTAAGGTAATGAAATCATTGACAAAATAATCAACAAAGAAGATGCTACAATATCCTACGAAGTATAGAAGCTGGAGCATGGCATTGGAATTGACAAAACAAAACAACAACGAGAAGATGCTATAGCAATTCGTTTAGAAGAGAAGCTGGAGCAAGTTTTGAAAGCTGTCTGACGTTAGTGATCGCGGGTCGTTGTGCGCGTCAAATTAATTCCTTCCTCTTCCACTTAGTACAGCGGTTAAGTCGGGGTCGAATCCACAGGGAGGCAGTAGATTAGCTTTAACTAGTGTCCTGCACTTACGAAAACTGGGGGTGTGAGTGATTGGGGTTGCGCAATGCGCGAGTAAACAGTAGTAAACGCAGGAATTGCACTAGACGTGCGCAGGCAGTAGAGATTAAGTACTATGACTATGAGAAGTATCGGCGCAGACAATCCTCTATGAGTGTATTCCTTATCATCGACTCTAAATGTCTATAGTTTGGTTTGCTAATGTTAGTGTCCGATCAAGGCTTCCTAACATGTGCGCATGTTCCGATCAAAGTTCATGAGCTATTAATTCTTAAGACTAGTCTAAGCAGCTGCGAATCCTCTCACAGTAGCAACTGATTACCCTAGCGCGTTACTCCTAGTCGGCACCGTCAGGCTATTCAACTAGTTTAACATACAACAACAAGTGACAAGAGTAAGTTTGCGGTTCAAGGCTTCCCCTACTCATGCAACTAGCTGCCAACAATGTGCACAGAATTAATATAAGCAAACAAGCTATGCATTAAGCGCAAGTCTCAAAGGAAATACTCATAGATTCATGCCCAATCGATACTAAGCGTTTAGCTAGACATGCTAGTAGTAAACATCATAGAAACAGTAAATAATATCTAAAGTATCCAAGGAAACAATAGCAAACAGTGCGTGCAGGTTGCAGTC
The DNA here is from genome assembly GCA_963678935.1 of Umbilicus rupestris. Classification (NCBI taxonomy): domain Eukaryota; kingdom Viridiplantae; phylum Streptophyta; class Magnoliopsida; order Saxifragales; family Crassulaceae; genus Umbilicus; species Umbilicus rupestris. Next base: position 5,377,154 of record OY787626.1, on the reverse strand, counting down.
TCGGCTGGCGCAGTTGGCTAGCGCAGGTCCTCTCAGCAAGCTCGTGTGTTTTTAATCCTGTCGCTCTCTCTCTGATATCTTGCGTCTCTGATGCTCTGGTCTCTCCCTAAACCCTAGTCCTTCCTCTCTTTATATACTGCTCAAGAGGCCCAACCTTGGCAACTTCCAAATCTGGTGGTGTCAAGATTTGGAAATATCACTATCTGCGTATGGCGCACGGCATCTTGGTTAGCGCAATCGGTTAGCGCACCATGGTCGACTCTGCCAACTCTTCTGTTTGCGCCGCTAGCTCCGCAGGCTGTGTGATGCGCGTCCTAAACGCTGCCTGTTAGCGCGTATCCGACTTAGGCCCTCGTTTTGCCCTGAAATACAAAAACACTGGAGACTAGTAATCTTGTACACCAAATAATGCAAACAAGCATAGGGTTAGGATCTAAATAATGTGTATAAATAGGCTCTATCAGTTAGCAAACATCTACCAGGGGATGCTATAGCATGCCGTGAAGTCTCAGAGCTGGAGCAAAAGCCGGTCAACATGGAGCTGCTCAGAGAGTGTCCGAAGGGCAGCTGCCAGTGTCGCAACTTGTCCGGAGTAGCCTAGACAACCACGATTAATCAGGAGTCATTGTTCAGAGGTTGGAACAAAATCAGTTTCTAAATTGGTTTTTGGAAATCAATCTCAATAAATCCGCAAGAATATAGGAAAAGATTTCCTTGTGCAAAGTTCTACAATTCATAAAAGGATTAGTAGTCCTATGGTTGGTCGATGTCTGCTGCTATATAAGGAAGGGCAGAGCATCAACAACAAACACACACCGAGAGGGAGATAGACACATAAGATGAGAGCGGAAGGCTAAAGGCTAGAGTGCTGACTTGTGAGTGTGTGGCTGAGAGGAGATTAGAACTAGAGTAGTTTGATCTACGCTTGATCGAGAAAACTCAACTGGAGCGTTGGCTCGTTGATAGCTCAAGTACAAGCTTTGAAGCAGAGTTGCGAAGAGGAGCTATCGCAAACTATTGAAGATCAAAGCCGAGTTCCCAGATACTGACTGGAGGTCGTTGATTGAGGGGGAGCGATTGCTAGATTCTAGAGTATTCGTGGAAGTCCGACGTCACAGCAGAGAGTAGGTGTTGAGTCGTGGACAGAAGCTACAACAGTTTGACCTGTAAGTTGCTATAGCAGCTTATTACACATTGTGTTAAGGTATGTGGCATCATTGACAAACTCCTACAAAGTGCACTAGAGCCTGCTACAGCAAGTATGTAAAGAAAACAGTTGATGAAGAGCATTCCAGAGTGAGCAAGCTCAGTAAGTGGCGCTCCAGATGAAGACATTAAGTGGTGCGCCTGAGCTTAATGTCTTCACCAGGAGCGCCACCTACTGTAGGCTGGGGCGCTCAGAAAACTGGAAGAGATCATGAAGACATCAGCTTGTGCAATCTGGGCAGAGTGACTATCTCTGGAGCTTAAGTGGAGTAAGCAAGTGCTACAGCAATCTTTGGAGCAGAAGTTCAGTAGCAGAAGATCAGCTCTCCTTCAGAAATCCAGTGCAAGCATACAAGGCAGAAAAGCTGCAAGTGCTACAGCAGACGCTGGTGCCTGGAGCTGCAGCAGAAGTATCGCACACCTTCAGACAGCATGTGCTACAGCAGATGGCTGGAGCTAAAATGCTGTAGCAGAAATTCAAAGCTTTCTCGGAGATTGCGTTCAAACAACAAATCAGTGGACCGAAGGGCTTCCGGAAAGAGCTGAATACTTAGGAGAATATTTTTGGAGTGTCTCTCAAGAACAAGGGCAGATTTGTTGAGTGAAGATTTGATTGGAAAATTAAATCTCCTACAAATTAGAAGATATGATCTTGTAGAGATCTTAGAGGATCTTCTTTAAAATTGATGGGATTGTTTCCTAATGCATTTAGGAAATTCCAGCAGCAGCCAACAACTCAGCAAGCTCAAGGTAAAGATGGGTTTTCTAAAATCGGTTTTGGAAAATCAAATCTCAACAACTAGCAAGAATCTAGGAGAGCTTTTTGGAAGGCTTCCTAAATTTGATATTGATGGAGCATGGAGCTCCTATTTAAAGGAGGCTGGGCAGAGCATCAAAGCATCCATCCGAGCATCAATAATTCAAGAGAATTCAAAAAAGAGAAAGATTGGATCCAGCACCCAAAAAGAGTGAGTGATTCGCATAAGCAAAGAGCGGAAGCTAAAGACTAGAGCGAAGATTTTGTGGGTGTATGAGCTGAAAGAAGATCAAGACTAGTGAAGTCTGATCTAAGCTTGATCTGAGTTCGATTGGAGCGTAGTCTCATTGAAAGGTCAAGTACTTTCTTTGGAGCATAGCCATAGAGAGGTAGTGGCCGTTGGAAATTCAAAGAGCAGATTTGAGCCCTCAATATTGGCAGGTGGTCATTGAGCGAGGGGGAGTATTCCTGAGTGTGCAGCGCTTGTGGAATCGTTCGATCGGCTCGGCAGAAGGCCTTGGAGCGACGCGGACAATTGTGCATCAGCTGCGTGTTACAGAAGTTGCTACAGCAACCCTGCAGAGTGAGTGTAGTTTAGAATAGGCCGAGTTTCGGGGAGACAGTAGCTATTCTAGATTGACATTTGTAGAGGGTGTGCAGACACAAGTCAGAGCCTGTTCTGATTGTGTTGAGTGATCCACACAAGGTTGAGTAGCATAGGTTGCGTGGAATTGTAACCGAGTGTACTTGGAGACCTTTGTGTTTAGTGGATTGAGGAATGGAGAATAGTCCTCCCCAGACGTAGGCAGTTGGCCGAACTGGGTGAACAAACTTTTGTCTTGTTCATTGTTTGCTGAGACAATTTCTAAGTGAACAAGAGTGTGCTGCAGCAACTGCTTGTTCACAAATCAGTTTATTAGAGGCGCTGCGAATTTCACATTGTAATAATATAGGCCGAGTCTGTGAGTTCAGGTCTGTAGCTATCTATTACTGGAAGTGTGTAGACAGTAGAGTCTAGTCAGTGTGATCAGAATGAGCATAGATTCAAGCTAGGTTAGAAGTAAAAGTTGAACTAGCATAGGCTAAGTTCTGGAATCCTTGTACTAGACACCAAGCTTAGTGGAATCTTGAGGAATCAGGAGAAGTACTCTCCACACGTAGGTACTTGTAGAACTGGGTGAACAAATTGCTTGTGTCTTTCAGGTTTGGCTGAAGTTAAAACAATTCCGGAAAGTGACCCACAGGTTGCTTATGTGCAGAAAAGTCCACAGTAGATGAAAAAGAATGGAGAACAGTGATATCCGAGTGGTCGCATCCATTGGTCATCAACCGCAAGGGAGTTGCCCAAAAAAAGTCAGATGACAGATGGACAACAGAAGAGGATGCTATAGCATCTTGTAACTCCAAGGCTCTTAATGCTATTTTTGCTGCTGTTGATGTAAACAATTTCAGATTGATCTCAAACTTCGACATCACAAAATAAACATGGGACATTCTAAAGACAGCCCATGAGGGAACCGAGAGGGTGATGACCTCAAGAATTCATATGATCACCTCAAAATTTGAAAGCTTGAAAATGATGGAGGGAGAAATTATTACCGAGTTCAATGCAAAACTATGCGACCTATAGAGCAAGATATTATTTATGGTGTCGCAGAGTCATACAACAGTGATGGCGAGGAAATCACCGAGGAGTCAGTTGAAAGAAACTTCGTCTTGCTGCATGAGAAGTGGTTGCAAGTCATCGAGATCAACAAAGGATTGTTTGAAAAGATATCCGGACTGGAAAACAAAAGAGAAGAACTGCAAGAGGCAATCAATTCCATGACAAACCAAGTAGTTCAACGTGAGACAAAATATGCTGCTATAATGGAGGAAATCAGTTTGCACAGAAAGATTGCCAAGATACTTAACAACATGAAATTTGCTGCACGCTACTGGTGAAGAGTTACAATGGTTGCTGTAGCACTCTCTGTATCACTTTGTGGAATTTATTTCTCTGGCCGAACCTGAAAGACACCAATCAATTTATTCACCCAGTTCGGCAACTGCCTACATCTGGGGAGGACAACTCCAGATCCTCAAGGTTTCACTATTAAAGGTTATTATAATACAATGGATTCCAGAAACACATCCAACGCCTGTTTCAACCCCTACTTCTAACCTAGTCAAACCTTAGCTTAATCTGATCACACATATGAGCACGCAGCCTGATCCAACAGACTTGCTTCGTACTACCTACACACTTCCAGTAAAGAACAGCTACTCTGACACATAGACTTAGCCTATTCTATTACAATGTGTAGTAGACGGAATGCTATAGCAATCTCTGTAACAGAATTGCTGTAACTTCTGTCAACAACTTCTCTAGCACCCTCTGCCAAGCCCTCAGACTCTTACTGAGTTCTTCCAACTCAGATATTACTCCCCGCTGATCAATGCCCACTGATCACTATCAAGGAGAGATGTTTAGCTCTTCAACAGCCTGCGACACCACCTGTCCGCAGCTGTTCTTCGAAGCAACTGATAGATCCTTTAACGAGCCACGCTTCAGTTGAGTTCTGTGAATCAATACTAGATCAAACTCAGCGAGTTCTGATCTCCTCTGTGCTCTACGCAACTTAGCAAAACTACTTCGTAGTCTTTTCTCTTCGCCTGTGGGTTTATATCTCGTTATGTGTTCTCTCTTCTTCGATGCCTACTTGATTTGCCTCTGCATTCTTCTTATAGTTCCATCAATGATTATCTTTTGGAAAACCTTGTATCCTTCGAATTCTTAGGATCGCTCAGCATCTCTTGAATCTTCTCCTAGATTCTTACGGAGTTGCTGATATTTGGTTTCCTAAATCGGAATTTAGAAACCTTATCTTTTCTTGGTTGCTTCCACCCGCATGATGACATTTACTGATCACTTGACGATGTTTGCAAAGCTCCCTGACCCTTTGCGGCTCCAGCAGTATCTCTCCTGACTCTCTCCGTGCAGCTTCAAGAAGATTGCCCATTCTGCTCTAGCTTCAAATCATCACGGATTGCTATAGTATATTCTGTCATTTGTCTTTGCCCTGGTTGCCTCAGCTTTTGTGATCCGCAGAGTGCTATAATGCTTTCTTGTGCTTGTCGTTGTACTTTTTTTGTTGTTTTGTCAATCTTCAGATTGTGCTCCACCTGCGATCTTCTGGGAGTGCTGTACCATCTCATTGTGCAGTTTTGTCAAGGATGCCATACCTCAACACAGCGGAACAAACAACCTTGATGATCTCTTGTCTTACCAAAGATACGAAGGTGTAAATTCAGGACTGGGATATACTGGCGAAGAAGGCATTGGAGTGACAACTATCATCAAACCTCAGAAGATTGCAGAGTCTAAACTAGTCATGCAGAGGAGGGAGACGCCAGAAGAAAGGGCAGGAGATGCTACAACAACCTCTGCAGCACCAAAGTAGAACCTCAAGGAGGAAGCACATGTGTTATTTCTATGATCAGATTGGGCACCTATAACGTATCTATCCCACAACGACAATACCAAGACAGTTATCACAAATACAAGACAGGCCGAAGACAGTATGCTTATGTGTTCTGCAACTCATCAAAGTAAATGAAGAAAGATAGCTTGTACTTCGACAATGGGTGCTCAGGACACATGACTGGAGAAAAAGCATTTTTAATTGATATTCAACCCTGCAAAGAATAGAACGTGACGTTTCGGAATGGGCTGAAAGGGAAAGTTCTCGGAAAAGGGACTCTAGTCGTACACAGGTTGCCCAACCTTCATAATGTGATGCTATTGGAGGGTGTGAACCCAAATCTCATCAGCATTAGTCAGTTATGTGATGGTATGCACTTCGTTACACAAAAGACTTGTCAAGTACTTGATGCAGAGGGGAGATGCGTAATGAAGGGTACAAGGTCTGCCAACAATTGCTACTTACTAGAGGATGCTACAGCAACCTATGTACACTCGTTTCTGATGACCAAAATAGAAGAGATAAAGTAATGGCATGAGAGGATGGGACACCTCAACCTGGGAACCTGGCAGCAAGTAGCTGTGTGGGCCAAATTTATATTTGTAGAGACTGATGGCACGTCGTTGTGTGCGCTAAATTTGTAATTTATATTTCCAAGCTCTAGCTAGTGTAGCGGCAAGCAATAGTTGAACCCAAGAGAACTGACTGTGAAGTGATTTCCTATAATTATTAAACTAAAGGGGATTTAAGTAAGTTGATTGCAAGAAAGAAAGTAAAAAAAACGTGAATATAAATTAAGAAAAGTATTCAGCCCAGGGAATTCAATAGTGACGGTTATCATTGATTTCTAAGGATCGCAATTCCAATCAAACGTGTGGTCATTCTGACAAAGGTAATAACTTAGAGTATCCCGACAAAGGTGATACTAAGCCTAGATTCTACTACTTGCTTCTACGACAAAGCTTCAACAAGAGTTAATATTTAGAATTGATGAGTGGATAGTTTCAGGACAAAGTATACGCTTACCGTTCAATACAATTCACGCCGAAAGTACTGTTCACCGCAGACTTCGTCCCTCCTCAAAATCTCTGTCGTCAATTCGTTCCCAAATTTCTTTTCTTCGGAACTGTAGTTCGGCCGTCCACTTGCTGTCGAAAATCCCTACTCTAATCTTTTATTAAAACCCTAATTAAGATTAGGCCTTAAAATATGATTTCGGGCCATGGGCCCAATGCTGACGTCATCAAATGCTGGCCGCTTCGGAAGAAGACATTAGCAGTGCTCACAAGGAAGACATTAAGGCACACTAAAGTGTTCTTCCGGCGCGTTTCCTACTGAGATGCACACTTAACTTCCTTTAACGTCAACCTCCGCATCGACTCTCTAAAAATGCCATAAATCTCAAAAACGGTCTTGATACACCTGCGATGTGAAACAATATAAAGAAGTAATCTATCACACGCAAAATGCAATTAAACAATAGGAATAAACAACTCGATGAATCGTACAAATACACTCCATCAAATTACCCCACACTTAAACTTGTTTGTCCCGAACAAAGAACAAAAACAAGACTCGTGAAACGCTGTGGTTATTGCGGTAGTAAAAATAGTATCCAATCACGGTGTTCAAACAATATTTATATCCGAGTGACCTAGAGTCGAACCCAAGAGAAAAGCCTAGATTAGTCTAAAGCTAGCTAGCAATGCCTAATGCAAGTCTACTAAATAAAAAAGGGGGGGTTTTTCCTCTAAGTGAGGTATCTCTAGTGAATACTAAAGACAAGTTCAAATTTATGAAGAAGTAAAGTAAGAGAGAAAACGTAATTGGAATCTTACTTCACCCCTAGGTCATGCGATTTGCAACACCAAACTTGTCTAAATCATGAGTAAATTCGAGTGATGGTTCTAGGCTAAGGTATCACACATTTTAAATTCAACTCTCGCTCATTCTCTAGACTGGGAATAAAACCTAAATAATACGGTTCTTAAACTCTCGCTCTATTGAACCGCGTAGAACTAAAGTCTTCTAATCTCAATCTCTCGGTCTATTGATAGTTGACTAAAGTCGTTCAATACTTAGCCTAGTGGAATGCGTATGTCACTCTCGCACACAAACGCAACCTAAAATTAACATGCTCAATCTTCTAAACAACCTAGGTTCAACTCTCATTCCATCCTTAGGTGTTCTACCAATTCGTACTCATTCATACGTTTCGTCAAACACTTGGTGCGACATAAAATTGATGTGAAGAGAAAGCAAGAGTATTTTCAACCATACTTCATTCATATAGATAAAAAGACAAGTCTTGCATTACAATCAAACCTAAGGGATCCATACGAATCCCAACTACTAAAAGACTACTCACTCATGTGTCACTCATGGTGAGTTTGAAACAAGACATAATGAAATAGTTCAACAAGAAAAACTAAAGAAAGTAGAGTAGTAGGGTTCAGAGAATGAGTAAAGGGTTGATGTTGAGTCTTCAATTGATGATGTCTTCTCCGAATTCTTGACAATTCTTCATATTCTCCAATTAGTGTTTCGTCCCATGAGAGGAACCCTAGGCACCCCAAGGCACTCCAAGGCCCTCTTTAATATTTTCCATCTGTTTTCTATTTATATTTACCCGCCGTGCCCGAATCAAAAGTGATTCGGGCAAGGCTTAATGAGTTGATTCGGACAGAGTGTCCGAATCACTTCTGCTGCGTTAGAATCTTGCTTATGTGACCCTTTAAACCTTCGAATCACGTCTTGACATAAACTAGAAATTTGTAGATCTTTTAATTAGCTTTCCAACAAGCTATGGCACGCCTCAATCGAATAAGAATCGCTCGCTCGGAAAGCCTTCGATGATGAACGGGTCAATCTGCCCAGATTTAATCTTCAGGCGAACTCTCCTCGAATCAAGTGATTCGGGCAGGCCTTGAGTTGATTCGGCTGAATCAATGTCTCAGTGCTATTTCATGGCTGGCCGAATCACTTTTAATTCGGTCAAACCTTCAATTGATTCGGTCAAACCCTTGTACAGCCAAACTGATCCGGGCGAATCGCTTTTGTAGTGCTAGAATCTCGCCTTTTGACCCTCTAAACATTAGAATTACGTCTTGATGTAAACTAAAAAGTTGTAGTCCTTTGAATTACCTTTCCAACAAGCTATAGAACGCCTCGATCGGATCAGCATCACGTGGTAGGAAGCATTTGAAGAGGAACAGGTCATTCTGCCAAGGGTGGCCGACTCACTTTTGCCTTTTGCACAATTTTGCTCGTTTTTGCTCTCGATCGATCGGAATTCAATCAGATTTTCTTCGGACCACTTCATATCATGTAGTACGCATTTTCACCCTGAAATGGACAAAGAAAACATCAAATGACTTTATAAAATAACGGAACAAGCAAGAAGTAAAGGGAAAATATAAACCAATATAAAGTCATTTATCCGCTCATCAAAACACCCCACACATAAGTCTTGTTAGTCCCGAACAAGTATATGCACAAGTCAAGCGGAGAGTAAAATGCTAGATCATATATGACAATATCAAAGCATGTAGCAAAACTTACGCACATACAACACATCCACCCCCTACTCACGTAACATAACCAAAAAGTAACTTAACAAAGAAAATTAATCTACTCCTAACTCACTGTCGTAGGAATCACGGATGCATTTAGCGTATGCATCAAGCCTTTAAACCCCTAGGCTATCCTAGTGGACGAGTTATAGTTTCGTGAGAGTTTTCAGAATAGGAATACTCACAAATCCTACTCGCACTCATTCATAAGAGTTCAAAATCCAAATATAAATTGCTAAGCAAGTAGTTCTTTATCAAGCCCACATAATAATGAAGTTGTGCAAATAATTCACTTCACGCAAACTCTAAGGATCATACACTTCATTGTGACAACAAATATTCATAAGAATCGATATCAAGACTAGCATTCGTTAAATTCAAATTATCGCTCAATTTCCTATGCAAGTAGTATGAAGAAGAGCGTCGCTTACACAAAAAATATGTCGAGTCAATCACACATGCTTGCTAAGGGCAAGTCCATAAGCTCATGACAACAAACTCATTTCCAAGTTTTAGACTATACGTCATAATCCGTAAGAGATACGATTCATGAATTCAAAGTGATGATGTAATATGGCAGTGTTTGACAAAACCAGCACAAGTGAACAAGGAGCAGCTACAGCACAAGTGAACAAGCAGCAGCTTCAGCAGGGGATGCTATAGCAGGAGCTTGTTCAAGTGGCTGCATCATCTGACCGAGAAGCAGCAGCGACCTGGGCTTGACTAGAAGGGCTGGGAACTCTATGGAGATCATCAGAAGAATTTCTAAAATGCTGTGGAGAATTTTCCAGTGAGGTTTCCTAGCCAGAGAAGGAGATTTGTGTTGAAGATCAAAATGAAATCTAATCTCCTAGATTTTAGGAGATAATTGTTCTTTTTGGGACATTGCTTAAACCTGGTCTTGCTTAAAGCTGGTGCTACTATTTAAGAGAAAGGGGTTTAGAGCAGAGAGGTGGATCGAAGCTGAGGGATACACGAGTGCATACACAGAATTTAGAGAGAGCAATTTTGATGTGCGACGGACAATTTCTTCGATCATCACCCGAGAGCAGAGCGTGAGCGCAGAGCTGTGGTGATAGAAGCAGAAGGGGATCAGGACTTGCAGAGTCTAATTCGAGCTTGATCTGGAAGCCAATTCAGAGCAGTGGTGCTTGTTGGTTGATCAAGGGCAGCCGCGGAAGAACTGACGGGTGTGTGGCTCGGTCGAGTGTCTAAGCGGTGGTTCTCGCTAGTGGCAGGTGGTCACTGAGTGAGGGGGAGTATTCCAGAGTGTGCAGCGCTCATGGAATCGTTCGATCGGCTCGGCAGAAGGCTTTGGAGCGACGCGGACAATTGTGCATCAGCTGTGTGTTACAGCAGTTGCTACAGCAACCCTGCTGAGTGAGTGTAGTTTAGAATAGGCTGAGTCTTGAGAAGTCTGTAGCTATTCTAGATTGACATTTGTAGAGGGTGTGCAGACATAAGTCAGAGCTTGTTCTGATTATGTCAAGTGATCCACACAAGGTTGAGTAGCATAGGTTGCGCAGAGTTGTAAGCGAGTGTACTTGGAGACCTTCGTGTTTAGTGGATTGAGGACTGGTGAATAGACCTCCCCAGACGTAGGCAGTTGGCCGAACTGGGTGAACAAATTTCTGTCTTGTTCATTGTTTGCTGAGACAATTTCCAAGTGAACAAGAGTGTGCTGCAGCAACTGCTTGTTCACAAATCTGCCTAACAGAGACGCTGTGAATTTCAATTGGTATCAGAGCCGGAGCTCGACACACAGAGTAAAAGATCCTACAGTGTCTCTGAAGTAGCCACGACAATGAAGGAAGGACAGAGCACAAGCAGACCTCCATTGTTGGAAGAAAGCAACTATGGATATTGGAAGGCTAGGATGAAAGCCTTTCTCAAGGCCATTGATGAGAAGACCTGGAGATCTATCATGGTCCAGTGGTCTCCCTTAATTACCATGGATGAACAGGGAGTCACACGGATAAAGCTTGAAGATCAATGGACTGCTGAAGAGGGAGCTGCAGCAACTGGTAATTCAAAGGCCCTGAATGCGATTTTTGCTGCAGTTGATGCTAACAATTTCAGGCTGATATCAAATTGTGACATGGCCAAACAAGCGTGGGAAATTCTGCAAACTGCACATGAAGGAACTGATAGAGTAAAGCTGTCAAGGCTCCAGATCATTGCTACACAGTTTGAGAATGCTGGAAGAGGAGACTGTCACTGAGTTTAATGCTAAACTCTGTGATCTTGCAAATGAAGCCCATGCTCTTGGTGAACCCATCCCTGAAGAAAAGCTGATCAGAAAGGTTCTCAGATCGCTGCCCACAAGATTTGACATGAAAGTGACGGCCATTGAAGAAGCTCAAAATGTCAGATTCATGAGGCTTGAAGAGTTGATGGGGTCTCTCAAACAATTTGAGATGAAGCTGGTTAAAGAAGACACCACTTCTAAGGACAAGAATGTTGGACTAAAAGCTGAAGCAGAAGCCAAGAAGCCAGTTCCAGATGATCAGCTGAGTATGCTTGTCAAGAACCTTGGAAAGCTCCTGAAGAACATGGACTCAAGAACTGGGAAAAGCTCTTCCTCGCGAAGACAATTCAGAAGGGGTGGTGAAAATAAAAGGAAAGGGAAGGAACCGGCTCAGGATGAAGATGAGAAGAAAGAAATGAAAAAGGGAGTCCAATGCTGGAACTGTGAAGGATATGGACATATTGAGGCAGACTGTCCGAGCAAAACCTTCAAAAATTCAAAGAAAAAGAACAGCAAGTCCCTGACAGCAAAATGGAGTGACTCTAAGGAAAGTGATGAAGAAAACTGTGTTGTGCTAACCAATGTGTCAGATTTCAACCTCAAAGAACTAAAGATGGATGAATTTCACTATGGGATTGAAGTATCTGAAAGTGAAGAGGAAGAGGGCTCATCTGACAGTCTTATTGATTATCTTGGGAAGATCCTCAAACAGTGTGAGGCAGTTCTTCAGACAAACCAAGCATTGACTGACAGAGTCAAGGTTCTGGAAGAAGAACAAAGAAAATTTCCCCTCACATCCAATAGTCAAGTTACCATTCTGAAAAGGGAAGACACAGGAAGACAAGTCATTGACATTGGTTCCTCACCAACAACAACCAAGACAGCTGACTCTCAGAAAAATATCTTGGATGAAATTTTGTCTTATCAAAGACTTGGAAAAGGGAGAACGGGGCTTGGGTATACTGGTGAAGAAAGCTCTAGAGGAACAGTTTTCATTAAAGCCTCGGATGCTGATAGAGGCTATTTATACGCATTATTTAGATCATAACCCTTTGCTTGTTTGCAATATTTTATGAGCAAGACTACTCGTTTCTAGTGTTTTAGTATTACAGGGCAAAACGAGTCCTTGAGTCGGATACGCGCTAACAGGCAGCGTTCTAGGAGTGAAAGATCCGCCTGCGGAGTTAGCAGCACAAACAGGAGAGAAGTTGGCAAGAGTCAGCAGAGGTGCGCTAGCCCATGCGCTAGCCGCTGCCGTGCGCCAGGCGCAGAGTCCAGTACTGCCTAATCCTGACATGACCAGATTTAGAAGTTGCCAAGGATGGACCTCCCGAGCAGTATAAAAGGGAAGAGGTCTAGGGTTTACATAGGATCCATCAACACATCAAAGGACGAACATCCATCGTTGGACATCACACATCAGAGGGAGCAGCACTCTGAGTTCATCAGCGGCACACAGAGCAACAAACTGGAAAACACACGGACTTGTTGAGAGGATTTGCGCCAGCCGACTGCGCCAGCCGAGAAGACAAGCTGCACGCACTGTTTGCTACTGTTTTCTTAGACACATTAGTCATTATTTACTATTCTATGATGTTTATCACTAGCATGTCTAGCTAAACGCTTAAGTGTTGGTCGGGCATGAATCTATGATGTATTTTCTTTGAGACTTGAGCTTAATGCGTAGTTTACTTACTTGTATTAATCCTGTGCATACGGAGACAGCCAGTTGCATGAGTAGGGGAAGCCTTGAACCGCAATCTTACTTGTGTTGCTTGCTTGTCATATGTTAAACTAGTTGATAGCTTTACGGTGACAACTAGGAGTAACGAGCTAGGGTGATCAGTTGCTACTGTGACAGGATTCGTAGCTGTTTTAGTCTATGTTCTAAGGATTAATAGCACATGAACTTTGAACGGAACATGCGCACGTGTTAGGAAGCCTTGACAGGACACTAACCCAAGTGAAATTAAGCTATAGACATATTAGAGTCCGTGATAAGGAATGCACTCATAGAGGATTGTCTGCCCAATACTTCTCATAGTCATAGTATCTAATCTCTACTGCCTGCGCACGTCTAGTGCATTTCTCTGCGTTTCACAACTGTTACTCGCGCATCGCGCAAACCAATCACTCACCCCCAATCTTCGTAAGTGTAGGTCACTGACTAAAACTGAACTACTTGCTCCCTGTGGAGATCGACCCTTACTTAACCGCTGTACTGAGTGGAAGAGGAAGGATTATATTTGACGCGCACAACGACGAGCGGATCAGATGCCATGATAGACGAAAAGAATAACACAGGTGAGTCTCCGAAACTTGCAGAGAAAGATGGAACTAGACATGTGAACAAGAGGATGCTGCAGCACTGGCACATCATCCTAAAACAAAGCAAAAGGGCCAGAATAAAAGGAGTTCTCGCACAAGTATTGGGAATCAGAAGATTACCTTCAACCTGAAGCAGCAGCACAGAATCTCCTCAGTTGGAAAAGGGGAAGGAAAATCCAGAGCCAACACTTGCTGCATAGAGACTCCGTACCCAGTTGTTTCGGGAAAGGCTCATTGCTGGAAAGAATCGCAGAGAAGGATCTCTAGGATTGCTGCACAGGGCACTGGATTGCTGAAGACAGGAGAAAACCACAGGTAATATAGGTGTGGGAACTCAAACATGACAAACGAAGAGATAGGAGTCTTGAGGGTCGAAAGAGGAGAAACTCTAGACAAACTCAGGTATGGGTGAAGAAATCACCATCAGAACCTCTCAAGGATCCGCCGAGCAAAGCTGTCTTCCGGAATGAATAGGTGAACTAGCCCGCGTCTGCTATAGCAACCTGGTCAGAATAAGCTTGTTCACATGATTTGGTTGCTAAAGCTGGGAGAAGGCACATGTGGGGCACGTGATACAGAAGCTTCAAACTGAAAAAGAAGATAACGGGTAAATCAATTTCTAGGGCAAAGTCAAGTTGAAAGCGCATCCCAAAATCGGTGTTGATCATCCTCACTGTGCGTTCCTCAAACCTTCTACAAGCCTACAACAATGGTGAAGACTCGCAGTTTGAAGAAGAATCTGGCAGCAAACCGACAAGGTAGGTCTGAATGAAGCTCCTGCTCAGCGTCTGGACGTGGTGGTGTGGGAACCAGCACCTCGCCCTGTGTCGTATAGCGAGCCTTCTCCACAAGAAGGAACTTCGCAGAAAAGGAGGCGCCTGGTACGTGACGGGGAACCTGTATCCAGTACAGCTGTGCTATCTGAAGAGGCTGTGGCTGAAGAAGCCTCTGGAGAAGAACAAGCCACAGAGGATGCTGTAGAAGGTTCTGCTGAAGAGAGATGCAGAACACTTGTTATGTCTCCTGGCATTATGGGTGAAAGGGAGGAGTTAGACGCTGAGTCCCCTGAACAAGAACCTGCTGCAGCACATCCTCCTACCTCAGATAAAGGAAAAGCCCCTATTGTAATCCCTGTCTCCAGTAGTGAAGAAGAGGAATCAAGTGAAGAAAATGCAGGTGCTACTGGTGAGCCGTCTGAGAGAGGACCTGCATTGGCAGACACAACTGCAATCACAGTGGGAGGTGTTTGGTTCAAAAATAGGAATGCTTCTCAATCCTGGAGTGCTATTGAGAGGAAGCACATTGTGTCAGAAAAGAGGCTGGATCTGGACAAGTACAAATTAGCAGCAATTATCCAGCTTCTCACTGAGATAAATCTTCTCAAGTCCCTAACTTATCCATTCAGATTCAATAGAAGCCTGGTTAGGGAGTTTATTGGGAATATGGAAGAGAGATTTGGTGAGGAAGGAGGAGAGGATTTTGGAAAGAGTTGGGTGCGGGGTAAGACAGTTCTTATTACCCCTGAAAAAATTGATGAGTTTCTTGAGATCCATGAGAATGCCAGAGCACCCACTGCTGTTCAGCCAGAGATGCTGGCTAAGGTTCTGACAGGGGGAGTGTGCCTGTCTTGGGGTGGTCCAAACCTAAGTGCTGCTGAACTCACCTCCAAGAATGCCCTGCTGTATCATCTGGGAATTAGAAACTGGCTCCCCAGCTCTCACAGGGGGAAGTTTAGCAGAGCCTTTGCTAATCTTCTCTACTCTATTGGGAAGAGGAGGAAAATCAGCCTGGGCAGTGTGATGTTTCCCCAGCTGGCTACTCATGCCGGCAGCGCTTCCTCCAGCAAGCCCATTATGCTACCCTCACTCATCCATGGGATGATGGTCTCACAGCATCCGGAGCTTGGTGAGATTTCTGAAGGCTTGTCAGAGGAGCAGCTATAGCACAAGTGAACAAGCAGCAGCTTCAGCAGGGGATGCTATAGAGCTTGTTCAAGTGGCTGCATCATCTGACCGAGAAGCAGCAGCGACCTGGGCTTGACTAGAAGGGCTGGGAACTCTACGGAGATCATCAGAAGAATTTCTAAAATGCTGTGGAGAATTTTCCAGTGAGGTTTCCTAGCCAGAGAAAGAGATTTGTGTTGAAGATCAAAATCAAATCTAATCTCCTAGATTTTAGGAGATAATTGTTCTTTTTGGGACATTGCTTAAAGCTGGTGCTACTATTTAAGAGAAAGGGGTTTAGAGCAGAGAGGTGGATCGAAGCTGAGGGATACACGAGTGCATACACAGAATTTAGAGAGAGCAATTTTGATGTGCGACGGACAATTTCTTCGATCATCACTCGAGAGCAGAGCGTGAGCGCAGAGCTGTGGTGACAGAAGCAGAAGGGGATCAGGACTTGCAGAGTCTCATTCGAGCTTGATCTGGAAGCCAATTCAGAGCACTGGTGCTTGTTGGTTGATCAAGGGCAGCTGCGGAAGAACTGGCGGGTGTGTGGCTCGGTCGAGTGTCTAAGCAGTGGTTCTCGCTAGTGGCAGGTGGTCACTGAGTGAGGGGGAGTATTCCAGATTGTGCAGCGTTCGTGGAATCGTTCGATCGGCTCGGCAGATGGCTTTGGAGCGACGCGGACAATTGTGCATCAGCTGTGTGTTATAGCAGTTGCTACAGCAACCCTGCTGAGTGAGTGTAGTTTAGAATAGGCTAGGTCTTGAGAAGTCTGTAGCTATTCTAGATTGACATTTGTAGAGGGTGTGCAGACACAAGTCAGAGCTTGTTCTGATTGTGTCAAGTGATCCACACAAGGTTGAGTAGCATAGGTTGCGTGGAGTTGTAACCGAGTGTACTTGGAGACCTTCGTGTTTAGTAGATTGAGGACTGGTGAATAGTCCTCCCCAGACGTAGGCAGTTTGGCCGAACTGGGTGAACAAATTTCTGTCTTGTTCATTGTTTGCTGAGACAATTTCCAAGTGAACAAGAGTGTGCTGCAGCAACTGCTTGTTCACAAATCTGCCTAACAGAGACGCTGTGAATTTCACAAAGCACAACTCATTCCAAAACATATTTTAAATGATACTACTTAATCGCGTAACAAACATTACTTCGTGTGATCAATACTTAAAGCTAGGATGATAGCAATCATGTGAGTATAATGTGCGTGAAATAAAATTTGTAGCATAAAATCATGTTGTGAAGCAAATAAAAGTACAAGCGCAAAACACCTCACACTTAAAAATTTGCTTAGTTCCTAAGCAATAAAAAGTGAAAAAATTAAAGAGAGTGTCAAGTCTTACCCCTCATACCTTGGAATGCCAACCTCCACAAACTCAACGTGCTACGCGACTAATCCCCTGAACCTTTGAATTTGTGTCAAATCCCTCTAGGACATTTTCTATCAACTCCACATCCTGTAATATCTCAATTCAAAGGAACATATAACATCAAGTCACTAGCATCACAATATTGCAGAGATCATGCAAAGCACTCACATCAAAACCTCATAGTATCGAACATCATCTCATAAAATCAGCATCTTCATCATAGCATATAATTGCACAAACTCAGCATCATAAAACCTCATGAAATCAACATCATATAATTGCAAAAGTCAGCAGCATCGCAACATAAAAAAAAATAAAAAACGTGCTCTAACTACTACTAATGCATGCTAATAAAGGTAAACGTGCTGACACATAATACTCACTCCTCCACCCCACACTTTTGAAATAAACCGTGTCCTCACGATATAATAAGATCGTCAGGAAGGGTAGTCATGCAAGACTTAACAAAAAGAAATAAATAGCAAAAAGAAACATACAGAATGTATGAACTCGGAGCGGCCGTAATGTTGCCTTAGGGTGCCGTACTCACTGACTTAAACTAAGAATTAAAATAAATTAAAATTGGGTTGCCTCCCGCAAAGCGCCTTTGTTTTACTTCGTTGGCTCGACGGTACCTCTCATCATCTATCGTTTACCGGCTCAGCCAGCTGGAACATCTCATCAGGTGGGATATCCTCTCCATGATAATATTTAACGCGCTGATCGTTCACGACGAACATCTCATCAGCTGCACTACCTGCATGCGACATGCTGGGAAGAGTAAGTAACCGCAACACAAAAGAAAAACAAAAAAATAATTGAAAATTAAATATGAAAAGAAAAGGGAAAGAAAATCTTCACTGTAGCAGTTCCCCGGCAACGGTGCCAAAATTTGACTGCACGTCGTTGTGTACGCCAAATTTGTAATTTATATTTCCAAGCTCTAGCTAGTGTAGCGGCAAGCAAGGGTCGAACCCAAGAGAACTGACTGTGAAAAGATTTCCTGTAATTATTAAACTAAAGGGGGTTTAAGTAAGTTGATTGCAAGAAAGAAAGTAAGAAAACATGAATATCATTTAAGAGATGTATTCAGCCTAGGGAATTCAACAGTGACTGTTAGCATTGATTTCTAAGGATTGCAATTCAAATCAAACGTGTGGTCATTCCGACAAAGGTAATAACCTAGAATATCCCGACAAAGGTGATACTAAGCCTAGATTCTAAGACTTGCTTCTATGACAAAGCTTCGACAAGAGTTAATAATTAGAATTGATGAGTGGATAGTTTCACGAAAAAGTATACGCTAACCGTTCACTATAATTCATATAATTTGAATCCAGAACTAAGATTGAACATAATAGGGCATTAAATTCGAGTCTCAAACATGTATATCACTAAATGAAAACCCTAAACTGAAACAGAAATTTAGCTACTCATAGTCAAGAATGAAGAACACATTCAATTAAAAAGAATGAAAAACTTTTTTAATCTGCTGTTGGAAGTACTGTTACAAGCACTGTTCACGCCACGATCACTATTTACAGCCGGAAGTACAATTCACCACAGACTTCGTCTCTTCCCAAAATCTTTGTCGTCAATCCGTTCCCAAACTTTCGTTCTTCAGAACTGCTGTTCGGCCGTCCACGTGCTGTCTAAAATCCCTGCTCTAATCTTCTATTAAAACCCTAATTAAGATTAGGCCTTAAAATCTGATTTCGGGTCGTGGGCCCTATGGTGACGTCATCAAATGCTGGCAATTCCGGAAGAAGACATTAGCAGCGCTCCCGAAGAAGACTTTAGCAGCATGCCCAAAGAAGACATTAAGGCACACTAAAGTGTTCTTCCGGCGCAATTCCTACTGAGATGCACACTTAACTTCCTTTAACGTCAATCTCCGCATCGACTCTCTAAAAATGCCATAAATTTAAAAAGCGGTCTTAATATACCTGCGATGCGAAACACTACAAAGAAGTAATCTATCACATGCAAAATGAAATTAAACAATGGGAATAAGCAACTCGATGGATCGTATAAATACGCTCCATCAGAGACCTACTGCACTAGCAAGTGGTAAGTAAGGTCGGACCCAAAAAGAGCAATTAGTTATAGAGTTCTACTAATAATTAAACCGGGGGTTTGTTTTCAAGAAGAATGTTGTTTATCGAGTTCTACTAATAGTTCAGGAATATGCATTGCAACTAGTAATAATCAATCGAACACTCATCAACTAGTAAAAACTACTATTCTAGTCTAACAATCCTGCTAACGCAATGTCGACTCCAATGTTCTACCTACTCTTAATCGCTAAGTTCTCGAATATGTTAACAATTACTCGACTAACAATACCAAATTAGTTCTACCGATAGGCTTCTCTAATAGGGTAGTCAATCTTGTATCACACAATTAATATCAATTCAGTTTCACCGGATGCAATTCATACGAAGAATAGTAATTCACTAAATCGAATTATGAAACATAAGATCTCAAACCATACATTGCAATACAAATTCCCAAACTGAGTTAGGTTCTACTACAATCCAACTAATAATAATGAATAACTGAGTTTAAAAAATACGAAAACTGATGCACACTGTTCACTGCACATTGTTCACCGCCCGATCTTCACCTCAATCCGAATTGCATCTCTGGTCTAGGGTTTTTTCCCAGCAAAAGCTTTTGAATTTTTCTATTTCAATCTATTTTTTACCGGGTTTACCCACCTTTAACCGAATCAAAGTTTATTCGTGCTGCCCCAAAAGTGATTCGACCAGGGTTGAGCGAATCAAAGTGTCAGTAGGGTATGAGCTGGGCGAATGACATTTGATTCGTGCAGGCTTGGGCGAATAACATTTGATTCGTGCAGGCTTGGGCGAATAACATTTGATTCGTGCAGGCTTGGGCGAATAACATTTGATTCGTGCTGGCTTGGGAGAATCAAAGTGTCAGTAGGTTCTGAGCTGGGCGAATCACATTTTATTCGTGCTGGCTTGGGTGAATCACTTATGCAGTTTTGATAATCTCGCTCGTTTTTGCCATCGATCAATTGGAATTCACCCGAAACTTCTTCGTCGATGCTCTCACGATCAAGTCTTTGCTCCTTTGCATTTCCGAGTGATTGAGTGAGGCCTAGAATGCTCCAAATACGCAATAAAGATCAACAGCGGTCTTGATACACCTACTATGCAAGACACTACGAAGAAGTAATCTATCACACGCAAAATGCAACTAAGTAATGGGAATAAACAACTCGATGGATCGTATAAATACGCTCCATCAAACTACCCCACACTTGTCTTTGTTCGTCCCCGAACAAGAACAAAATCAAGACTTCCAAACACTCAAATCACTCCTCTCATGCCAAAGACTAGACTCACTAATCAGTTCATCAACATATACTCACACTCATTCTTCAATAATGATCAACAAGAAACTAAAATGATACATGTTATCTGTTGGGTAGAGATGGAATTTAAATGGATGACTAGGAACTAGTCCTCTCTAGAATTCTAACTCCATTCTTCGGCTCAAGGTCATAGTCACGCTTCTACTCTGAATTTGCTTTCACTGGCACATGATAAATCAAAGTTATGAGGAACTCAACTTTTTTTTCTTCTTCTTTTTTGTAGGACAGTTCTTAAAACTTTCTTGTTTTGTTTAGTCCGAAGACTTCACTCAACTCGATTGCTTTTCTCTTCTTTCACATCTATCTGAATTTTCTTTTCGAGCTTTGCTTCTCATGTGAATTGCGCGTCCCGCTCTTTCTCATCATTATCCTTTCAGCGCGAGGCACGATAGAGGTTACTCACCCATTCCCGGTGACTAGAACTAGAGATATGACGGTTTGTTTGCCTGTCCCACCATTGCATAAACGCTGCAAAGGTGGAGTGAAAGTCTCACTCCTCGTAACTCGGAATGCCAACCTCCATAAAATCAGCGTACTATGCGACTAATCCCCTGAACCTTTGAATGTGTGTCAAGTCTCTTTACAACATTTTCTATCAACTCCACATTCTGTAATATCTCAACTCAAAAGAACATATAACATCAAGTCACTAGCATCTTAATATTGCAGAAATCATGCAAAGCATACACATCAAAACCTCATTGAATCGGAACATCATCTCATATTAGCACTTCATCACAGCATATAATCGCAGCATATAACCTAATAAAACCAGCAACATCGCAACATCTACTACTAAATAAAAAAAACGTGCTCTAACTACTACTAATGCATGCTAATAAAGGTAAACGTGCTGACACAACATACTAACTTACCCACCCCACACTTGAATCTAACCGTGTCCTCACGGTACAATTAGATCGTCGAGAAGGCTACTCATGCAAGATTCAAAATAAAAGAAACAAATAACAAATCCTAACTACGCTCGGGTTGTCTCCTGAGGAGCGCACTTTTTTAACGTCGTTGGCTCGACGAAACCTCTCATCCTCCATCATTATTGGCGCAGCCAGCTCAAACTCCTCATCCTCTCCAAAAGGAACATCTTTTTGTAGCCATCGAGACACTGGCAATGTCGTCTTCA
The DNA here is from genome assembly GCA_963678935.1 of Umbilicus rupestris. Taxonomy (NCBI): domain Eukaryota; kingdom Viridiplantae; phylum Streptophyta; class Magnoliopsida; order Saxifragales; family Crassulaceae; genus Umbilicus; species Umbilicus rupestris. The sequence continues at coordinate 5,355,716 of OY787626.1, read as the reverse complement.
AAAAGCCTTTAACAAACCTGCGATAAAATCCAGCACGTTCTAGGAAAGACATGATATCACGCTGGTCAGTAGGAAAAGGCAATCCAAGAATTAAATCAATTTTGCTTTTGTGTACTTGGATTCATTCCTCACGCTGTATATCTGACTCCAGCGCCGCATCCTAAATGATGTCCAACGCATGTATTCCTGCAATGTCAGGTGGGTATCGCATAGACTTATAGATGTTAAATTTAATTACTTCCCCGTCTACTTCCATGGGAAGATCACCAGTAAATGTATCGATCTTCGCCTTCACGGTCAACATGAAAGGGTCTCCTTAGTAGGACTGGTGAAGTGTCTATCGTTCCATCACCCTCCATTTTCGTCACATAAAAATCTGCAAGGAACACAAGCTTCCCTACGTGCACTAACACGTCAACAATAATACCCTCTGGCTTACGACATGATCTATTTGCTAGTTGAATAATCAACTCAGTGGGTTTCAGAGGACCGATACTCAATGCTCGATATAAAGAATAAAGCAACACATTAATCGATGCACCTTAATCCAGCATATGATTATCCACTTTGACTTTACCAATTCTGCACGAAATAGTAAACATACATGCATCCTTACATTTTTGTGCTACCTTGAACTGAAGAATGGCCGAGACATTTTTACGCAGATTCACATGCTTAGGTTTCAATCCTCCTCTTCGGTTAGTGCACAATTCCTTAAGGAACTTAGCATATTTCGGAATCTGCTCTATCGCGTCAAGCAGTGGGATTGTGATCTCAACTCTGCTGAACAACCCCATTAAATTTTGATCCACTGCTGGAGTCTTCTTAGGTCTCGATACTTGCATTGGAAATGGAAGTGGGGGTCAGAACTAGTTTTTTCAAAAGATTCTGTGGAAGGCTCAAAATTATCTCCTTTGTCTTCAGCTTCCACGGTGCTCACTGGACTGATGTGTAGATTCCTGCTCTTCTTCTCCCCTTCAAGCTTCTTGCCACTTATCAAAGTCATTGCACTAACATTTCCCTTTCGGTTAGAAATCACCTGCGAGGGCAGCTTTCCTTTATTATTTTCGGCTATTGCACCATCGGTCTTTGCTTGATTATTCTGCACACTCATTACTAACTCCTTAACCACTTCTTCCAGTGATTTACTTGAGTTTCCATTACTCGGGCCAGCTTTATTGTAGTTCCGCCTCTGCAGCTGCTCACCATTAGCATTACCATTGTACCTCTCTTGTTGCTGAAATGCTGGGTGGTACGACTGTGTTTTTTGTTGGTTCTGCTGGAAGCCTCCCTCATTTCTCCACTAAAACCATTCGCTGCAAGTGCAAATTGTCCCGGGGCCTGCCTGTTGTTGGAGTTATGGAATCCACCTATGGCATTTAAGTCGACTGTCTCTTTCTCGTGAAGGGTAGGACACTCATTTGTTTTGTGGCTTGCAACATCACAAATTTCACAAGGCTTGACTCCACTCACCTGCCCAACCATCATCTTCTCCATCATTTCCTTCAACTCTTTAATTTCGTTGTCCATTTGATTGAATCCACTGTGAAACGTTCTTTGTTCTGCTGGTGTCATCCCTTCGACTAGTCTCTTTTTTGAACCTTGCACTCTCAGCGGTCTCATTGATCAACTCTAGTACTTGACCCGGTGTCAAATTCAGCACGGTGCCACCAGCTGCAGCATCCAATAACATCCGCTTGATGGGTCTCAATCCATCCAATAAATACTCTACCAACATTTTTTTCGGGACTCCTAAGTTGCAGTAACTTTATTCCAATGAGTTGAACCTCTCCATGTAGTCATACATTGACTAACTTGATCCTTGTTTGATCATCGATAGCTCTCTTCTGACTTGAGTTGCATTGGATGGAGGGTAGTACTTATCCAGAAACTTCCTTTGCATTTGGTCCCATGTTCTTATACTACCTGAACGCAAAGACAAAAACTATGATTTTGCTAGGTCAGTTAAACTCAAAGAAAATACTTTTAACTTAAACCTTTCCTCCGAAGCTGCGTATGGCCTCAACGTTTGGCAGATTTCGTTGAACTCTTGTAAGTGCCTAGTTGCGACTTCTCCGGTAATCCTCCAAACTTTTGTAGATGGTGCACCACTGCGGTTTTGATCTAAAAATTATCTTCTTTCCGGTCAGTGTTGATGCACCACGACTAATTCTGGAATGTAGGAGTTGAAAGCTCCCTCATGGTCGGGTCATGAAGGGCCGGTTGTCTATATTGTTGTTTATATAGCCGATTTTGTGGTTGAGATTGGGTATATTCATCAAACTCCTCCATCCTTTCACCTCTATTGTTCTGACTCTGGAATGCCATCCTTTGACGAGCTGCTGCTCTTTGCCATTGATTGAATACTCATTTTGGCTCATCATACAATGGTGGTGGTATTTCATCGTGGACCTGATCATGTTCATGGTTCAGGTGGCCATCGCTATTGCTGCTCCCTGCATTCAACATACCGAAAAGCGCAGTAAAATACAAAGAAAAAATTTCTACAACACGAGTGAAGCTCGTGAAATCTGACCGTAGACTCGTTCCGCTAAGAAAAATACCTTGTAATAGCTGGTCAGACACCGATAGTCCAAGTTGCACCTACCTGCGCCGCAAAAACAAAAATAGCAAAAACAAAAACAAGAAAAACAATTAATATTAGACGGCAACGGTCCAAATTTCTCGGCAACGGCGCCAAAATTTGACGGAATGTCGGTGTGTGAACCAAATTTATATTTGTAGAAACCTACTACACTAGCAAGCGGTAAGAAGGGTCGAACCCAAAAAGAGCAATTAGTTATAGAGTTCTACTAATAATTAACGGGAGGTTTGTTTTCAAGAAGAATGTTGTTTATCAAATTCAGAAGAAATCAGTTCAGGGATATGCATTGCAACTAGTAATCATCGATCGAACATTCATCAACTAGTAAAAACTACTATTCTAGTCTAACAATCCTACTAAGACAATGTCGACTCTAATGTTCTACCTACTCTTAACTGCCAAGTTCTTGAATAGGTTAACATTTACTCGACTAACAATACCAAATTAGTTCTACCGCTAAGCTTCTCTAATAGGGTAGTCAATCTAGTATCACACAATAAATATCAATTTAGTTTCACCGCTAGGCCATGCTACCTTAATAAGAGCATGCAATTCATACGGAGAATAGTAATTCACTAAATCGAATTATGAAACATAAGATCTCAAACCATATGTTGCAATACAAATTCCCAAATTGAGTTAGGGTTTACCTACTACATTCCATCTAATAATAATGAAAATCTGAGTTTACAAAATACAAAAAACCGTTGCGCATTGTTCACTGCCATGTTCACCGATCACTATTCACCCACCGATCTTCGTGTCAATCCAAATTGCGTCTCTGGTCTAGGGTTCATTCCCAACAAGAGCTTCTAAATTTTTCCATCTCAATCTATTCAAACCCTTTGATTTTGGCCGGGTTAACCCGCCTTTGACCGAACCAAAGTTGATTCGTGCTGCCCTAAAAGTGATTCAACCAGGGTTGGGCGAATCAAATTCGTAGTAGGTTCCGAGCTGAGCGACTCACATTTGATTCGTGCTGGCTTGGGCGAATCAAAGTGTCAGTAGGTTCTGAGATGGGTGAATCACATTTGATTCGTGTTGTCTTGAGCAAATCACTTATGCAGTTTGATATTCTCGAACCGTCGAGGCATCATGTATCAATACTCGTCCCCCATCACTCCCCAACAGAATGGCATAGTTGAACGAAAGAACCGAACTATTCAAGAGATGGCTCGTGTAATGATCCATGCAAAGATGAAACGTTGTGGTTGTTGCGGTAGTAAAAATACTAGTCCAATCACGGTGTTCAAACAATAATTATTATCCGAGTGACCTCGAGTCGAACCCAAGAAAAAAGCCTAGATTAGTCTAAAGCTAGCTAGCAATGCCTAATGCAAGTCTATTAAATAAAGGGGGTTTTTCCTCTAGGTGAGATATCTATAGTGAATACTAAAGATAAGATGAAATATGGTCTAAGAGAAAATAATAGAGAAAGCGTAGTCGGAATCCTACTTCACCCCTAGATCATGCGATTAGCAACACAAAACTTATCTAAATCATGAGTAAATTCGAGTGATGGTTCTAGGCTATGGTATCACACATTCTAAATTCAACTCTCGCTCCTTCTCTAGAATGGGAATAATACCTAAATAGTACGGTTCTCAAACTCTCGCTCTATTGAACCGCGTAGAACTAAAGTCCCCTAATCTCAACCTCTCAATCTATTGATAGTTAACTAAAGTCGCTCAATACTTAGCCTAGTGGAATGCGTATGTCACACACGCAACCTAAAATAATCATGCTTGATCTTCTAAACAACCTAGGTTCAACTCTCATTCCATCCCTAGGTGTTTTACCAATTCGTACTCACTTAGGTATTTCGTCAAACACTTGGTGTGCACAAAATTGATATGAAGAGAAAGCATGAGAATTTTCAACCAAACTTCATTCATATAGATAAAAAGACAAGTCTTGCATTACAATAAAACCTAAGGGATCCATAAGGATCCCAAGTACAATGGGACTACTCACTCATGGTGAGTTTGAAACAAAACATGATATTCAAATTGAAATTGTTCACCAATTGGATGCAAAAGAGTAGTGAGTAGAGGGTTGATGTAGGATCTCCAATTGCGTGTCTCTTCCTTTAATCCTTGACAATTCTTCAAATCGCCTAGGGTTTCGAATTCTGGAAGAGAGAGATTCTAATTTTGCATCTCATTCTATTTATACCCTTTGAAAATTTCCAAAATTTACCCGTAGTGCCCGAATCACTTGATTCGTGCAAGGCTTAAAGAAACTGATTCGGACAGGGTGTCCGAATCATTTACTTAATGTTGTTTCGAGATTGGACAAGACTGCAGAAGTGATTCGACCAAATCACAAAGTGATTCGCCCACCAACATGGCCGAATCACCTCAGTTGCATGAATCAAATTGACTCAGAGGAGAACTTTCTCGAAGGGGGAAAACATCTTACTTTTCAATTCCAGACTTCGACTATTCCCGAAAAAGCTGAAATCAAGGTGGTCGGGGCCCTTCAAGGTCAAAAAAGTGTACAAAGATGGCCACTTCGAATTGATGAACAAAGAAGGCAAAACTTTCAAAGTGAATGGCCATCGAATTAAAGCATACCATGGAGACGAGCAAAGCTTGAAGCTTGGAGACTTCAAGCTTGATGATTCTACCTAATTCCCAAATTATTGCATGCCACTTGAGAGGGGATCCTCGCAAAAGACTTCTCAAGTGTGTTTCTTATGAAGAAGGGAATCGGCTACGTCTTAGCCAAGACGTTAAACTAGGCTGGTGAGTATTGGTGCCTTTGCTTCTACTTGTTGGTAGTGGAGAATTATTTTTGCCTTTGTGTTGCGCCGTGTCAATATTAAGTTAGAGGGTTTTAGGGATTTTGTGTTTGAGTGCACTCGAATTACCCTTTTGGTTTAATCATCTATGTGTATAAATATTTAAGTGTGGGTGTTTTGAGCGAGTATTAGGGATATTTAAGTGATTGTGGAATCTGGTACATTTATGTGAAAAATTTTATGCAGAGTGGCTGTTAACACATAATAGTTGATTTGCCCGAATCAATTTTCTGGCTTGCCCGAATCGGTTGATTCGTGCAGCCTGAAGCTTTTCAAGACAGCACTGAGTAAATGATTTGGGCGAATCACTTTTAGCCACCCCGAATCACTTTCGATTCGGGCAAAGTCTACGAACCAGTTTTGATTCGGACAGGGGGTCTGCGAATCAGTTGATTCGTGGAGCCTTAAAGCAGCACTGAGTAAATGATTCGGCCGAAATTTGGGCAACAACCCTTCACTTATATCCCGAATCAGCCTTTGTTTCCTCTCGTTTTTCTCCCGAACCGCGAACCCTAAAATCTCTCCCACTCCTCCGACCCTGTCCGTCGCCAGTCTCCTTCCCTCCGACCTAGCCTTCCGTCGCCAGCATTTCCCTCTCGAGCGAACCCTAAAACGCAGCCTCCGTCCGACCTAGCCGCACGCTTCCTGCTTCCCCCGAAACACTCGCTCCAGCCGCTTCGCCCGTGCATGACTCAACTCTAATCCGGCCGAATCACTCTCCACCTGCCCTGCTCCCATGGCTTGCACCAATACGAACACAGCTGGGGAACCAACATAGCCGCCCACCAAGAAACTGTCCGCAGCTCAGAAAGGGAAGGGACTGGCTAAACATAAAGCCCCAGCCAAAACCGAGGCGAGCTGCTGGCGGCATTTTCTTCCGCTCCTCCCCCCCGCCATCTCCAGTCAGTGCCTCCTCCTCATCATCCTCCGAGGAATACAGACCCGTGGGTTCACACGAACCAGCTTAGCCATCGTCCCACATTCGAGCGCAGAAAGGGCAAGAACGCCCTTGTCTTTTAGTGGAGAAATATAAGGGTGCCGATGCTCAGATGAAGGACCTATTGGCACAACACAACAGCTATGAGGTACTAGCTTCCACTTACCCGCATCGTCCCACACTACATGAGCTTAAAATATTGGATGAAATTTGTGATTATCTACGTGTTAGTAATCTTCACTATATCTTGATGAGTGATCCGGGTACTTACCCGAGGCTGGTTAAGGAATTTATGGCCTCGTTTTCAGCGACATGGGTGGATGGTCGATCTGACCCAAATTGCAAGGGCAAGAGGAAGCGCTTTGTGCAGTTTTGGAATTTCCGGTTGTGCTGACAGGCTTTTAGCTTAGACACCAATGACGTCGCGACTATATTTGGGTGCACTGAGTATGGGTACGACATGACATTCAGGGGAAGCGAACGGTACAAATTCTGAAAAGAAATTACCGAGTAGGACATTTTCTTCACCCCACCTTAGCCAGCTTCGATGATTCAGTCCCCAGTTTGGCTGCTGATCCATCGTTTTATTGCGACATTTATTCACATCTGGAAAGACGGTGGCCGGTATGTGAACAATGCAAATATAGACCTCCTGCTTCAAATTCATTCTGGCAAGAAGGTTTGCATTGTCCACGCTTTAACTCTCCAGTTTGAGTCTTATCAGAATCCCCAATACAAGGGGCGTGCCTTAGGTGGAGGACCATTTATTACGCTTCTCGCGAAGCACGTAGGCTTCACTTTGGACCAAGGCATGCCTCTGCCCAAGAAGGTTCTTGACATGGAGGGCCTTCGCAAGATGCACATGATAGACATAAAGACGAAAGAATGGATTGTTCGTAAGGATGTCCCGAAACAGTTAGAGAAACGGATAGGGAAGAAGAAAAAAGAACATGGGGCCCCTCGACTTCCAACACCACCTCCTGTACCAGAATCTGCCCCTACCCATATCTCCGAGCCCATTCCAGAATTCACCACTGCCCCTCCTCTCGCTGAGACCGAGCCACTTGCACACGTGGACCTGAGATTGAACTCACGTTTGAACTCACTTTCAGATTCTCACACGTCGCTCATTCGCTCCCGCGAGGTGTTATCCACACTTGTCCACGATGTCATCGCATGGCAAGGAGGTGTCATGGCGCGTATGACAGCACACATGGGTATTGCAGACATTCCACCACCGCCAGCACCATTTTCTCAGCCACCACCTCAGCCGACTATGCAGCCTGCAGCCGCTAGCGATGACTCCATTTCAGCCATGGTTGAAGGCAGAGTTGATGGAGGAATTGGTGAGGGAGCTACCAGGGCAGGTAGCCATGGCACCAGTGGGAATCAGCATGTAGCCGAGGGGACAGCCACTGAAGAAAGTGAAGACTCAGGTCTCGAGAGGCGAAAGAAGCGTAGGAATGATGTTTAGATTACTTTTATGTTTGTCATGACTTGTGGTGCTTTTATTGCTATGTGATTTGCTTAACTAGTCCATTTGTACTTTGACGCACTTCGCCACGATAATTTTTTGCATGACAGATGGTCTTCGTACTTTTATGTTTCTTTCATTTGGCAGATTTTTACTTAGAACAACATTTTGAACTGCCCTGGTAAATTGATTTGGACACACTGGCCGAATCACCCTTTTTGGCCTTGTCCGAATCACCTGTGATTCGGGGAACCATGCTATCAAGCTCATTTAATTCGGACATCCTGGCCGAATCATATTTTTTTGCCTTGTCCGAATCACATTTTGATTCGGGCAAGCACATATTATCCGAACTGACTGATTCGCCCAAGGTGTGGCCGAATCACTTATTTTGCCTTCCCCGAATCAGAAAGTGATTCGGTTAGTCTTGAGCGGCACTTTTCTCAGTTCAATATGGAAATTTCTGCCTCTCATTTTGCATTTGTTCGAAACCTTTTTCAAGCACTATGATACACTAATTCATGACTTTTGATGCACATGGGCATATCTATGTGAACTCATCGTATGCGTTGTCACACATTGGTTTTCCAACCTCATGCCTAGCTACATGTTTCACATTGTTATGTATCTTTCATAGCTAGTTGTTTAAACCTGGGAATTCAGGTGTTGCGCTAACCTTTTCCTTGAGTTTCAGATTTATTGCCACTGCCTAGAGCATCATTCACGGACACGGGCGGATGTGTATTTGGCTACCTCCACATGAGTGAAGTTCCTTCACAACTTTCTCTTTACTATTCTGTATTCTTTATATTGCTTAGGGACTAAGCATATTTTTAAGTGTGGGGTGTTTTGCGCTTTCCCTTTTATTTTCTAACGACATGATACTATGCTGCCCATTTACTTTGAGCACATTATACTCACATGATTGCTTTCATCCTAGCTTTAAATATTAATCACACGGAGTAATGTTTGTTAAGCAATTAAGTAGTATCAAAAAAAAAAAAAAAAATCTTTTGGAATGAGTTGTGCTTTGAATTCATGAATCGTATCTTTAAGTCGATTGACATTTCTTTGTGATGATTTTATTGCCATGATTCGGTATCTGACTAGCTTAGCTTGATTCATTTTTAAGCTCTTCTGTGTATGAAAAATGAAGTGAAGTTTAGCGAGCACAAGAATAAAACAAAATAGTTTTCATACAAAAACCTTGTACTTGCTTTTGTTTGCTTTTAGGTGACTTTAGCGTTCCTATTTAGCCTTTGCATTTGTTTTGGCTCACACTCCATGCTCCTTTGTCAAGTATTAAGTGTGGGGTGTTTTGATGTGTTTGCGAAAAGGAAAAAAAAAGAAAAGAAAAGAGAGGCACAAGAAAAGAAAAAAATCTTATTTTTAAGGTTTTACAAATGCCGAGGGTTAGGAAGGTAAGTTCTCCCTTGAAAGCATTTGTATAAACACAAAAATATTATTTGTTTGTTTTTTTTTGTCAAGGAAAAGTTTTACAAATGCGGAGGGTTAGGAAGGTAAGTTCCTCCTTGAAAGCATTTGTATAAACGCAAAAATATAATAAGCACACTTAATTCTTGACTTTGTGCCTATTCCGCAATTTCTTTCGCATGTGTGAGTAGAGCAATTGCATTTGGTTCTTAGGAAATGTCTAAAGTATGACCCTCATAATTTATTACTTAAGCATCAAGATTTGTACGAGTGAATTTTAAAATTTTCAATGTCAAAACTCCTCTTCTCTTACGGATTATGACGTATAGTCTAAAACTTGAGAATGAGTTTGTTGTCATGAGCTTATGGACTTGCCCTTAGCAAGCATATGTGGTTGACTCGACAAAATTCTTGTGTAAGCGAGGCTTTTCTTCATACTACTTGCATAGGAAATTCAGCGATAATTTGAATTTGACGAATGCTAGTTTTGATATCGACTCTATGAATATTTGTTATCATATTGAAGTGAACGATCCTTAGATTTTGCGCGAAGTGAATGATTTGCATAACTCCATTATTATGTGGGCTGATAAAGAACTACTTGCTTAGCAAACTATATTTGCATTTTGAACTCTTATGGATGATTGCAAGTAGGATTTGTGAGTATTCCTATTCTGAAAACTCTCATGAGACTTTAACTCGTCCACTAGGGTAGCCTAGGGGTTTAAAGGCTTGATGCATATGCTAAAGCATCCGTGATCCTACGACAGTGAGTTAGGAGTAGATTTTAATTTTCTTCGTTTAGTTACTTTTAGGTTAGGTTACATGAGTAGGGGGTGGATGTGCTATATGAGCGAAGTTGTGCTACATTCTTTGATATTGTCATTGATGATCTAGCCTCTTACTCTCCGCTTGACTTGTGCATATACTTGTTCGGGACGAACAAGACTTAAGTGTGGGGTGTTTTGATAAGCGGACAAATGGCCTTATATTTGTCCATAATTTTCCCCTTACTTATTGATTGTTCAGTTATTTTATAAAGTCATTTGATGTTTTCTTTGTCCATTTCAGATTGAAAATGCGTACTGCATGATACGAAGTGGCCCGAAGAAAATCTGGATGAATTCTGGTCGATCGAGATCAAAAACAGCAAGATTGGACAAGACTGCAGAAGTGATTCGCCCACCAGCATGGCCGAATCACTTTGTGTCAAAAAGGGGGAGAGCAAGTCAAGGCCCACTGATTAATCTCTACTGATGAACTTTTGTTTTGAAGCCCTGCGTGGCTATGCTGATCCAAAGGCCGAGTGTGGCCACAACACTTTTTGAACTAATGATAGGTAGTCTTTAAAATTTGTTAAATTTGTTTTCGTGGAATACTTCATCTGTGGCTAAGGGTTTTGTCAAAATGCCATGGGGGAGATTGATGATGCAGTATGGCAGTCTTTGACAAAACCAGCACTAGTGAATAAGCGGCTGAACAAGCTGCTGCTATAGCCGGAGCTGGTTCAGGAAGCTGTAGCATCTGTTTGTCTGCAGCAGCTCGGATCTTCGCGGAAGGAGCTTGGCAGTGCATCCATTAGTATCAAGGGAGTTCCTAAATTTTTAGAGAGAATATTCCAGTGGAGATTCCCAGATGGCAAAGAAAATTTATTTGTAGAAGATTAGATTTGCAAATCAAATCTAATTTCCTACAAATTAGAAGATATTGTGGTTTGGAGGAAATTGCTAAAACTGTGAATGGTGGAACTGGGTGTTCCTATTTAAAGGAGGCTGCTCAGAGCGTCAAGGTCATCAAAGACAAGAGAGCAAACACGAGATCGTACACAAAATACAGTGAGAATAGAATTCAAGTGCGAGAGGATCTTCGATCATCACCGAGAGCAGAGCGTGAGCGCAGAGCTGAGGTGATTGAAGCAGAGTGTGATCAGGACTTGCAGAGTCTGATTATAGCTTGATCTGGGAAGCCAATTCAGAGCAGCGATTGCTTGTTAGTTGATTAAGGAAGGCCGCGGAGCAATTGTCAAGTGGAGGTACTCGGGCAATTGGCAGGAGGCCAGGTCTCGCTAGTGACAGGTGGTCACTGAGTGAGGGGGAGTGCTCCAGAGAATGTACCAAAAACCTTCATACTCAGGTCAGTCATCTAGTCATATAAGGTAATCGTCGATTCATCCAACTACGCAATGACCATCTTCATCCTTATCATCCAGATGCAACTGAGCACTCTTCACAAGTAAGCATTTTATTACTAGTGTTTTATAACTTCATTTTATATAGCAGAGCTCACTATAGTGCAATTTTTTATCCAAATTTGCAGGTTATGTCCTTAATACAGGCATCTCAAATGTCCGTTCAAATCTTTTTCAATAATCCACGTCTTTAAAAAAGATTGCCTTTGATTTATTTCATGCTTCGCGACATGATTTGGTGGATCTTGGAGAGAAGAGTGCGTTAGATATCAACCAAACTCTTATTCAAATTGTTCATGAAGGTAACATATTGACTTAGCATTAGTTTTTGGATCTTCATATTCTTACTACCTCACACTAATTTTATTTTTCTACAGGTCCAAATGTTTCTACTAAAGAAGACATCGCGAGTGATCAACTAGACCACGAGCTTCCATCTTAGGTCACCCAAGTGGTCACTCAAGATGAAGCTTTCTGTAGAACGAAACACACAATAGAAGGAAGCCTAACCGATTGTCATTGAGTTAAATCTTTTATGGAATAAATCTTTTTTGAAACATTTTGAGTTAATGCCTATGAATTAAATATTGTTTTGTGTTTGAAATGAAAGGTTGTTATTTATATTTGAGATGTTCAAATTTAAGGAGAATGGAGGTTTGACAGTACATGTTGGCCTTATTTTTTGAGATCAAATAGATGGTTGAAAAAACGAATGAAAATGAGTGCTGAAATCTTAACAACTCAAACTGCTCTTGTTAAAGGCGATTGTCAAATCCCGTTTTCCAAAGCGGTTCTTTGTGTTCTAAATATTTATCTAAAATCGATGGCTCGATTAAGAACAAACCGCCCGGCTTTCGCAAAGTTGGTTTGTTTAACAAGCCGCTTTTTCTGAAAGTCGGTTTGTTTAACAAGCCTTTATGGGAAAAGGCGGATATCTATTATTTTTGGACATTAAAAATGATGCATTTTCCCTGAATATTTCAACTTAGATAGTGCATTGAAAGGAAAAAAATTACTATTTTTTTGTTGAGAAATTGCATTACACCTTTGTGGGTGCAATTTCTAAACATAAACTCTCAAAAATTTCTTTCAATGTACTTTCGAACGTGATAAATGAATTTTAATAATAAAAAAGTATATTATGCATCAAATATTGAACGGACAAAAAGTAACACAATATATGTAATAAATCCATTTCAAGTCATTAGAAGATAAAATTGACCATTTTTGTGACAAATTTATGGCATTAGATTAGATGGATGAGACTGAAACTCGAAATGAGTGACTCTAACGAAAGCCTCTGTATATGTATTTTTTTCCTTCATTATCAAATTGTGATATCAACCAAACTTTCATCACCAAATAGAAAATCAGAGACTACCCCTCCCCCTCGGTGTATTGGCAACTCATTTATCAAAACTCGAGGTCTCAAAATTTGACGGTTCTATCCTGCATGAATGGATTTATAGATGCGAGCATTTTTTTTCCTTTTGGATAGCACAATCCCGGAACTAAAGGTTCGTCTAGCCTCTCTTCACTTGGAAGGTAAAGCCCTTTAATGGCACCCTAACTCATGAGTACACGTTTCGACCAATACCCATCTTGACCAGAATATGTGGTTGCTAATTCCACTCATTTCGGGAGATTCTTTGGCTGATCTGGTTAGTTTGAAACAAGCTAACGACTCTGAAATTGTAGTGCCTTCGTTTGTTAAGAGTGTATTAGCAGGTTGCTATAGCATCCTCTTATAGCACACACGAATTTGGTCACCCAGTTCGGCCAACTGCCTACGTCTGGGGAGGACTGCTCTGGAGTCCTCAACGATCCACTAGCCTTGGTCTTCTAGTACAACGATTCAGTTCAGCCTACGCTCGAACAATCTCTACATCTAACCAAGCTACAATGAATCAGAGCTCGATCTAAACACCTTAGACCAGCCTGCACTACATACTACTCACTCGACTTAATACAGTAGCTAATCTCCTCACAGACCTAGCCTATTTGAATTAAGATAGCACTTATCGTAGGTTGCTATAGCACACTCTTATGTTGTATAGCTTGTGCCGATTTTGTCCGCGTCGCTCCAAGCCTTCTGCTGAGCCGTTCGAACTGTTCCGCGAGCGCTGCACACTTCGGAATACTCCCCCTTACTATGTGACCACATGTCACTGATGGGAGTGAGTCTTCTGCCGTCGTCCGAGTTCCTCAGACACTCACGATGCTCCATCGACTCTCTTTGATCAATCTGCGAGCCTTCACATCCAACTGATCTTCTCCGACAAGCACTGATCAGACTCTACAAGTCTCGATCAGTCTCTGCTTTACAATCACTCCTACTCTGTGTGCATGCTCTGCTCGGTGAGTGATGATCAATCTCTGCTCTGCTCAATTCTCCGATCTGCACTCGCTGCTCTTCTGAATTGATTGATTGATCGATACTTTGCTGCTCTGCCGAGCCTCCAAATCCTCTAGGCTCCATCTAAATCAGAATGGGTTGGCTGTTAAAGATAAGGACACCCACCTTCCAAAACAGAATTGTCTTGAAGCTGACTTGCTGGGGCAAGTAGGCAACTCTAGGAATATTCTAAACTGACTTCAGAAAGCTTCCGTCGCATTTCTCTTCAATTCTGAGCAACATGTTCTTCACGTAGAAACTGTTGATCAGGATGCTACAGCTCTCATGTCACATGAAGTGATGGAGCGTATTTATAAGATCCATCGAATTGTTTATTCCCATTGTTTAATTACATTTTGTGTGTGATAGATTACTTCTTTGTAGTGTTTCGCATCGCAGGTGTATCAAGACCGCTTTGGAACGTTATTGCGCATTTGGAGCATTCTAGGCCCTATTCAATGACTCGGAAATGCAAAGAAGCAAAGATTTAGACGAATATAGACCAATTCTGGGCACATTGACCTGTTCGTCGTCGAAGGCTTTCCAAGCACATTAGGCATGCTATATCTTGTTGGAAAGCTAACTCAAAGGGCTACAACTTCGTGGTTTACATCAAGACGTAATTCGAAGGTTTAAAGGGTCAAACGAGCGAGATTCTAGCACTGCAAAGTTGATTCACCCAAGAAGAATTCAGACTAGGGAGAATCAAAAGTGATTCGCCTAGCTCAAAACCTACTGCTACTTTGACTCGCCCAGCCATGCAAGAATAACTTTGGTGTTGCACGAATCAAATGTGATTCGCCCAGCGGAACTCACTGCCACTTTGATTCGCCCAACCCTGGGCGAATCACTTTTGAGTTAGCACGAATCAAAATTGATTCGGTCAAAGACGGTCAACCCGGACAAAATCAAAGGGTATAAATAGAAAAAGATGGAAAAAAAATCAAGGAGCTTCAGCTAAAAAAAAAACCCTAGACCAGATATCACTGCAGATTAAAGAAACACAAAGTTAGTGCGCGGTGAGCAGTATGGTGAACAATGATCGAAATAGTGATCGGTGAACAGTGCGCAGCATTTTTCGTATTTTCTAAACTCAGTTCTTCATTATTACTAGATGAATTGTAGTAGCTAAACCCTAACTCAGTTTGGGGATTTGTATTGCAATGTATGGTTTGAGATCTTATGTTTCATAATTCGATTTATTGAATTACTGTTCGACGTATGAATTGCATGCTTTGACCACTCGATTTAGCATAGCCTAGAGGTGAAACTGAATTGATGTTCATATCGTGATACTGGATTGGAGTGCCCTATTAGAGAAGCCCAGCGGTAGACTTAATTCGGCATTGTTAGTCAAGTAATCGTTAACCTATTCGTGAACTTAGTGGTTAAGAGTAGGTAGAACATTAGAGTCAACATTACCCTTAGCATGATTGTTAGACTAGAAGAGTAGTTTTTACTATTTGATGCATGTACGATCAATGATTACTAGTTGCAATGCATATTCCTGAACTGATTTCTCCTGAAATTGATAAACAACAATCTTCTTGCAAACCCCCTTTTTGTGACAATTGTTAGTAGAACTCTATAGCTAATTGCTCTCTTTGGGTTCGACCCTGCTTATCACTAGCTAATAAGTAGGTAATATAAATATAATTTTGGCGCACACAATGATGTGCCGTCAAATTTTAGCGCCGTTGCCGGGGAGAGGAACACTTGTTACGGAGTTCTAATCTTTTATTAGCTGTGTTTTGTTTTGCTTTGTTTTTCTTATTTGGCGGCGCAGGTGGGTGTAACTTTGGCTACCGGTATCCGATCGGCTATTATAAGGTATTTTTATAAGCGCAACGACCCTACAATCAGATTTCACAGGCTTCGCTCGTGACATAGCTTGTTTTTTGCCAATCAGAGGTTGTTTACTATTTTATTTTCATTTGTTTGTGTTTTATTGCGCTTTTTGGTATGTCGAATGCAGGGAGCATCAATGTACATGATCATGTCAACGATGAAATACCTCCACCATTCTATGACGAGCCGAAACGAGTGTTCAACGAAAGACAAAGGACAGCTCGTCAAAGGATGGCATTCCAGGAACAGAATAATAAAGGTGTAAGGATGGAGGAATTTGATGATTATGGTCAACAAAATAGACAGCCACCACTTCAACAATTATATAGACAACCACCCCATCGCGGGCCAACTATGAGGGAGCTCTCAGCTCCAACTTTTCACAACTAGCCGTGGTGCATATACACTAACCCAGAAGAAGATGATTTTGAGGTGAAGACAGCAGTGGTTCACCATCTTCCGAAATTTGGAAGGCTGCCAGGAGAAGTTGCAACTAGGCACTTACAGGAGTTCAACAGAATCTACCAAACGTTGAGGCCATACGCAGCTTCGGAGGAAAGGTTTAAACTAAAAAGTATTTCCATTGAGTTTAACAACCTTGCAAAAACTTGGTTTCTATCTTTACCTTCAGGGAGCATTCGCACTTGGGATCAAATGAAAATGAAGTTCCTCGACAAATATTACCCCCTACGAATGCGACTCAAGTTAGAAGAGAGCTATCAATGATCAAACAAGGATCAAGTGAGTCGATGTATGACTACATGGAGAGGTTCAACTCATTGGAACAAAGCTGCTACAACTTAGGAGTCCCGGAAAGGATGCTGGTAGAATATTTATTGGATGGATTGAGACCCCTCGAGCATATGTTATTGGATGCCGCAGCTGGTGGCACAGTGATGAACTTGACACCGACTGAGGTGTGAGAGTTGATTAATGAGACCGCTGAGAGTGCTCGGTTCACAGAAGAGACTAGTCGAAGGGATGACACCAGCAAGGCAAGGAATGTTTCACAGGTGGATTCCAACACCAATCAAATAGCCAACAAAATCAAGGAGCTCAAGGTAATGATGTAGAGGATGATGGCTGGGCAAGTGAGTGGAGTCAAACCTTGTGAATTTTGTAGCATAGCAAGCCACAATATGGATGAGTGCCCTACACTCCAAGAAAAGGAGATAATGGATGTTAACGTAGTGAGGAATTTCCAGAATTTCAACAACAACAATAGGCCACAGCAAAGACAATTCAGACTTGCAGCGAATGGTTATAGTTGGAGAAACGAAGGAGGATTCCAGCATAATCAACGACAGACCCACCAGCAGCAGCAACAAGTACTTGTTTTGAGTGCCTATTTATTTTCTATCGGTATCTATGGATTGATCACGAGCCGAAATATGGTTAGAGCCCTTATGTGTCTTGAACTTATCTTCTGAAATTCTCCCGATGCGAAGAGCGCTTCACTTGCTTGTGATTGCAGCCATTCCCCGAAAAGGGGGAGACGAGGGAATCATCCACTCCCGTTCATGTGACGAACCGAACATTGTTACGTCCCGAATTCCGCGAACCACCGGATCTAGACCCTGGCCTCGGGGCGAAAGCGAAAGCGAAAGCAAGAATGTCTACCTCTTCTATACCCGAGACCCACCATTCACTTCCTTCTTTCAAGTGTCAAGCGAAGGGAGAATAGCTTTCTTTCATACTTGAACCAACTCTGTTCTTGCTTTTCTTTAAAAATCTGGACACCCAAACTGAAAGGGTGTCGAAACCGGGGACTAACGATGAGTCTCCGACTATGACGCGAGGAAGCTTTCAGGCGGGGAAGACCGGGCCCCGATAAAACCTGAAGAATAGAAGACGGGGAGTGGTGACCCCTATCCTCGTCCCATCCCCCTTAGGGGACTCCTCCTGTCGGCCTCAAGAACTCAAGCAACTACAGCCTTCTTGTCAGGGTCTGCATAACCGCGAATATGGTTTCAGAATGTTTCTGTAGTCACTTGCGATATTTCCTACGGTAGGACTAAGGGGTACTTTTGTACTTTATTATCTATGAGCCCCCCGGGCTCTACCTTAAGGCTTATCCATCTACCTTCTTCTAGCCTTGTTTATCCATCGAAACGATAGAAAGGAACTCGAGAGGATTGCGATATCCATGGGGGTTGATGTTCTATTCAAATATTCTTGGAGAGGAGTTGAACTCAAGATCAGTCACCCGACTGACCGTTCTAAGATCCCTCCTACTAAGGGAAACCAGCCCCCGTCCCCGCCTTTAGGAGATTGAGCAGGTAAAGTGAACCTGTACCCCGGACGTACTCATGGGCATCAGAGGATGGATCGGTCAGGTGGGTGGACATATCACCGCCCGACCTTTCCAGTCGGAATCTTGAGGAGAGGCATTTAAGGTATTGGTGGTACTGGACAACGCAGCCGTACCGCCCTCGATTTCAGCAATAAGAGAGGTACAACGGTAATGCTAATGGCCAGCATCAGTAGAGGCGTAATTAAAACAAAGCTGGGCTGAGTAATGTAAGTTCAGGAAAATCATTGGAAAATGTGGTTAAAGAGTTAGCAACGAGTGTGCAGAATCATCAAGTGAAGACTGATGATGCATTAGCCGAGTTGTCAAAGCATATGTCTCAATTGGTAGCCACCGTGTCCGAGCTCAAGAATTATCAAGGAAAGCTTCCCTCGAAGACAATCCTGAACCAAAAGAAATTTTAGTGCATTGACTGTGATATGCACATCAGTCTAGCGAGCACCGAGGAAGCTGACGACAAAGGAGATAATTCTGAGCCTTCCTTGGAATCTTTTGAAAAAATTAATTCTGACCCCTCACTTTCTTTTTCTATGCAGGTATCGAGACCTAAGAAGGATCCAGCAGCGTATTACAATTTATTGGAGTTTTTTAGCAAGGTCGAGATCACAATCCCACACCTAGACGTGATAAAGCGGATCCCGAAATATGCTAAGGCTCTTAAAGAACTGTGCACTAACCAAAGAGAAGGACTGAAACCTGAGCATGTGAATTTGAAGCGCAACATCTCAGCCACTCTTCAGCCCACTGATAATGTAGTATGGCAGTGTTTGACAAAACCAGCACAAGTGAACAAGGAGCTGCTATAGCACAAGTGAACAAGCAGACCAGCGCAAGTGAACTAGCAGCAGCTGCAGCAGGGGATGCTATAGCAGGAGCTTGTTCAAGTGGCTGCATCACCTGTCCGAGAAGCAGCAGCGTCCTGGGATTGTCTAGAAGGGCTGGAAACTCTACGGAGATCATCAGAAGAATTTCTAACATGTTGTAGAGTATTTTCCAGTGAGGTTTCCTAGTCAGAGAAGGAGATTTGCATTGAAGATAAAAATCAAATCTAATCTCCTAGATTTTAGGAGATAATTGTTCCTTTTGGGACATTACTTAAACCTGGACATTGCTTAAAGCTGGTGCTGCTATTTAAGAGGAAGGGGTTTAGAGCAGGATGGTTGATCGAAGCTGAGGGATACACGAGTGCATACACAGAATTCAGAGAGCAATTTTGGTGTGCGACGAACGTTTTCTTCGATCATCACTCGAGAGTAGAGCGTGAGCGCAGAGCTGTGGTGACAGAAGCAGAAGGGAATCAGGACTTGCAGAGTCTGATTCGAGCTTGATCTGGAAGCCAATTCAGAGCTATGGTGCTTGTTGGTTGATCAAGGGTAGCCGCGGAAGAATCGACGGGTGTGTGGCTCGGTCGAGTGTCTAAGCGGTCGTACTCGCTAGTGGCAGGTGGTCACTGAGTGAGGGGGAGTATTCCAGAGTGTGCAGCGCTCGTGGAATCGTTCGAACGGCTCGGCAGAAGGCTTTGGAGCGACGCGGACAAATTGTGCTTCAGCTGTGTGTTACAGCAGTTGCTACAGCAACCCTGCTGAGTGAGTGTAGTTTAGAATAGGCTGAGTCCTGAGAAGTCTGTAGCTATTCTAGATTGACATTTGTAGAGGGTGTGCAGACACAAGTCAGAGCTTGTTCTGATTGTGTCAAGTGATCCAAGGTTAAGTAGCATAGGTTGCGTGGAGTTGTAACCGAGTGTACTTGGAGACCTTCGTGTTGAGTGGATTGAGGACCGAAGAATAGTCCTCCCCAGACGTAGGCTGTTGGCCGAACTGGGTGAACAAATTTCTGTCTTGTTCATTGTTTGCTGAGATAATTTCCGAGTGAACAAGAGTGTGCTGCAGCAACTGCTTGTTCACAAATCTGCCTAACTGAGACGCTGTGAATTTCAATTGGTATCAGAGCGGGAGCTCGACACACAGAGTAAAAGATCCTACAGTGTCTCTGAAGTTGCCACGACAATGAAAGAAGGACAGAGCACAAGCAGACCTCCATTGTTGGAAGAAAGCAACTATGGATATTGGAAGGTTAGGATGAAAGCCTTTCTCAAGGCCATTGATGAAAAGACCTGGAGAGCAATCATGGTTCAGTGGTCTCCTCCAATTACTATGGATGAACAGGGAGTCACACGGATTAAGCCTGAAGAACAATGGACTGCTGAAGAGGGAGCTGGAGCAACTGGTAATTCTAAGGCCCTGAATGCAATTTTTGCTGCAGTTGATGCTAACAATTTCAGGCTGATATCAAACTGTGACATGGCCAAACAAGCGTGGGAAATTCTGCAAACTGCAAATGAAGGAACTGATAGAGTGAAGCTGTCAAGACTCCAGATCATCGCTATACAGTTTGAGAATCTGAGAATGCTGGAAGAGGAGACTGTCACTGAGTTTAATGCTAAACTCTGTGATCTTGCAAATGAAGCTCATGCTCTTGGTGAACCCATCCCTAAAGAAAAGCTGATCAGAAAGGTTCTCAGATCGCTGCCCACAAGATTTGACATGAAAGTGACGGCCATTGAAGAAGCTCAAAATGTCAGATTTATGAGGCTTGAAGAGTAGATGGGGTCTCTCAAACAATTTGAGATGAAGCTGGTTAAAGAAAACATCACTGCTAAGGACAGGGATGTTGGACTAAAAGCGGAAGCAGAATCCGAGAAGGCAGTTCCAGATGATCAGCTGAGTATGCTTGTTAAGAACCTTGGAAAGCTCCTGAAGAACATGGAATCCAGAACTGGGAAAAGCTCTTCCTCGCGAAAACAATTCAGAAGGGGCAGTGAAAATAAAAGGAAAGAGAAGGAACCAGCTCAGGTTGAAGATGAGAAGAAAGAAATGAAAAAGGGAGTCCAATGCTGGAACTGTGAAGGATATGGACATATTGAGGCTGACTGTCCGAGCAAAACCTTCAAAAATTCAGAGAAAAAGAACAGCAAGTCTCTGACAGCAAAATGGAGTGACTCTGAGGATAGTGATGAAGAAAACTGTGTTGTGCTAACCAGTGTTTCAGATTTCAATCTCAAACAACTAAAGATGGATGAATTTCACTATGGGATTGAAGTATCTGAAAGTGAAGATGAAGAGGGCTCATCTGACAGTCTGATTGAGTATCTGGGGAAGATCCTGAAACAGTGTGAGATAGCTCTTCAGACAAATCAAGCATTGACTGACAGAGTCAAGGTTCTGGAAGAAGAACGAAGAAAATTTCTCCTCACACCCAACAGTCAAGTAACCATTTTGAAAAGGGAAGACACAGGAAGACAAGTTATTGACACTGGTTCCTCACCAGCAACAGCCAAGGAAACTGACTCTCAGAAAAATATCTTGGATGAAATTTTGTCTTATCAAAGACTTGGAAAAGGGAGAAAGGGGCTTGGGTATACTGGTGAAGAAAGTTCTAGAGGAACAGTTTTCATTAAATCCTCAGATGCCATGATAGACGAAAAAATTAATACAGGTGAGCTTCCGAAACCTGCAGGGAAAGTTGGAACTAGACAGGTGAACAAGAGGATGCTGCAGCACCTGGCACATCATCCTTCTAAAACAAAGCAAAAGGGTCAGAATAAAAGAAGTTCTTGCACAAGTATTGGGAATCAAAAGACTACCTTAACCTGAAGCAACAACACAGAACCACCTCAGTTGAAAAAGGGGGGCCAAAATCCAGAACCAACATTGCTCATTGCTGGATAGAATGACAGAGAAGGATCTCTAGGACTACTGAACCAGGGCACTTTGGATTGCTAAAGACAGGAGGAAACCACAGGCTATACAGGTGTGGAAACCTAAACATGACAAACGAAGAGATAGGAGCCTTGAGGGTCAGAAGAGGAGGAACTCTAGTCAAACTCAGATATGGGTGAAGAAGTCACCATCAGAACCTGTCAAGGATCCGCCAAGCAAAACTGTCTTCCGGAATGAATAGGTGAACTAGCTCGCGTCTGCTATAGCAACCTGGTCTAAATAAGCTTGTTCACATGTTTTGGTTGCTAAAGCTGGGAGAAGGCACATGTGTGGCACGTGATCCAGAAGCTTCAAATTGAAAAAGAAGATAACGGGTAAATCAATTTCTAGGGCAAAGGCAAGTTGAAGGCGCTTCCCAAAAATTGGTGCTGATCATCCCCACTGTGCGTTCCTCAAACCTTCTACAACCTTGCAACAATGGTGAAGACTCGTGGTTTGAAGAAGAATCTGGCAGCAGACCGACAAGGCAGGTCTGAAAGGAGGACCAAGTCGCACAATGAAGCCCCTGCTCAGCGTCTGGATGTGGTGGTGTGGGAACCAGCACCTCTCCATGTGTCGCACAGCGAGCCCTCCCCACAAGAAGGAACTTCGCAGAAAAGGAGGCGCCTGGTACGTGACGGGGAACCTGTATCCAGTACAGCGGTGCTATCTGAAGAGGCTGTGGCTGAAGAAGTCTCTGGAGAAGAACAAGATACAGAGGATGCTATAGCAGGTTCTGCAGAAGAAAGGTGCAGAACACTTGTTATGTCCCCGGGCATTGTGGGTGAAGGGGAGGAGATTGTAGCTGAGTCTCCTGAACAAGAACCTGCTGCAGCACATCCTCCTTCTCCCTCAGACAAAAGAAAAGCTCCTATCCTAATCCCAGTCTCCAGCAGTGAAGAAGAAGAATCAAGTGAAGAAAATGTAGGTGCTACTGGTGAACCGTCTGAGAGAGGACCTGCATTGGCAGACACAACTGCAACCACAGTGGGAGGTATTTGGTTCAGAAATAGGAGTGCTTCTCAATCCTGGAGTACTGTTGAGAGGAAGCACATTGTGTCAGAAAAGAGGCTGGACCTGGACAAGTACAAATCAGCAGCAATTATTCAGCTTCTCACTGAGGTAAACCTTCTCAAGTCCCTAACCTTTCCATTCAGATTCAATATAGCTCTGGTTAGGGAATTTATTGTGAATATGGAAGAAAAGTTGGGTGAGGAAGGAGCGGATGAGTTTGGAAAAAGTTGGGTACGGGGTAAGACAGTTCTTATTACCCCAGAAAAAATTGATGAATTTCTTGAGATCAATGAGAATGCCAGAGCTCCCACTGAGGTTCAGCCAGAGATGCTGGCTAAGGTTCTGACAGGGGGAGTGTGCCTGTCTTGGGGCGGTCCAAACCGAGTGCTGCTGAACTAACCTCCAAGAATGCCTTGTTATATCATCTGGGCATTAGAAACTGGATCCCCAGCTCTCACAGGGGGAAGGTTAGAAAAACCTTTGCTAACCTTCTCTACTCCATTGGGAAGAAGAGGCGAATCAGCCTGGGCAGTGTGATGTTTCCCCAGCTGGCCACTCATGCCGGCAGCGCTTCCTCCAGCAAGCCCATTGTGCTCCCCTCCATCATCTATGTGATGATGGTCTCACAGCATCCGGAGCTTGGTGAGATTTCTGAAGGTTTATCTGAGGAGTTGCAGGTCTTCACAGTAGACCACAAGTTATTCAAAGGGAAGCATGCAGTGGACATAGCTTATGAGGATCCACTCCTGGTTGGTGATTCAGCTCCAGCTCCCCTGGAAGATTCTCTTCCCCCTGCTGCAACAATTCAATCAGCCCTCCGTGCCAGAATTGTGAGCCACCTCAGATCTGAGCTGGTCATTCTTGAAGCCGAAGCTAAAAGGAGGGATGCTAGGCATGGACAGATCAGAAATCTGCTTACAGACCTGGAGTTCCCGGCAGATGAGGAGCAGGCCCTTGAGCATCTGTGGCAAAAAGAGGGAGAGAAGATGTAAAATGCTACTGCTACTGCTGCTACTGATAAACTGATGAACTAATGTTTTTTTTGCTGACCCTGCGTGGTTGTGCTACGGCCGAGTGTGGCCACATCTACTTACTCTCTATTATTGATTTTTTATTTAGAGTATTTAGAGTTTTTTCTGGTTCATGGGAGAGTGCATAAGTGTTCTAGGGTTTTGTCAAAATGCCAAGGGAGAGATTGATAATGTAGTATGACAGTGTTTGACAAAACCAGCACAAGTGAACAAGGAGCTGCTACAGCACAAGTGAACAAGCAGACCAGCACAAGTGAACTAGCAGCAGCTGCAGCAGGGGATGCTATAGCAGGAGCTTGTTCAAGTGGCTGCATCACCTGTCCGAGAAGCAGCAGCGTCCTGGGATTGTCTAGAAGGGCTGGAAACTCTACGGAGATCATCAGAAGAATTTCTAACATGTTGTAGAGTATTTTCCAGTGAGGTTTCCTAGTCAGAGAAGGAGATTTGCATTGAAGATAAAAATCAAATCTAATCTCCTAGATTTTAGGAGATAATTGTTCCTTTTGGGACATTACTTAAACCTGGACATTGCTTAAAGCTGGTGCTGCTATTTAAGAGGAAGGGGTTTAGAGCAGGATGGTTGATCGAAGCTGAGGGATACACGTGTGCATACACAGAATTCAGAGAGAGCAATTTTGGTGTGCGACGGACGTTTTCTTCGATCATCACTCGAGAGTAGAGCGTGAGCGCAGAGCTGTATGACAGAAGCAGAAGGAAATCAGGACTTGCAGAGTCTGATTCGAGCTTGATCTGGAAGCCAATTCAGAGCTGTGGTGCTTGTTGGTTGATCAAGGGTTTGTGGCTCGGTCGAGTGTCTAAGCGGTGGTACTCGCTAGTGGCAGGTGGTCACTGAGTGAGGGGGAGTATTCCAGAGTGTGCAGCGCTCGTGGAATCGTTCGAACGGCTCGGCAGAAGGCTTTGGAGCGATGCGGATAAATTGTGCTTCAGCTGTGTGTTACCGCAGTGGCTACAGCAACCCTGCTGAGTGAGTGTAGTTTAGAATAGGCTGAGTCTTGAGAAGTCTGTAGCTATTCTAGATTGACATTTGTAAAGGGTGTGCAGACACAAGTCAGAGCTTGTTCTGATTGTGTCAAGTGATCCACACAAGGTTAAGTAGCATAGGTTGCGTGGAGTTGTAACCGAGTGTACTTGGAGACCTTCGTGTTGAGTGGATTGAGGACCGAAGAATAGTCCTCCCCAGACGTAGGCTGTTGGCCGAACTGGGTGAACAAATTTCTGTCTTGTTCATTGTTTGCTGAGATAATTTCCGAGTGAACAAGAGTGTGCTGCAGCAACTGCTTGTTCACAAATCTGCCTAACTGAGACGCTGTGAATTTCACCCACGGTAGCACAAAATGTAAGGATCCAGTACATTAACAATTTTGTGCATAATTGGTAAATTCAAAGTAGATAATTGTATGTTGGATTTAGGTGCATCAATTAATGCATATCGGTCCTCTGAAACCCACTGAATTGATTATTCAACTAGCAGATAGATCATGTAGTAAGCTAGAGGGTATTTTCGTTGACGTGTTAGTGCATTTAGGGAAGCTTGTGATCCTTGCAGATTTTTATGTGATGAAAATGGAGGGTGATGGAATGATAGACACTTCACCCATCCTACTAGGGAGACCCTTCATGGTGACCGCGAAGACGAAGATCGATACATTTACTGGTGACCTCTCCATGGAGGTAGACAGGGAAGTACTTCAATTTAAAATGTATAAGTCTATGCAGCACCCACCTAATATTGTAGGAATACATGCGTTGGACATTATTGAGGATGTGGCGCTCCAGTTAGATATACAACGTGAGGAAGGCATCCAACTACACAAAAGAAAAACTGATTTGATTCATGAATTGCCTTTTTCTACTGATCAGCGAGGTATCATGTCTTTCCTAGAATATGCTGGATTTTATCGCAGGTTTGTTAGATTTTATCGTAGGTTCGTTGATGTTGGCGTTTTAGGCTAGCAAAATGAAGTGCTATTCTAGTTACGCAAATATCAAACAATATTTATAACCGAGTGACCTCGGGTCGAACCCAAGAGAAAAGCTTAGACTAATTGACAACTAATTAATGCTACTATTGTAAGTCTACGGTTTTTGGAGGGGTTTTGTCCTCCTATAGAGGTATCTCTAGTAAGCACTAAAGATAAATGATATTTTTGGGTTTTGCTTAATGAATAAAAAGGGTGACTAGGGATTCAACTTCTCCCCTAAGATATGAGGAAAATGAAATAACTCACTAATACATGCATGAACTACATTTCGTTGATAAAAGCAAGGCTAATGCATCGTCCGCTCTAGGTTCAACTCTCGCTTCTTCCCTAGAATGGAGAGGATACACAAATGACATGGTTCTCAAACTCTCATTCTATTGAACCGTGTAGAACTTGAGTCCCATAACCGCACCCTCTCGGTCTATTGGCCGGTTACTCAAATCCGCTTAAAACTTAGCCTAACGTCAAGAGTGCATGTCGCTCTCACGCACAAACACTCCATCTATGATCATACAATAGCTATGAAACATCCTAAGTTCAACTCTCGTTCCTTCCTTAGGGGTTTACCCAAGCATACTCACTTACGCATTTCGTCAAACACTTGGTGTGCATACAATGAATACATAGCTAGGGCACAAATAATCAAACCAAACTTCATTCAATACAATAACATAGTGTTCTACATCATATCCAATCCTAGGGGATCCATTTAATCCCCAACCACAAGAACAACTACTCACTCATAATGAGTGTGCACAAATACATGACAACTAAGTGAAACATCAATGTAAATACAAAGCTAAAGCTTTTAAGCGAGGTTGATGTAGAATCTTCAATCCAAACTTCAATCTTCAATCAAGCTTGATCTTCTCCGAGTTCCAGTCGCCTAGGGTTGCGAAAAATATGGAAGCTCTTTTTCTTCACTTTCATCTCATTCTATTTATACATTTTGAAGATTTCAAAAAAGTGCCCGAAGTGTCCGAATTACATGATTCGGTCACTGTCCATGTGATTCGCTCGAATCATCTGTTCAGTGCTGTTTTGAGTCTGAGCGAATCACTTATCCTGGCCGAATCACTTTTTGATTCGGTCATACCCTTGTGTTGATTCGGTCAAACGTCTTATGGAGCTCAACTGATTCGGGCACCTCATGGGCGAATCACTTCTGATTCGCTCGAATCATCTGTTCAGTGCTGATCTTAGACTGGGCGAATCACTTTTCTTGGCCGAATCACTTTTGATTCGGTCACACCCTTTATGTGATTCGGTCAAATCTTCAAGACTTTCCCCGGATCACTTCGATTCGCACAGCAGAGAGTGATTCGGCCAGGCTGGTGGGCGAATCACTTCTGATTCGGCCGAATCACTTCTGCAGTTTGCTCAGTCTTTCTGCTTTTGATCTACATCAACCCGAATTCGTCCAGATTTTCTTCGGGCCACTTCGTATCGTGAGATACATATTTTTAACCTGAAATGGACGAAGAAATCATCAAATGGCTTTATAGAATAGCGGAACAAACAAGAAGGGGAAAATGTGGACAAATATAAGGTTATTTGTCCGCTCATCAAAACACCCCACACTTAAGTCTTGTTCGTCCCGAACAAATGTGTGCATAAGTCAAGCGGAGAGTAAGATGCTAGATCATATTTGACAGTATCAAAGCACGCAGCAAATCTTACGCACATGAAACACATCAACCCCCTACTCATGTAACAAAACTAAAGAAAACTAAATAAAGTAAATTAATCTACTCTTAACTCACTGTCGTAGGAAACACGGATGCATTTAGCGAATGCATCAAGCCTTTAAACCCCTAGGTTACCCTAGCGGACAAGTTAAAGTCTCGTGAGAGTTTTCAGAAAAGGAATACTCACAAATCCCACTTGCAATCATCCATGAGAGTTCAAAATCCAAATATAGATAGCTAAGCAAGTAGTTCACTATCACCTCAAATTGTAATAGAGTTGTGCAAATTATTCACTTCACGCAAACTCTAAGGATCATTCACTTCAATGTGATAATAAATACTCATAGAATCGATTTCGAACTAGCATTCGTCAAATTCAAATTTCCTCTCGATTTCCTATGCAAAAAGTATGAAGAAAAGCGTCGCTTGCACAAAACTTTTATCGAATCAATCACATATGCTTGCTAAGGGCAAGTCCATAAGCTCAAGACCATAAACTCGTTCTCAAGTATTAGACTATACGTGATAAACCGTAAGAGAAGAGGAGTTTTGACAATGAACAATTTAGAATTCCCTCGTACAAATTTGGATGCTTAAGTAATAAATTACGAGGGCCATACCTTAGACGCTTCCTAAAAACCGAATGCAAAAGCCTTGCTCACACCAATGCGAAAGAACTTGCGGAAAAGGCAAAAAGTCAAGAATTAAGTGTGTTTATTTTTTTTGCGTTTATACAAATGCTTTCGAGGGGGAAATTACCTTCCTAACCCTCGGCAAATGTAAAACCTTGAAAATATGATAATTCTTTTTTTTTCTTTCTTGCGCCTCTTTTTTTTTTCTTTCGCAATCACTTCGAAACACCCCACACTTAAAACTTGACAATGTGCCTAAATGTTATATGATGGAGCATGAAGTGTGAGCTAAGCAAATGCAAAGGCTAAATAGGGACGCTAAAATCACTTAAAAGCAAACAAAGCAAACAAGAGCAAGTACAAGGTTTTTGTATGAAAACATTTTTTTATTTTTGTGCTCGCTAAACTTAACTTCATTTTTCATGCATGGAAAGAGCTTAAAAATAAATCGAACTAAGCTAGTCGAACACCGAATCATGTGAATAAAATCATCACAAAGAGGATCAATCGACTTAAAGATGCGATTCATGAATTTAAGGCACAACTCATTCCAAAAATTTTTTTGATACTACTTAATTGCTTAGCAAACATTACTTCGTGTGATCAATACTTAAAGCTAGGATGACAGCAATTATGCGAGTATAATGTGCTCAAAGTAAGTGTGTAGCATAGAATCAAGTTGTAGAAAATAAAAGCAAAATCGCAAAACACCCCACACTTAGAATTTTGCTTAGTCCCTAAGCAATATAAAGAACAAAGGATTGTAAAGAGAAAGTTGCAAAGGAACTTCTCTCGTGTCGAGGTAGCCTAATGCACATCCGTCCGTGTCCGTGAATGATGCTCTTGGCAGTTGCAATAAATCTGAAACTCACGAAAAAGGTTAGCGCAACACTTGAATTCCCATGTTTAAAACAGCTAGCTATGCGAGATATAATTAATGTAGAACATATAGCTAGGCATGAGGTTAGAAAACAAATGCGCGACAATGTATATGATGAGTTCACTTAGATATTTTTGTGTGCATCAAAAGTCATGAACTAGTGCATTAATGTGCTTGAAAAGGGTTTCGAACAATGGCAAATAAATGGCAGAAATTTCCAAACCGAAAACAGTGTTGCTGAAGAGTGCCCGAATCAGGTGATTCGGGGACGGCAAAAATGTGATTCGGTCACCCCTGGTCGAATCAGTTCAGTTCGGATAAGATTGGGATGCTCGAATCAGGTGATTCGAACAAGGCAAAAAAGGTTGATTTGGCCAGGGTGTCCGAATCACTTGAGCTTGGATAGTGGTTTCCCCGAATCAAACTTGATTCGGACAAGGCCAAAAGAGGTTGATTCGGCCAGGGTGTCCGAATCACTTTACCTGAGCAGTTCAAAATAGTGTTTAAAGGAAAAATCTGCCAAACTAGAGAAACATTCAAGTGCCACAACCATTTGTCATACAAAAAATATCGCGGCGAAGCGCATCAAAGTACAAATGGACAAGTCAAGCAAAATACATGTCAATAAAAGCATCACAAGTCATGACAAAATATAATAGCAACCTAAACCTCATTCCCTTGATCTCCACTGCCGACTCAGGTAGCTCCTTCAACATTAACTCCATCCACTCTTCCTTCAAACATAGCTGAAATGGAGTCGCTCGCAGCTGTGGTAGGCATAGTTGGCTGAGGTGGTGGCTGAGAGAAGGGTGTTGGAGACGGTGGAAGGTCTAAAATACCCATGCTTGCTGCCATACGCACCACGACACTTCCTTGCCATGCGACAAAATCGTGGACAAGGGTGGATAATACCTCATGAGAGCGAATGAGCGCCGTGTGAGAATCTGAAAGTGAGTCCAAGCATGAGCTCATCAATGTTAGGCCCTCGTGTGCAATGGGCTCAGGCTCGACTGGAGGAATGGCAGTGGGAGAGGATCTGAAATTTGGTATAGGTGCTGAGGTGTGGGCATGATCGGCTGCTGCTGACAGGGGTGGCTCGCTGGCCTGCCTGGGTGGTGTCGCTATATGAGGGAGCCCATGCTCCTTTCGCTTCCTCTCTATTCTCTTCTCCAAGTGCTGTGGCACATCGGTTGAGTATTTTGTTGGGCAAGGCCGTGCAGTGGTCGAAAGTAAAACCCAGCCGCTTCGCGAGAAGCGTAATAAATGTCCCGCCACCTAGAGCTTGCCCTTTGTACTCTAATCTCTGATATGACTCAAACTGGACCGTCAATGCATTTACAATGTTTACCGATCTGCCTCGAAAAATGAGGAGCATCAAGTCCAAGTCCGATGTATTAACGTACCAGCCCCGATTCTTGCGGCTGTGAATGGATGTCGCGATGATTCGGTGAATCAGCCGCCAAACTGAGGAGCCAATCATTGTGGCTGGCTGAGGGGACATGAAGAATATGTCTTTCGCTGCGAGGTCTACCCAGAAATGATACCGATCGCGTGTTCTAAATCGCGGGGACTCACCAAGCTCAGTACACCCAAATGCTGTGCAGATATCAAGTGCGGGCAGGGTAAAAGTCTGTCCGCCTAAACGGAAGGTCCAAGAACTTACATTTTGGTCCCTCTTGCCATTATACCTTCGACCACCCTCAACATCTTCCCACGTCGCAGAAAATGATGCCATAAATTCTTTCACCAGCCTCGGGTAAGTACCGGGATCATCCATCAAAATGTAATGCATATCACTCGCACGTAGATAATCACTGATCTTATCCATAACCTTAAGCTTGCTCAGTGCGGCATGATCAGGATAAGTGGGAGCAAGTACCTCATAGTTCTCGTGCTGTGTCAACAAAGCTTTCATCTTAGCATCGGCAGCAAGGATTTCTTAAGTAAGAGGGGGGGGGGGGGGGGGGGGGGTCTCCTTGCCTCTTCTGCTCCAGCATGTGGGATAGCTGCCAACCTGGCTTGTGTGCAGGACGACTCTCCCACGAGTCTGAAATCTTCGGATGATGATGATGATGCACTGACTGGAGAGGGCAGGGGAGAGGAGCGGATTACGATACCACCAGCAGCTCACCTTGGCTTCGGTTTGGTTTTGGCTGGGGCTTTAGGTTTAGGAATACCTTTACCCTTTTTAGCCGCGGTGAGCTTTTTGGCAGGCGGTGGTCGTGGTTTCCCTGTTGCTGTCAAGTTTGTCTAAGCCATCTAAAGCTGGGCGAAGGAGAGGAGCGACTCGAGGACTTGCGTCTGATTCGGGCGAAGAGAACTTCGGAGGAAGCTGGGTTTGAATGGGGGTCGAATCTAAGGTTAGCTCGGAAGGGGAGGGCTCGGACTGCGGCGGATGTGGTTGGGATGGTCGGACGGACGAGGGTTTAGGACTTGTGGTAGTCGGACGGAAGCTGGTCGAGTGGAAGAGGAATTAGGGCTCGTGGTGAATGAGCGATAAAGCAGAGTTTGAATGAATAAATCTTAAGCCTCGAACGAATTTGATTCGGGGTGATGCCCGAATCACCAGTGATTCGCGCGAATCTTTTGTTCAGTGCTGATTTAAATAGTTTCCATCTGCACGAATCAACTAATTCGAGCGAAGGCTTGGTCGAATTGATCCGGGTTAGCTGCTTGACCGAATCAAGTGATTCGTGGAGACCATCAATGATTCGCTCGAATCGTTTGTTCAGTGCCGAATTATACATTTTCGGGTTGCACGAATCAACTGATTCGGTCACGCCTGAAAACTGATTCGGGCGAATCAACTGGTGTGTGTTAGCCACTCTGCACATAATTTTTCACACAAATGCACCAGATTCCTCAATCACTTAAAGACATCTAATACTCACTCAAAACACCCCACACTCAAATATTTTCACACATGAATAATCAAACCAAAAGGCGTAATTTGAGTGCACTCTACCACAAAAATCCCTAAAACCTCTAACTTGATATTGGCATGGTGCAACACAAAGTCAAAAATAATTCTACACTACAAACAAGTAGAAGCAAAAACACAAATACTCACCAGCCTAGTTTAAAGTCTTGGCTAAGACGTAGCCGATTCCCTTCTTCATAAGAAACACACTTGAGAAGTCCTTTGCGAGGATCCCTTCTCAAATGGCATGCAATAATTTGGGAATTAGGTAGAATCATCAAGCTTGAAGTCTCCAAGCTCCAAGCTTTGCGCGTCTCCATGGTACGCTTTAATTCGATGGCCATTCACTTTGAAAGTTTCACCTTCTTTGTTTATCAATTCGAAATGGCCATCTTCATACACTTTTTCAACTTCGAAAGGCCCCGACCATCTTGATTTCAGCTTTCCCGGGAATATTCTAAGTCTAGAGTTGAAAAGCAATACGCTATCGCCCTTTGAGAAAGTCCTCCTCCGAATTTTCTTGTCATGCCACAATGTGGTTTTCTCCTTATAAATTCTTGAACTCTCATAAGAGTCGAGTCTAATCTCATCTAGTTCGTGGAGTTGGAGGACTCTCTTCTCCATCGCCGTCTTCAAGTCAAAATTTAACTTCTTGATTGCCCACAGGGCCTTGTACTCCATTTCGACGGGGAGATGGCATGGTTTCCCATAGACTAGGCTATATGGTGACATGCCAATCGGGGTCTTGAAAGCTGTGCGATATGCCCATAAGCTTCTTCGAGCTTTGAAGACCAATCCTTCCTTGAGTTCCCCACCGTTTTTTCGAGAATAGCTTTTATCTCCCTATTAGAAACTTCAACTTGTCCACTAGTTTGAGGGTGATAAGGCGTCGCAATTTTATGATAAACTCCATATTTTCGAAGCATTGCTTCGAATTGCTTTTCTTGAAATGAGTACCATTATCACTAATTACGGTCCTAGGGGCTCCAAATCTTGGAAAGATGACCTTCTTGAATAACTTCATCACAACTTTGGCATCGCAAGAAGGTGAGGCAATGGCTTCCACCTATTTTGAGACATAGTCGACGACGACTAAAATATACTTATTCCCATAAGAAGATGGGAATGGTCCCATGAAGTCGATCCCCCATACGTCGAATATCTCAACCTCTAGAATACCCTTTTGAGGCATTTCATCTCTCTTAGAAATATTTCCGGTTCTTTGACATGCATCACAAGACTTCACGAACTCATATGCATCTTTGAACAAACTCGGCCAATAAAATCCACTTTGAAGAACCTTTGCGGCCGTTTTGGAACTTGAGTCGTGCCCGCCATAAGGAGAAGAGTGACATCCTTCAAGAATACATTGTTGGTCGCATTCCGCGACACATGATCTATAAAGTCCATCCGCGCAAAGCCTATATAGATAAGGCTCGTCCCAATAGTACCGGTTGATATCATGAAGGAATTTCTTCCTTTGATTGTAATTTGCTCCCTCCGGTAGAATTCCACAAGCTAGGAAATTCACGAAGTCCGCATACCATGGAGCTTGCGCGGTTTCGATGCTCATCAAGTATTCCCCAATGAATGTGTCATTTACGGGAATCGTTATTGAAACTTCTTCTTTGGTTAGTTCAAGTCTTGATAAGTGATCCGCCACTACATTCTCTACTCCTTTCTTGTCCTTAATCTCTATATCAAATTCTTGCAATTGGAGTACCCAACGGATAAGTCTAGGCTTTGCTTCCTTCTTAGAAACCAAATACTTGATGGCGGCATGATCCGTGTAGACTATTGTTTTAGAACCAATCAAGTATTGCCTAAATTTTTCAAAGGCATAGACAATGGCTAGCATTTCTTTCTCCGTTGTTGAGTAGTTTCCTTGGGTAGTGTCAAGGGCCTTACTAACGTAATAGATTACGTGGAGGCGTTTATCGATTCGTTGACCCATGACGGCTCCAATGGCGCTATCACTTGCATCGCACATCATTTCGAATGGTAAATCCCAATTCGGTGATTGAATAATAGGTGCGGTCACCAAAGCTTGCTTCAATACTTCAAACGCCTCAAGACAAGGCTCATCAAAAGTAAATTCCACCTCATTGTGTAGAAGATTTGTGAGGGGCTTTGCTATCTTTGAAAAATCCTTAATGAACCTTCGATAAAAGCCCGCATGCCCGAGAAAACTTCTAATTCCTTTAACATCCCTTGGAGGTGGCAACTTTTCAATCACGTCGATTTTAGCTCTATCGACTTCGATCCCTCTTTTCGACACACGATGTCCCAAAACTATGCCTTCTTTCACCATGAAATGGCATTTCTCCCAATTGAGGACTAAGTCCATCTCAATGCACCTAGCCAAAACACGTGAAAGATTTGTAAGACAATCATCAAAAGAATATCCATGCACCGAAAAATCATCCATAAACACTTCCATGGAATTTTCAAGAAATTCGGAAAATATGAGCATCATGCATCTTTGTAAAGTACCCGGCGCATTACAAAGACCAAAAGGCATTCTCCTATATGCAAAAGTGCCATAGGGGCAAGTAAATGTTGTCTTTTCTTAGTCATCGGGGTGGATGGGAATTTGGAAAAAACCACTATAACCATCTAGAAAGCAAAAATATTCATGTCCCGCTAATCTTTCTAACATTTGATCAATAAAAGGAATTGGGAAATGATCTTTCTTGGTGGCTTTGTTTAATTTCCTATAGTCTATGCACGTCCTCCACCCCGTGACCGTGCGCGTAGGGATCAATTCATTCTTATCATTCTCCACAACGGTGAGCCCGCCTTTCTTAGGCAGCACATGAATTGGGCTCACCCATTCGGAGTCGGGGATCGAGTAAATTATTCCCGCATCTCTTAAATTAGTCACTTCCTTAACACAACCTCACCTAGCTTAGGATTTAATCGCCTAAGAAATTCGCGGCTAGGTTTCACATTCTCCTCAAGTCTTATCCTATGCATGCAAACCTTGTGGCTAATCCCTTCCAGATCATCAATGGAATGCTCAATAGCACCCTTATACAATTGCAACACATGCATAAGCTTAGAGGTCTCACATTCATCAAGAGATGCTTCGATAATAACGGGTAGTGAGTTGTTTGGTCCGAGGAATTCATACCTTAGATTCGGTGGAAGAGGTTTCAATCCCTCACCGAATTCCTTACCTTTTTGTGTATCTTCTTTGATGGTGTCCTCATCGAGAGTGTTACCGTCCTCAAGATTCATCAACGAGGCGAAAGATGGACTACCACTATCTTGGGTGAGCAACTCGTACTCAAAATTTGTCAACTCATCATGAGCATCATAAACATCACAAGCATCATTTATTTCGAGCAAATGACAATCAATAGAACTACTAGGAGCATTTAAAACTTTTTTCAAGTAAAATTTAATTTTGTCGGTTCCAAGTTAAGTTCTATAACTCCTTCTCCACAATTAATAATGGCTTTTACCGTATTCAAGAAAGGCCTTCCTAGTATGATAGGGATTTCACGATCCTCATCCATTTCAAGCACATAAAAGTCAACGGGAACATAAAATTTCCCTACTCTAATTGGAACATCCTCTAAAATACCCTTAGGTAACCTAGATGATCTATCCGCCAATCTAAGATTTATGAATGTAGGAGTCAGTTCACCCATGTCAAGTTTTTGAAACAAGGAAAATGGCATCAAAGAAATACTAGCTCCCAAATCACACAATGCGCTATCTATGCAAAAATCGCCAATAGCAATAGGGATAGAGAATGAACCATGATCATTTAGCTTCCTAGGCATGTTATGTTGAATAATAGCGCTACAATTAGCATCCAAAGCTACGTGATCAATTTCATGCATTTCTCTCCTATGCGATATAATATCTTTAAGAAATTTTGCATAAGTGGGCATTTGAGTTAGTACCTCCGTGAATGGGAGAGTCACTTGGAGTTTACTCAAGATATCCGCAAAGCGTTTGAAATGTGTGTCCTCCTTCTTCTTCTTTAATCTTTGCGGAAATGGAATGGGAGGCACATATGGAGCGGGTTCTTGAGCTTTTTCTTTTCCTCTCTTCTCAACCTTCTCTTGAGATGAAGACTCTTCTTTATCAACCTCAACGGTTGTGTTGGCAATTTTGGTCTTCACTTGGGGTTCTTCTAAGACTCTTCCGCTCTTTAGGGTGATGGCATTTATAGTTTTGGAAGAGTTCACATCCGGTTGAGAAGGCAATTTCCCTTGATATTTTGAGGAAGAACTCGCTTGTTGAGCAATTTGGGTCTCAAGCATTTTGTTATGTGCTTGGAATTGGTCGAGTCTTTGAAGGATGAGTTAGTTATCCTTTTGTTGTTGAGCTTGAGTTGCGGCCAATTGCGCGACAATGGATAATAGGGATGGTTCCTCTTGGCTAGGCCTCTTCTCATTTCTTTGGCAAGGAGCTTTCCCTTGTTTCCTTGGTGGGAATCCCGGAGGTGTAGGCTTTGGCTCATTGTTGATGGGCGCTCTCCTCGGAAAGTTTGGATCTTCATGGAACCTTACATGTTGAGGAGGGTTCCTTGGTTGGTAGGGAGCATTTCTTGGTTGATACCCACTTGATTGAGGAGGCACATAAGCTCTCTCTTGGTTCCTCACAAGATAGCTAACATCTTCAAATTCATCCGCATGCTTGGAGGTGCAAGAATCTTCGTCATGCGATGGGTTAGCGCATATGCTACAAGCTTGCGGATGTTCTCTTCTCTTGTTCAAATTCATGTTCCCAATAGATTGTGCCAGGAATTTACCGTCTTTGCAAGGGAGTTGAAATCTTCCTTTGTTACGGCCTTAGAGGTTTCCTCCTTGCTCTTTTTCTTCAAGTAGTTCCTTTCACCACCCCATTGATGCGAATTTCGTGCAATCTTTTCGATGATCTTGAAACCATCGGTAGCCGTTAAGTCCATCATTGCTCCATTACTCGCATGGTCCATATGGTTCCTTGCATCTTGGTCCATCCCATCGTAAAAGCTTTGCAATAATTGCCACTTGTTGAATCCATGATGAGGGCAATCTCTTTGAAGCTCTTTGAAGAGCTCATAAGCCTCATAGAAGGTTTCATCGTCACGTTGAGTAAATTGATTGATTCTATCCCGAATCTTCTTTGTCTAGGCGGGAGGGAAGTATTGGATTAAAAAGGCTTGTGCTAGTCCCTCCCAAGTGTTGAATGTATCCGGTTCATGACTCATCAACCAATCCTTAGACTTCCCGGAAAGTGAGAACGGAAAAACCTTCCATGTATACCCACTCTTGTTGGATGTCCGGCATTTTGTATGTGCGGCATAGCTCCGTACATTGGGCCAAATGTGCATTTGGGTTTCCATACCCGTCAAATTGATGTGCAGCCACCATATGGAGGAGGGCAGATTTGATTTCAAATTCTTGGTCTTCTCCCCCCGGTAAGCAAATAGGAGAACCATACTGTCCAATGGTTGGGGCGATGTATGCCCCAACCGGTCTTTCTTCTTCCTCTTGCGGAAGAGAAGCATTTCCTTGCCTTCTAGGAATTTGTGGATCCATATTTCCCGGTTGTTCGGCTCGTGTAGGCGAAGGAGTATCCAAATGAGGAGTGTGAAGCTCGTGTGAAGCGGAGGGATGAGAAGGTTGGCTTGTAGTTAAGGTAGAAGCTTGTTCTTGTACTCTCTTGCTCCTTGCTCTAGTTTGCATTCAAACACCTATGAAGAAATCAAAGAAGCTTTTGTAAGTGTGAACTAAAATAGAGACAAACAAGAATAGCACGCACGCAAACAATTACGACAAATAAATAAAAGAAAAAAAAGTGAAGTAAACTAACTAAAAGTAATACTAATTAGCAATCTAGTCTAATGGCTAAGTCCCCAGCAACGGCGCAAAATGAAGTGTTATTTAGTCACGCAAATATCAAATAATATTTATAACCGAGTGACCTCGGGTCGAACCCAAGAGAAAAGCTTAGACTAATTGACAACTAATTAATGCTACTATTGTAAGTCTATGGTTTTTTTTGGGGGGGGGGGGGGGGGGGGGTTTCCTCCTATAGAGGTATCTCTAGTAAGCACTAAAGATAAATGATATTTTTGGGTTTTGCTTAATAAATAAAAAGGGTGACTAGGGATTCAACTTCTCCCCTAAGATATGAGGAAAATGAAATAACTCACTAATACATGCATGAACTACATTTGGTTGATAAAAGCAAGGCTAATGCATCGTCCGCTCTAGGTTCAACTCTTGCTCCTTCCCTAGAATGGAGAGGATACAGAAATGACATGTTCTCAAACTCTCATTCTATTGAACCGTGTAGAACTTGAGTCCCATAACCGCACCCTCTCGGTCTATTGGCCGGTTACTCAAATCCGCTTAAAACTTAGCCTAATGTCAAGAGTGCATGTCGCTCTCACGCACAAACACTCTATCTATGATCATACAATAGCTATGAAACATCCTAAGTTCAACTCTCGTTCCTTCCTTAGGGGTTTTACCCAAGCATACTCACTTACGCATTTCGTCAAACACTTGGTGTGCATACAATGAATACATAGCTAGGGCACAAGTAATCAAACCAAACTTCATTCAATACAATAACATAGTGTTCTACATCATATCCAATCCTAGGGGATCCATTTAATCGCCAACCACAAGAACAACTACTCACTCATAATGAGTGTGCACAAATACATGACAACTAACTGAAACATCAATGTAAATACAAAGCTAAAGGGTTTAAGAGAGGTTGATGTAGAATCTTCAATCCAAACTTCAATCTTCAATCAAGCTTGATCTTCTCCGAGTTCTAGTCGCCTAGGGTTGCGAAAAATATGGAAGCTCTTTTTCTTCACTTCCATCTCATTCTATTTATACATTTTGAAGATTTCCAAAAAGTGCCCGAAGTGTCCGAATTACATGATTCGGTCATTGTCCATCTGATTCGCTCGAATCATCTGTTTAGTGCTGTTTTGAGTCTGGGCGAATCACTTATCCTGGCCGAATCACTTTTTGATTCGGTCATACCCTTGTGTTGATTTGGTCAAACGTCTTATGGAGCTCAACTGATTCGGGCACCTAATGGGCGAATCACTTCTGATTCGCTCGAATCATCTGTTCAGTGTTGATCTTAGACTAGGCGAATCACTTTTCTTGGCCGAATCACTTTTGATTCATCACACCCTTTATGTGATTCGGTCAAATCTTCAAGACTTTCCCCGGATCAGGTCGATTCGCACAGCTGAGAGTGATTCGGCCAGGCTGGTGGGCGAATCACTTCTGATTCGGCCGAATCACTTCTGCAGTTTGCTCAGTCTTTCTGCTTTTGATCTCCATCGACCCGAATTGGTCCAGATTTTCTTCGGGCCACTTCGTATTGTGAGATACATATTTTTAACCTGAAATGGACGAAGAAATCATCAAATGGCTTTATAGAATAGCGGAACAAACAAGAAGTAAGGGGAAAAACGGGGACAAATATATTTTGTCCGCTCATCATTCGTTAAAAAATTTTGGAAGACAGCATTGCTAGTTTCTCGACTGCTGCAAAACGATGTTCCTTTTGGGGAGGATATCCCACCTGATTAAGAGTTCGAGCTGGCTGAGCCGGCAAATGATGGATGAGGAGAGGATCGTTGAGCCAATGACGTTAAACACGTGCGCTCTTTGGGAGGCAGCCCGAGCGTAGTTAGGATTTCTTATATGTTTCTTTTTTTTGTTTCTTTTATTTTGAATCTTGCATGACTACCCTTCCCGGTGATCTAATTGT
The DNA here is from genome assembly GCA_963678935.1 of Umbilicus rupestris. NCBI lineage: Eukaryota > Viridiplantae > Streptophyta > Magnoliopsida > Saxifragales > Crassulaceae > Umbilicus > Umbilicus rupestris. Next base: position 5,316,049 of record OY787626.1, on the reverse strand, counting down.
ACAGTGACGACACGCTTTAATTCAAGTGTGGGTGGGGGAGTTAGTATTATGTGCCAGCACGTTTTCCTTAATTAGCATGCATTAGTAGTAGTTAGAGCACGTTTTGTCTTTATTTTTTGGATGCTGCGATGCTTCTGGTTTGATGAGGTTATATGGTTCAATTATATGCTATGATTAAGATGCTGATTTTATGAGATGATATTCCGATTCTATGAGGTTTTAATGTGTATGATTTGCATGATTTCTGCAATATTGTGATGCTAGTGACTTGATATTACGTGTTCTTTTGAGTTGAGATATTACAAGATGTGGAGTTGATAGAAAATGTTCCAGAGAGGCTTCACACACATTCAAAGGTTTAGAGGATTAGTCGAGTAGCACGCTGAGTTTTTGGAGGTTGGCACTCCGAGTTATGAGGAGTGAGACTTTCACTCCACCTTTGCAGCGTTATGCAATGGTGGAACGGGAAAACAAACCGTCCTATCTCTAGTCTTAGCAACTGGGAATGAGTGGGTAACCCCTATCCTGCCTCGCGCTGAAAGGATAATGATGAGAAAGAGCAAGACGCGCTCCATATGCTGTTATTCGAAGGCTATGATTGGAACGGTTCAAGAGCAAAAAATAATGAAGGACAAGCAATTCACATTAGAGAGTGAAGCTCGAAAGGAAAATCCAGACAAATGTGAAAGAAAAAAATCAGAAAAGCAATCGAGTTGAGTGAAGTCTTCGGACCAAACAAAACAAGAAAATTTCAAGAGCTGTCCTACCAAAAAGAAGAAGAAAAAGTTGAGCTCCTCATGACTTGGATTTATCACATGCCAGAGAAAGCAAATTCAGCGTAGACACATGACTATGACCTTGAGCTAAAGAATGGAGTTAGGAATCTAAAGAGGACTTGCTCCCAGTCATCCATTGAATCCACCTCGACCTCACAGGTAACATGTATCATTGCATTTTCTTACTGATCATTATTGAAGAATGAGTGTGAGCATATGTTGATGAACTGATTAGTGAGGACATCTCGAGTAGATTCAATATTTAGTCATTGCATGATAGAGGTTGAAATTCTGCTGCGTTGCTGATGCGGAGTTATAGCTTCTGCTTTAGCACTCTCTGTATCTTTCTGCAGAATTACTCTACTCTAAGAATAAGAAAGACACAGTATTTGTTCACCCAGTTCGGCAACTTGCTTATGTCTAGGGAGGATGCTGTAATCATTAAGATTCCACTATCTCAGTTCGAAGTACAAGGACTCACACCTCTATTTCTCACCTAGCTGAAATCTAATGTTCATTCTAATCTCCTAGACTAGCTAGCAGTCCGATCCCACAGACCCTCTTCGTGCAACCTACACACTCTCAGTAATAAATAGCTACAGCTCTGACTCTCAGAGTTAGCCTATTCTATTACAATATATAGCTCACGGAATGCTTCAGCACACTCTTCACCAGAGTTGCTATATCTTCAGTCGAGGACACTCCAAGCTCTCCCGCCAAGTAGTCGGACACTCTGAGTTCTTCAAATTCAGCCTCAGCTCCCCCTCAATCAACGACTCATTCGATCACTCTTGGGTAGCTTCGATCAATGCTCTGCAACCCGCGACACTACCTGTCCGTAGCTGATCACCGATCTCCGATTGTCCCTTCAAAGAACAGTGCTCTAGTTGAACTCCGGACCAATCCTAAATCAAACTCCACGAGTTTTGATTCCTTCTGCTCACAACACCAGTCTTCAACTTAATGTATAAACCCTGATACCGTGTTTGCTCTCTGATCGTATGTACTGTGTTGCGTCCCTGCCTTCCTTTTCAAGCGCACCAGCACACTAAAAACGCCAAGGATCATTATCATAATCTTCTCTTAGATTCTTGCAAGTTTGTTGAAGATTCTGTTGCCAAAATTGGATTCTTGGATCATTATCTTCTTTGACCACGTGTTGGCGTTTGCTGAGCTTTTGATGACATCTGCATACCTCTCTTAGCTTCCCTGATGGCAGCCAGATCATGCCAAAGCCACACCGTGCAACGCTAGGTTGATTGGGCATTCTGCTCTACCTCTGGATCATCACAGAGTGTTGAAGCAGACTCTTTCTCTTCATAGATGTCTCTCGCCCATTCTTCAGATAGTGTCTCAGCTACAAATCTTCAGGGATTGCTGAAGCAGACTCTAGTTCTTTGTTGTTGTTGGTTTTTCAGTCTTCAGATTATGCTTGATGGAGCGTATGTATACAATCCATCGAGTTGTTTATTCCCATTGTTTAATTGCATTTTGTGTGTATAAGATTACTTCTTTTTAGTGTTTCGCATTGCAGGTGTATCAAGACCGCTTGGAGCTTTATTGCGCATTCGGACGAATATAGACCAATTCTGGGTAGATTGACCTCTTTGTCGTCGGAGGCTCGCCGAGCACATGATTCTTATCCGATTGATGCGTGCTATATAAATGTTGTCGAAATTGTGGTAGTAAAAATACTAGTTCAATCACGGTACACAAACAATATTTATAATCCGAGTGACCTCGGGTCGAACCCAAGAGAAAAGCCTAGATTAGTCTAAAGCTAGCTAGTAATGCTTAAGGTAAATCTACTAAATAAAAGTGGGGGTTTTTCCTCTATGCTAGATATCTCTAGTAAGTACTAAAGACAATATCGAATATGGTTTGAAAGAAAGTAATAAAGAAAACGTAGTCGGAATCCTACTACATCCCTAGATCATGGGATTAGGCACACAAAATAGGAATATATGCATAAGGTAATTTGATCTATAATTATAAGCTAAATTATCATGCATTCTAAATTCAACTCTCGCTCCTTCTCTAGAATGGCTGATACCAAAGTGACATAATTCTCGAACTCTCGCTCTATTGAATCGTGTAGAACAAAAGTCTTCTAATCTCAACCTCTCGGTCTATTGATAGTTAACAAAAGTCCGCTCTATGCTTAGCCTAATAGAATGCGAGTGTCACTCTCGCACACAGACGCTAAACAACCTAAGTTCAATTATCATTCCATCCTTGGGAGGTTTATTAGTTTATACTCATTCATGCGTTTCGTCAAACACTTGTTGTGCATAAAATTAACATGAAGATAAAGCATGGAAATTTTTAATCAAAAAACCTCATTCATAATAAAATTGCATGCTTTGCATTATAATCTAACCTAAGGATCCATAAGGATACCTACTACTAAACAACTACTCACTCATGGTGAGTTCAATACAAAACATAATAAAACTGTTCAACAAGGAAAAGTAAAGTAGTAGAGTAGTAGAGTAGTAGAGAAGTAGGGAATGAGTAAAGGGATGTTTTGAAATCTTCAATTGTAGGTGTGTTCTCCGAATTCTTGACATTTCTCCAAGTCTTCGATTTAGGGCTTTGTCCCAAGAGAGGAACCCTAGGCGCCAGAGGCACCCCAAGGCACCCTCTAATTTTTTCCATCTTTTTTTATTTATATTTATCCGCCGTGCCCGAATCAAAAGTGATTCGGAGTAGCCTTATTAGTTGACTCCAACAGAGTGTCCGAATCAAACTCTCAGTGTTGTTCCGAAGGTGGGCGAATCACTTTCTCTTGACCGAATCAGTTTTGATTCGGTCAACCCTTGGGCGGATCACTTATACAGCGTTAGAATCTCGCTCGTTTGACCCTTTAAACCTTCAAATCACGTCTTGAAAAATTGTATCTCTTTGATTATCTTTCCAACAAGCTATGACACGCCTCAATCGAATAAGAATCATGTGTTCGGCAAGCCTTCGATGATGAACAGGTCAGTCTGCCCAGATTTGGTCTCAGGCGAATTCTCCTCGAGTCATTTCTGATCCGGGCAACATGGAGGTTGATTCGACCAAGGGTGGCTGAATCACATGTGATTCGTGCACCCCCTGGTCGAATCAACTCTACCTTGGGCGAATCACATTTGCCTTTTGCTTAATTTTGCTCGTTTTTGCTCTCGATCAATCGGAATTTATCCGGATTTTCTTCGGGCCACTTCATATCATGTAATACACATTTTTGACCTGAAATGGACAAAGAAAGTATCATTCGACTTTATAAAATAACAGAACAAACAAGAAGTAAAGTGAAAATAAGGACAAATATAAGGTTATTTGTCGCTCATCACTATAGCTTGTTGGAAAGCTAACTCAAGGGGATACGACTTCTTAGTTTACATCAAAAAGAGATTCGCAGGTTTAAAGGGTCAAACGAGCGAGATTCTAATGCAGCAGAAGTGATCCGCCCAAGTAGTGGGGAATCACAAGTGACTCGCCCAAGGCCAGAAGTGATCCGCCCAGCTCCATTGCACATTGATTTATTGACTCGACCAAGACTGCACGAGTCACTTTTAGCCAGCCCGAATCAATATTGATTCGACCAGCTTATGAAGACACTTTGAGCCCGAATCAACCTTGGAGCTTGCCTGAATCAAACTTGACTCGTGCAGCAGGGAAAGCGCACGGAGTAGTTGACTCGTGCAAGCTGCACGCGTCACTTTTGATTCGTGCAAGAAGAGTTCAGCCCGGCCTAATTTTAAAAGAGCAGAAGTAGGAAGATGCCCAAGAGAGAGTCTTTGCAGAACAACTAGAGAGTTCGACTTGAATCAAAGGGAGAAAAATGAGAGCTTGGAGAGACGAAAGCACTGTTCATCTCGTTTACTGTTCATCGCCGAAAGTACTATGAAATCTTTGCAGCGTCTCTGAGATGCAGATTTGTGTACAACCAGTTGCTATAGCAGACTCTTGTACAGACAGATCTTGTGCAGCAAACTAAAACAATGACCAAGAAGTTGATCACCCAGTTCGGCCAAGTGCCTACCTCTGGGAAAGACTGAACCTCAGTCTTTTAATCCACTATGTTCAAGGTCTGTTGTACAACACGGTTCGACACCACGCAACCTATGCTGCTCAACCTAAGCTAGTACCTCGATCACAATCAGAACAAGCTCTGACTTGTGTCTCAACCACCTACACTTGTATCAATTCAGATAGCTACTGACCCAACTAACTCAGCCTATTCTAGTTAACACAGAGTCTCTGTAGGTTTGCTATAGCACCTGCTGTAGCACACAGCTGATATACAGGTATTGTCAGAGTAGCTCCAAAGCCTTCCGTCGAGCAGTGACAATTCTTCCATGAGTGCTGCATGCTCCACCTCACCTAGTGACCTCCTGTCACTAGGAAAACCAGGTTTCCTGCGAATTGCCCGAGTTCCTCCACTCGTTAATTTCTCCGCGGCCTGCCTTGATCAACCAATAAGCAATCTCTGCTCTAAATTGGCTTCCCAGATCAAGCACTAATCAGACTCTGCAATTCTCGACCACACTCAGCTTTAATCACCTCAGCTCTGCGCTCACGCTCTGCTCTTGGTGATGATCGAAGCTCTGCTCACACACAATCTCCTCCATCGGTACTCTGTGTATGCTCTCTGTGTTTATACTCTCTACTTCGATACCTTGAACCTCTGCCCAGCTTCCTTTAAACAGGAACTACCACTTCCATCAATATCAATTTTTGGAAATTCCTCTAGGCAGCAATATCTCCTAATTTGTTGGAGATTAGATTTGATTTGAAAAACAAGTCTTCCACAATCAAATCTTCACCCTGGGAACGGAATCTTCACTGGGATATTCTTTCTGAATATTTAGAAGCTCCTTGTTGAATTGTCAAGCACTTTCTCCGAGGAGCCAAACTTCTGCTACAGCTTCCTGAGACAGCTCCCGCTATAGCAGCAGCTTGTTCACAGGGCTTGTTCACGAATGCTTGTTTTGTCAACTAAATGCCATTCTCCATCATCATACTGTTCATTGTTTTAGTATTTTTCTAAACTTAGTTTATTTTCATTATTGCTGTAGATGGATTGCAGTAGCTAAACCCTAATTTGGTTTGGGGATTTGTATTGCAACGTACGGTTTGAGATACTTATATTTTCATAATTCGATTTAGTGAATTATTGTTCTTGAACTTAATGGCATGCTTGTGTGTTTGATTGGAGGAACTTAGCGGTTATCCAGTTAGACTAGCAGTGCATTATATTCTATTAATCCAAATATTAGCATAAGCCTAGTGGTGGAACTAGTTCTGGTAACTAAGAGGATAAATATTACATCTACTTTTAAGAACTTAGCAGTTAATAGTAGATAGAACTTGAAGTCGACATTACCTTAGTAGGATTGTTAGACTAGGAATAGTAGTTTGCTAATTGATGCCTGTTTCAATCGATGATTACCAGTTGCAATGCACATCCCTAAACTGATTTCTTCTGAATTTGATAAACAACAACATTCTTCCTGAAAACCCACTTTTAGTGTGACAATTAATCAATAGAACTCTAGACTATTTGCTCTCTCGTGGGTTCGATCCTACTTATCACTAGCTAGTAAGTAGGTATTATAAATTTAACTTTGACGCACACAATGACGTGTCAGTCAGTGCTCCAGACACCAATCTTTAGGGAGTGCTTCAGAAGTCTCTTGAGCAGTTTTGTCAAGGATGTCATATCTTCAACAATCTCCCCCTTGGCATTTTGACAAAACTAAAACACAACTACAGCTAGACTACTGATCCAGACACTCTGGTAACAACTAGAGCTATGCTAGATAATTTCTCTAACTATTACACTTGAATTTAGAGTACCTCAATGAATACTAAACATTAAAAGTGATCTAATAGTTCAAAGAGTAGTTTAGGATCAAGAGATAATGTCAAGTCATGTCAGAGTGAGAGTCTAATGAGAGTCTAAAACTATTACAACATTTTCTCCCCCTTTTTGGCACAAATGCCGAGGGATTCATTCATTCACTAGGCTGAGCAGGGACGGCATTGCTGGCTGTTGGTTACTTTAAGTCATGTAAGACACTGCTAATCTGGGATCTCCTATTAAGCTCTTCTTGATCATTTCGGTCAGATGAGCATGTTCTGGTTTCAGCAGACTAATCATCCTGGCCCTTAGAGCTTTGTCAACTGCAGGGGCTTGAGCAACAGAGATTGCCAATCACGGTGTTCAAATAGTATTTATAATCCGAGTGACCTCGAGTCGAACCCAAAAGAAAAGCCTATATTAGTCTAAAGCTAGCTAGTAATGCCTAATGCGAGTTTACTAAATAAAACGGGGGATTTCCTCTATGCGAGGTATCTCTAGTGAATAATAAAGACAAGGTGGAATTTGGGTGGAAGTAAAATAATAGAGAAGACGTATTCGGAATCCTATTCCACCCCTAGGTCATGCGATTAGCAATGCAAAACAAAAATATATTCATGAATTAATTTGATTGATTATTCTAAGCTAAAGTATCACACATTCTAAATTCAACTCTCGCTCCTTCTCTAGAATAGGAATGACACCTATGTGACACAATACTCAAACTCTCGCTCTATTGAATCGTGTAGAACAAAAGTCTCCTAATCTCAACCTCTCGGTCTATTGATAGTTAACTAAAGTCCGCTCTATGCTTAGCCTAAGAGATGTCACTCTCGCGCACAAAAGCTATCTAAAATAATCATGCTTGCTCTGCTAAACAACCTAGGTTCAATTCTCATTCCATCCCTAGGTGTTTTATCAATTCATACTCATTCATGTGTTTCGTCAAACACTTGGTGTGCATAGAATTAACATGAAGAACAAACATAAGAAATTTCAACCAAACTTCACTCATATAGATAAAAGAACACGTCTTGCATTACAATCTAACCTAAAGGATCCATAAGGATCCCAACTACAATGGGACTACTCACTCAAGGTGAGTTTGAAACAAAACATGATTTTTATTTGAAATTGTTTATCAATTGGATGCAAAGAAGTAGTGGTTGAGTAGAGGGTTGATGTAGGATATTCAATTGCATGTGTCTTCTCCAAATCTTTGACAATTCTCCAAGTCGTCCAAGAGCAATCCCCTAGGGTTTTCAAAATTGGAAAGAGCCCTTCTAAATTTGCATCTGTTTTTTATTTATACTGTTCCGGAAACTTACCAGATTGCCCGCCGTGCCCGAATCAGTTGATTCGGACAAGCCTTGTTCAGTTGATTCGGACAGGGAGTCCGAATCAAATACTCAGTGCGGTTTCGTAGCTAGGCGAGTCAGTCTTCCTGGGCCGAATCAGTTTTGATTCGGTCAAGCCTTGTTTGACTTGGTCAAAAATCCTTATAGAGCCAAACTGATCCGGGCGGAGCACTTCTTCTTGGCCGAATCACTTTTGATTCGGTCAAGCCTCTCAAACTTCTCCTCAAGTCAGATTGATCCGTGCAGCTGGAGGTTGATTCGGCCAAGCCTTTTCCGAATCAAATCTGACTCGGACACCCCTCTGGTCGAGTCAGATTGTTCCTGGGCGAGTCACTATTTCAACTTGCCTCAATCTTGCTCATTCTTGCTCTTGATCGATCGGAATTCTTCCAGATTTTCTTCGGGCCACTTCATATCGCGTGGTACGCATTTTTAACCTGAAATGGGCAAAGAAAGCATCAAAAGACTTTATAAAATAACGGAACAAATAAGAAATAACGGGAAAATGTGGACAAACACAAGGTCATTTGTCCGCTCATCACACTGCAGAGGCTGGAGCAACAGAGATTGCTTGTGTAATCTCTGGAATTTCTAGAGCTGGCTCCGTGTCAGGCTCACCTTCTTTGATATCCACAATATGTCGGCCCTTAAAGACCTTGTGGTCCACCATGAACAATTGAGGAGCTTCTAACAGACCCTCATGTGCAGCTCCCAACTCCTTATGTTGGCTGACCATTAACTAATTAATAAGCGAAGGGAATCCAATGCACAAATTGAACTTTGGCTTGTTAGCGTGTTGAAAAGTTGTGGTTATTGTGGTAGTAAAAATACTAGTCCAATCACGGTATTCAAACAATATTTATAATCCGAGAGACATCGAGTCGAACCCAAGAGAAAAGCCTAGATTAGTCTAAAGCTAGCTAGTAATGCCTAATGCGAGTCTACTAAATAAAAGGCTAGGTGTTTGCCGGGGATGTTTTGATGAGTGGATAAATAACCACATAAGGTCATTCATAGATGAAAACAGCTAGCTATTAAAGATAAATCGATGTGAAACATATAGCTAGGCGAAAGATTGGAAAACAAATGGGTGACGATTCAAACGATGAGTTTACTTAGATATGCCCGTGGAAATCTAAAGTCATGAACTAGTGTATTATAGTGCTTGAAAAAGGTTTTGAACAAATGCGAGTAAAGTTGAAAAATTCCCAAAGTCAACCTTAAACAGTTCTGCCCAAAACTGCCCGAATCAAAATTGATTCGGGGTCCTTATAAAGTGATTCGACCACACCCGGGTCGAATCAAGGCAGTTCAGATAGCAAACCCAAATCACTTTGATTCAAGCAAGGCAAAGGAAGTGATTCGGCCAGGGTGGTCGAATCAAACTAGCAGGGATGATAATGGCCTTGGCTGAATCAGTGTTCAAAGGGAAAAATATGCCAAACAAAAGCAACATAAGTTAAACACACCTGTCATGCAAATAAAATCACGGCGAAACCCCTCAAAATACAAATGGACAAGTCAGGCAAATTACATAGCAAAGATACCAACACAAGTCATGACAAACATAAAAGCAACCTAAACATCATCGAATTATCCTAAAACTGCTACATATAGGTAATTAAACCAAAGGGATAATTAGAGGGCACAAAAAAAAAACCACTAATCAAACATTTGGCCCATGGCGCAACACAAAGTCCAAAACAGTTCTATACTACCAACAAGTAGAAGCAAAAGCACAAATACTCACCAGCCTAATTTAACATCTTGGCTAAGACGTAGCTGATTCCCTTCTTCATAAGAAACACACTTGAGAAGTCCTTTGCGAGGATCCCTTCTCAAGTGGCACGCATCAATAGCGTGGGAATTCAACCGGTCTCTCGTCTTCCTCCTGTGGAAGAGCGGCATTTCCTTCCCTCCTCGAGTTTGGTTGATCCATAATTTCTAATCCGGGTTTTGCGTTGATGTGGAGGCTTGTTCTTGTGCCTTTTTCGTGCGTGCTTTGGTTTGCATTCAAACACCTACCAAGCAATCGAAGAAAGCGTCAACAAGTGTGAACTGAAAACAAAGTAAGCAAGAACAGCATGCAAACACGCAATCATAATCAATAAAAAAAAAATAAAGTAGACTAACTAAAACAATACTAACTCGCAAACTAGTCTAATGGCTAATCCCCGGCAACGGCGCCATTTTGAACGTTGTCGAAATTGTGGTAGTAAAAATACTAGTCCAATTACGGTGTTCAAACAATATTTATAATCCGAGTGACCTCGAGTCGAACCCAAGAGAAAAGCCTAGATTAGTCTAAAGATAGCTAGTAATGCCTAATGTAAGTCTACTAAATAAAAGGGGGTTTTTCCTCTAGGTGAGGTATCTCTAATGAATACTAAAGACAAGTTCAAATTTGAGTGGAAGAAGTAAAGTAAGAAAGAAAATATAGTCGGAATCCTACTTCACCCCTAGGTCATGCAATTAGCAACACAAAACAAAAATTCATGCATAAGGTAATTTGATCAATAATTCTAGGCTAAAGTATCACGCAATCTAAATTCAACTCTCGCTCCTTCTCTAGAATGAGGATGACATCTATGTGACACAACTCTCAAACTCTCGCTCTATTGAATCGTGTAGAACAAAAGTCTCCTAATCTCAACCTCTCGGTCTAATGATAGTTAACTAAAATCCGCTCTATGCTTAGCCTAGGAGATTGCCAATGTCACTCTCGTGCACAAAAGTTATCTAAAAAAATCATGTTTGATCTTCTAAACAATCTAAATTCAATTATCATTCCATCCCTAGGTATTTTATCAATGCATTCATGCATTTCATCAAACATTAGGTGTGCATAAAATTAACATGAAGAACAAGCATAAGAATTTCCAATCCAAAAACCTCATTCATAATAAAATTGCATGTTTTGCATTACAATCTAACCTAATGGATCCATAAGAATCCCTACTACTGAACAACTACTCACTCATGTGTCACTCATGGTGAGTTTGAAACAAAACATAATGAAATAGTTCAACAAGGAAAAGTAAAGAAATTAGGAAAGTAGGGAATGAGTAAAGGGTTGGTGTAGAATCTTCAATTGTTGTGTGTCTTCTCTAAATCCTTGACAATTCTCCAAGTTTTTGATTTAGGGTTTTGTCCCAAGGAGGAACCCTAGGCGCCGGAGGCACCCCAAGGCTCTCTCTAATTTTTCTCATCTTTAACCTATTTATATTTAGCCGTCGTGCTCGAATCAAAAGTGATTTGGGCAAGGCTTAATGAGTTGATCCGGACAACTCTCAGTGCTATTTCGGAGCTAGACGAGTCACTTTCTCTTGGCCGAATCACTTTTGATTCGGTTAATCCTTTATTTGATTCGGTCAACCCTTGGTCCATGAGATGAAATCCTTCTCCTTGGCCGAATCACTTTTGATTCGCCCACTACTTGGGCGGATCACTTCTGCAGCGTTAGAAACTCGCTCGTTTGACCCTTTACACTTTATTGCCTTATCACATTTGTACACTGCTATTGAGGTTGCACAAAAACACTTGGACAATGTTTTCAAGCTACGTGGAATGCCAGAATCTATCATCAGTGATCGTGATCCCATCTTCCTAAGTGAGGTCTGGAAAGAAATATTTCCTGTGCATGGAGTTGATTTGAAATTTTTTTCGGCATACTACCCATAAACAGATGGACAGGCGGAAGTTACAAACAAAACATTGGAAACTTATTTGAGATGTATGGCTTTTGACGCGCCTCGTACTTGGAGCAAATGGCTTCCACTAGCTGAAATACCACATTCCACAGCGCTATCAAGAGCACACCTTATGAAATTGTGTACGGCCAATCACCACATGTTCATTTACCATACTTGCCAGGGGAGAGTAGAGTAATTCTCTGATTGTCGACAGAAGCCTAAGAAAAAGGGAGGAACTCATATCAATGCTTAAATGACATATGCTTCATGCATAGAATAGGATGAAGCAATATACTAATCCTCATCGCCCCGACCATGAATTTCAAGTGGGAACTTTTGTCTATCTCAAGCTACAACCATATAGGCAACATTCTCTGAAACCCAGGACCAATCAGAAGCTGATACCTCGTTATTATGGTTGTTTCCGTATCATCGATCTTTTGGGTGCAGTTGCCTACAAGCTGAAATTACCACCGGAGACCACTATCCACGACGTTTTTCATGTTAGTCAACTAAAACTCTGCCCCAACCCACTCGCTGTCCCAACTACATTACCACAATATATGCTCGACACGGGGAACCTCAAGGAACTCGAAGCCATCCTTGACAGAAAAATGGTTAAACGCCACAATGGAGCTGCCACAAAAATCCTTGTCAAATGGAAGGATGCCCCGGCTGATCAAGCTACTTGGGAGTTCTACAGCACCATCATCAGCAACTACCCAGATTTCCATCCTTGAGGACAAGGATGTAGTCACCATGGGAGTATTGTTGTAGGTAATGGATAATAGTTGGTTTTCTCATTGTGGTTTATGGTTTGGTTTTATTGCAGTGTGGTTTGTTTACTGAACCGTAACAACTTAATCAGTATTTGTACGCCAGGAAGATGCCTGTTTAAGAAATGAAAAACTTATTCTCTTCCTACAATCTTCATCGTATTGTTTCTGCTCTGATCTGGAAACTTCGAGGTGAATCCTCCCTTTCGTATTCATCTCTAAGATCGATTATCATCCTTACTCTTGAGTTCTTGGTAAGTTCTGGGTTTAGGAAAATCATCATCATTCCATATACCCATTCCACTATTTCACGAGCTGGTAAGATTTCAAGGATCTGTTGTGAACTGTGCCGGGATTTCCACGATTGTTGTCCCTCTCTTTCTATGTTTAGTTAACATATTTATTGAAAATATAACTTAGAAAGAAAAACATCATTTTGATTGAAATTCATTGTGGCTTGCACCTGTCTTACTTTTTGTAAGAAAAATATTAGAGTTTCTCTTTCAGCATCAGCAAGCCAATCCAAATTGGCCTTTCCTCCATCAGACTGTATATTTGGCCAAATTAGATCTTCATCATCTACTTCACAACTCCACTGAACCAGAAGCTGTTGTTCCATGCCACAGATATTTTGTTCAATCAATCTCTATCTTTCTATTACTGACGTCACCATAAATAAAGCATTCTGATTCCCCACCCTTTCGCAATGCAGACCTTGGCCTTTTGGATTTCCATATTTGTGAAACCATTTGAGAGAAGGAGGAGAGAATCGAATCATGTATATCTGTTTTGGATTACAATGGACTGGGTATGTAGCCCTAATACAGCCAAAAAGGAAAAGACTAAAATAGCCTTACAATAATAATATATAATTGTGCTAATATCCCCCCTCAAACTCACAATGCTACACCAATAAGCTTTGAGAGTTTGTCATCTAAGAAGCGGAAGCGCAAAGTGGAGTGAGCCCTCGTGAACAAATCAGCAATCTGATGAGAAGAAGAAACATAAGGCAATGCGATCATACCAAGCTGTAAATGATGGCGAGTGACCTGACAATCAATCTCAATAAGTTTGGTTCGCTCATGAAAGACTGAGTTACGAGGAATCTGGATGTCACTCTGATTATCACAGTATAACAGCGTAGGATGATGAAGAGTGACACCCATATCAGCAAGTAACCAAACAATCTCACATGTAGTCGTGCAAAACGCAGCTCTAACGAAGAGGAGGATGGAAACAGTAGACTCTAAAACTGAGTACTACAAAGATACCTGAGAATACGAAGAACGGCAGCCCAATGAACTGTGGTAGGAGCAATGACAAACTGACTGAAAACATGTTCAATATAGGGATGAGTAACCGTGAAATAAACCAAGCTCCCTACTACTGTGCGATATAGACTAGGATCAGGCATAGGAGACCCTTCGGATGGAGAGTAGTGAGCATTGGTTTCAAGTGAAGTGTCAACGGTCCTTTTGTCAGTGATGGAGCGTATTTCTACATTCATCGAGTTATTAATTCCCATTGTTTAGTTGCATTTTGCATGTGATAGATTACTTCATTGTAGTGTTTCGCATCGCAGGTGTATCAAGACCGCTTTGGAGCCTTTTTGCATAATTGGAGCATTCTAGGCCTCACTCAATCACTCAGGAATGCAAAGGAGTAATGACTTGATTGCGAGAGCATCGACAGACCCAAAATGCCACCTGAGGTCGTACGGGTTGTATAGGTCATACTGGATATGGGTCTGAGTAGCTGAGGTCGTACTGGTCGTATGGGTCTTACTGGTCCCACGGGCCCGAATCCCGAGGCTCACATCCAGCGGTCTAGGGTTTGCATGGAATTAAAAAGAGAACCCTGAGAGGGAATTCAACAACAATTCAACAACTCAAACAATTCAGAGTTCGGAGAAGAGAATTCGAGACACAATTCGAATTGACGCGAAGATCGGTCGGTGAAGAGTGATTGGTGAACAGTGATCGGTAATTTTCGTATTCTCTGAACTCAATATTTTTATTATTTTTAAATGGATTGTATTAGTAGCCAAATCTTAACTCAGTTTAGGGATTTACAATGCAACGTTTGTTTGAGATTTTATGTTTCATAATTTGATTTAGTGAATTACTATTCTTCATATGAATTACATGCATTGATCATCAATTTAGCATAGCCTAGCGGTGAAACTAAGTTGATGTCTATTGCGTCATACTGGATTGACTGCCCTATTAGCGAAGCCTAGTGGTAGCACCTAATTGGTATTGTTAGTTAAGTAATCGTTAACCTATTTGAGAACTTAGCGGTTAAGAGTAGGTAGAACATTGAAGTTGGCATTACCTTAGCAGGATTGTTAGAGTAGAACAGTAGTTTTTACTAGTTGATGCATATTTTATGATGATTACTAGTTGCAATGCATATCCCTGAACTGACTTTTTCTGAAATTGATAAACAACATTCTTTACAAGATAAACCCCCGTTAATTATTAGTAGAACTCTGGAACTAATTGCTCTCTTTGGGTTCGACCCTACATACCGCTTGTTAGTTAAGTAGGTCATTATAAATATAAATTTGGCGCACACAACGATGTGCCATCATTCAGCGAGACGAGTGCGCTCAAAAAGATCTGCTACATATGTCGACTGAGATAAAAGGTAGCCCTTCGGAGAGAAGGCCACCTCTATACCCAGAAAGTAATGCAACGAACCCAGATCTTTCATAGCAAAGTACCGAGCCAGGTCTGACTTCTTTGATTCAATTCTATCATAATCATCGCCGGTAATAATCATATCATCAACATACCAAGGACAAAAAGATGCGACCTGCACTTGTACGCTTGACAAACAAAGCAGAATCATGCGGAATCATGCTCGAGGAGCTTGTTTGAGACCATAGAGAGCTTTCCGCAGCTTGCACACATGATCGGGCTGGTGCACAACACCAGGAGGAGGTGTCATATAGACTTCTTCATGAAGATCACCATACAGGAAAGCATTCTTGACATCAAACTGAGATATCTTCCACTGATGAACGGAAGCCACGACTATCAGCGTGCGGATGGTCATCATCTTTGCAACTGGTACAAAAGTCTCTTCATAATCCATACCATACTCCTACGAATAGCCTTCAGCAACAAGCCGGGCCTTGAACCACTCCACAGACCCATCCGATTTGTTCTTGATCTTACAGACCCAATGCGAGCCAATGGCTCGCTTCCTCAATGGAAACGGTACGAAATCCTAAGTGTGAGTCTGATGTAGAGCAGTAAGTTCCTCAGCCATAGCAGTCTGCTAAAGGGGGTCAACAATAGCCTCTCTATAAGATAAAGGCTCAAACGAAGAGTGAAGAGACACGAGAAAGGAAACAAAGAAGTAGAGTATGATGAATAAGTAAAGTCGGGAAGTTTATTGGACTTACAAGGACTAGTGGACTGACGCAGAGGGGATGAATCGCAATCTCTTCAGATGTGAGCAATCGTATCAGGGAAGGTCGGATGTGTGTGTGCCTCAAGAACCAAAGTATCAGTAGGTGTAGCCTCACAGGTGTCAATATCAAAAGGTTCAATACGAGTAAGATCTGACTGAGTCATGTGATGAGAACTAGCGGGAACAGAGAAAAAAGGAATGTGCTCTAAAAACACGACATGGCGAGAGACATACAATTTCTGGCGAATTAGATCAAAACAACGATATCTCTTCTGACCAATACAATAACCCAAAAATACACACAAAGCAGACTTAGGAGATAATTTATCGTGCTAGACGCGAGGTCGAAGTACGAAATAAGTGGAACCAAACACACGCAAGGAGGCATAATCAGGGGCATTTCCAAACAATTTTTCAAAGGGGGACAACCTGAATTGTGAGATGTTAGGATTCTGTTTATGACATAGGCAGCGGTATGAATAGTGACAAGTGTTTTTTTAACCCTTTATAGTTGTCAATGTATGTTTTAGTGGTCAAGTTGCAGTCAAACAAAATTTATAAACCTTGGTAAGCCAAGGGTCGATCCGAGGAGCAAATACATGTGTATATTATGAAAGATAGTGCCTTCATTTAGCAATTCTAATAATGAAAAAGTTCTAATGACCTAATTAAGTGATTCTGATGTAAGAACAAGATTATGCAAATAAAAAAATAGTCCGAAATCAAACTTCACCCATGCCTAAGATACAATTCTAACAATTCAATCATACTATGGAGTTATGAAAATAACCTAATAACATCAGGCAAGCCGCCCATTCACGGATCGTTGTCTAAATTAATCTACACTGTTTAATGCCGTCCAATTACGGATTGTCAACAGTTTTGATTTAGTAAGCCTAGGGTTTTCAGACAACAGATGTCAACTTTCCTGTCGATTCATGTACTAACAATATAGCTACCATGTTTCGATATCAACTCTACTCAATTCGGTTAATTACATCAGACTCAGTCATCTTTTTGGTCTTTAACCTAATTTCATTCTAACAAGAAAGCATCCCAATCAATGTCAGACATGCAAGAATGAAAAATTAAGAATAGTAGAATTAAAGAACTCGATTAACATAATCGAAAGGTTTTATTAACATCGATTGAATTGTTTGAGTACAAGCATGAGATCCGTAGGATCCCAAAACGAGATGACTACTCACTTATCATGGTGATAAAAGCAGAATACATGTATAAAAGAAAATTAAAGAAAAAGAAACGGAAAATAAAGAAGAAGCCTTCACTACGATGCCGAGTCTTCGATCTTTAATCTTCTTGGAGTCTTGAGCCGTCTTTCCCCTCTTCAAAAATTAGGTCAAATCTTGCTCAGATTCATAATCCTTTTTCCTGAGTTTTGGTTCATTATTTATACCAAAATCAATTGGGCCGATTTAAGAAATCAATTTCAGACCAGTTCAGTGTCAACCCAGTGGTTCAGTGTCCAAACTGCCTATTCAATTGGTGAACCACCGGTTCTCCATTGAACCGAGCTGGCTTAGTGGGTCACAAACTGGCTACTATTCACTCAGCATTTTGGTTCTGACTTTGCTTGCGTTTTTGGCCATTTAAACCTTCCAGTTACATCTTGGTGTAAACTACAATGTTGTATCTTTAAGTTAGCTTTCCAACAAGGTATAGCAAGCCTCAATCGGATAAGAATCATGTGCTCGACAAGCCTTTGATGACAAATAGGTCAATCTGCCTAGATTTGGTATGTATACATCTGAATCTTTGTGTTTTGCCTTATTTTGCTCCAAACGGACTACAAAGCCTCGGTTTAACATAATTTGACCTGAAATGAGAGTAGAGTGGTAAAAATACAATGAAAAGTTCGGGAGATGAGCAAAATTCATCATCAAATGAAGCTAATAATCGATAAGAAATCAACCGATCGGATAGCCTCCCCCCAAAAAAGTGACAGCGCGTCGTCGTGCGCCTCAAATTTGTATTTGTAGTACCTATTAACATACTAACAAGTGGTAAGCAGGGTCGAACCCGAAGAGAGCAAATGAGTTAGAGTTCAAATGATAGTCATAGAGAATGGAACAATACTAAAGATATCAATTCAAGAGAAAATTTAGTTCGGAGAATACAATGCAACTAGTTATCATCGACCTAACAATATGTATAAATGAATACTGCCCCAGTCTAACATTCCCGCTAAAGATATGTCGACCACCATATTCTACCTATTCTTAACTGCTAGGCTCTCGAACAAGTTCAATAGTTACTCGACTAATACCACAAATCGGTTCTGCCGCTAGGTTTTCCCCAATAACGCAATTCAGTCAAGTATAACACAATTGACATCAATCTAGCTCACCGCTAAGCTGCACTAAATTGGTCATCAAAGCATTCGTTTCATTCATACAAGGACAGCAAATCAATAACTCAAATCATGTTATCATTGACCTCAAACCAATTGTTGCAATGCAAACCCCAAACTGAAATATTGATTTAGCTACTCATAATATCCATGAATACGATAGAAACTAGGTTAAGTAGCTACAAACTGAAGTAGAACGAAACTGAGCTAAAATGGAAATTCGGTGAATAGTGATTTCCGGCCGTGAACAGTAACAGTAGCTAATGAACAGTAATTGTGAACAGTGAAAATGAACAGTAACCGGCCGTGAACAGTAAATTCCGGCGACTCTTTCCAGCAGCTTTTCTCTCCAGCTTCAGTCTTTCCCCCTCTGCTGTCACTGTCGCTCCTGAATAGTAGTTATCCTTCTTTTCCTCTTTTGTCCATCTTTTAGGTTTAGGGTTTTTGGGGTTGAACCAGAATGAACCACATTTGCTTGAATCGGTTCTGATTTCTGATTGAACCAGCAGGTCTTCAGTTGACTGCTGTTGACTTCGACTGCTGTTGACTTCTTGATCTTGGATGAATGCTTTGAATATCCGATAAAATCCAATGCGATCTTGAACACACCTGCGATACGAAAATACTACAAAAGAGTAACTGATTCAAAAAGACTAGGAACCTCGGCGGACAAAAGAAATGAGTGAGCGGTCTCAACAAGATGCTTGTGTTTCCTTTCAGCAACACTGTTTTGTTGAGGTGTGTCGGTACAAGAGGTTTGGCGAATGGTCCCATCAGAAGCAAGTAACTGACAAAAAACTTTAGAAGTGTATTCACCTACTAAATCACAACGAAAACATTAAATGGCAGCAGAGTGTTGTGTTTTTACGAGAGCCCTAAAATCATGATAAATACCCAAAAATCAGATCTACACTTCATAAGAAGACCCAAGTGTAACAAGTGAAATCATCAATAAATGAAACATAATATCTAGAACCACCCTTAATAGACACGGGAGCAGGTCCCCACACATCAGAATGCACAATTTCAAATGGAGCAAGAGATGACGAAACACATTTTGGAAAAGGTAGGGCTAAAATTTTGCAAGTTTACAACCACTATAATCAGAAATATCATGAGAGTTCAAATGTTTTTAAGCTCGCGTAGAAACCAAAAAACGTAGACGAGACTCTGAAACATGACCCAAACGAGAATGCCACAAATAAAAATTGGACGACAAATGACTAAGAAGATAAATCCACACTAGAGGCAGCCATGCCAGATACTTTGAGTTCATCCAAGACATAGAATCTACCATACCTACGGCCTGTCCCAATCACGTCTGAGATCGCGGATCCTGAACACAACAAGTGGAAGAAGAAAAGTTAACTAAAAAACCAGATTCACACAATTGACTGACAGACACAAGGTTTATAGCAAGACTAGAAATATAGTAGATATCACGAAGAGACATATGAGACGTGACAACAAAACTAACTTTCTCCAATGACATAGGAGTGCCATCGGCGGTCCTAATGGGAAGAACTGAATGACGAGACAAAGACACAAAGGATGGAAAGTGAGGAGACATATGGTGGGAGGCACCCGAATCAAGGATCCACAAGGATTATGGTATACCCTAGGGCTGACGATGAAGACAAACTTTTTAAGCAAGAGGCGGACATAGCATGAGGCTGAGAGGTAAGGAACTGTTGGAACTGTTCAAACATGTACGAATCCACAGGCGGGCCAACAACATCGCTGGTGAACTGAGGTCCCACGGAGTCGTCGGCAGCTACTGAGGCAGGGATGGACGTTGTTGCCGATGTGCTCTATCTCTGCTCAACAAGACTGGGCAGTGAGCCTTCCAATGTCCCTTTTGCTTGCAAAAGGCACACTCATCCGAAGACACTTTCATCGATGACTTGGGCACACTGCGATCAGATGGCCGATGTAAGACAGCAAGGACAGCTGGCGTTGCCGGTGATGGAGTCTCCTTGTTAATCTTAGACTTGAGACGAACCTCTTCGGCCAGCAGCTCGTTGACCGCATAATCAACATAAGGAAGAGGACTGCGGTGAAGAATCACACCACGCAATCCCTCAGAATTGTCACGAAGCGCCATCAGAAACTGAACCAGTCACTGCTCTTCACGCCGAGAGATGTAAGTCTTCATTGTCCTCAATTCAGCCGACTCAGTCAATGCTAACTGATCCGACAACGAGGACATGGCAGAATAGAACTTCTGCATACTCATACTGTTCAACGGAAGCTCACAAATATCCATCTCCAATTGGTACTGCTTGGCAAAATTAGATTGAGTATAGAGTCTTTCCAGATGATCCCATACCTCCTTCGTAGTCTCATATTTCACCAATTGAGCACCGATCGAGTGGTTAACAGAGTTTTTAATCCACGTGATAATCTTCGCATTATCAGCCTCCCAACCATCAACCGAAGTTGCAAAATCACAGGCCTTCTCATCGGAAGGCTTAGCTTAGCACACACTTGTCACATAACACCACATAGATTTCTCACGCAGAAAATTCATCATAACATAACTTCAATATGAGTAATTTTTGTCATCCAATTGAACACCAATCGCCTGAAGAGAATCATCTCCAACGAAAAAACCCAAATCGAAAACTCCAACGAAACCAAACAGCACCAAACGAAGAACAGAACAATCACCACATCCACAAAATCGTCTGACGAAGCTTAACCTGGATATGGTGGCCCTGCTACCACGAAACCATTTGAGAGAAGGAGAAAATCGAATCGTGTACATCTATTTTGGATTACAATGGACTGGGTATATAGCCGTAATACAGCCAAAAAGAAAAAGACTAAAATAGCCTTACAATAGTAATATATAACTATGTTAATAATTTAGTCAGCCATATAGTTGTTGCTAAAAGCCGTCCATCTCTCACCAAATCAATAGAGCCATTATCCTCCAGTACATTTTGTGGAGCCTTAAATGCGCCCTTGAAGAATTAGGAACCAGAGTGCAATGATCTGGCTGTGCCTTCACAACTAGCAATGCAACCTACCAAGCCTGTATTTTGACAAGTAGTAAAGTTTGCCGCTATGAAATACAAAATTTGAAGATAATGCAACTGACTGAATATATTTGTTACTATTATTATACAATTGGTATGATTACTGCAATTTTGACAAACATCTTGCTCCTGCAAGTATCCCCCAACATTATATTTGTATGTCTAGCCTCGTGT
Source organism: Umbilicus rupestris (assembly GCA_963678935.1). Classification (NCBI taxonomy): domain Eukaryota; kingdom Viridiplantae; phylum Streptophyta; class Magnoliopsida; order Saxifragales; family Crassulaceae; genus Umbilicus; species Umbilicus rupestris. Next base: position 5,294,590 of record OY787626.1, on the reverse strand, counting down.
CATTGGCCAGGTTTTGCCCATGGAAAGTCATCTAGAAATCTAATTGTGCTCATTGATATCTTCTAAGCTTCTTTCTTAGGAGGGAGAGTTCCGAACACGACGTCCCATAATTTTGAAGTAATGCCAAATCCCAGATCCTGTAGTTTGAAGTGATGGTTCAAGTGATATCTCTGCAACAGCAGACAAAAAATGGCAAGTGGACTTAGCCGCTTTTGTTTTTTCACAAGAAAGACAACTTATTTACCATCCAGTCTCATATGTTAATGCACACATGAGTTTCAGATTGAAGAAATAAGATGGATTACCTTCAGGGAGTGGAAGTATCCTTCTAGTGGCTTCCCGTGGTGAAGGTAATAGTGAGTAAGATCATACATCACATAGCCTGACAAAATTCCAGCAAAGACAACAGGAGCAACAGATGGTGTAGATAGAATTCTAACTATGCTCCAGAACTGCCATACAAACAGTGTAATTAATTATGTTAGAAATAGCAAAGACATCAGATAGTCTTGACTAGCTATTCAGATAACTAAGCACAAACTAACCGGCACACAGAGTATTGCTGTTGCAGCAGGAGGGAACACAAGTCTCAAAGCATCCATTGGATGCTTATGGTGGCAGCCGTGAAGAAGGTAATGAGCTGTGTTTGCCCTAAACAAATATGTCAAGTTTAAGTATACGATAGAAGTTTTAACCAGGAAAAGAAAAAACATTACTAAGACATGAATAGTAGAAGGGTTTACCAATAGCTAGTTGTTTTTACATGGAAAAGAAACCGATGTAGCATGTACTCCATTAGTGTCCATATGAATAACCCAAAAACAAGCATCATGGCTACACGTGAGGTCTCGAGGCCCATACCGACAGACCTTGAAACTAACACGCAAACAACTGGCAGCCAAACTATGGGAATCACCCACCATTTTGTTTTGGTCAACATCTAGTATAAATAGAGAAAAGGCGTTAAATCAGTTTATAAACAATGGAGAGTTCCTGAGAGAGTTTAAGCTCCAATACATTTGAGAAAATGCTACCAACAAATTCAGAAAGAACATCATTTGGGTAGCTCTCATATCCGGCATCCCCTTAATGGAAACCGTTGCCATGACTACTGGTTCTCTAAGGTGATACAACTTTTAATAAAATCAAAAGTAGTTCTTGAATTACTCCGTTTAAAAACCCCATCCAATAAACTCATTTATACAATGATTGTCTCACGAGAAAATGATAGCAATATGCAAACTCATGTATCATATACCTCAAGGTAGTCATTTCCAAAAAATCTGGGTCCCTTCTTGCTAACAATGGGAATGTGAACCCATTTGTCATAATCTTCTCCTAAGTGGCCAACCTGCTCACGTTTAAACCTTATAGCAGTTAAAGAATTTTCATGAAATATTGTAGGAGGAAGTTATTTTCACATCGACAGAAAGCAAATAGACTAAAGAGGTGCTTGAAGAGAGAACGAACTGGCTGCATCAGGTCATCTTTCATTCAAATAATCTTGGAAATGGAACAAATAGACTAAAGATTTTAAATCTTAACATTTTGTCTAGTTTCAAGAGTTGAAAGCTGAAATACAACATGGATCAACATTTGTGATATTTGGCTAAGAGATAGATAATATAGATGGGATTGCACCTGGAGCACTAGGGGCTTATCCAGATCTACTGCAAATCCTGGAACGACCATCTTGAATCCTTTTTATGTATCTGGGCAGGTAAGAAACAGGGCGAAAGAAACTTCACATGGTATGGAAAAAGAACATATTAAAGAAAGGGCTCAAAAAGAAGATGAAACATTTAGCCAAGTAACATGACATACAATTCTGATAATAAAGCAGAAACTATGCTACTTACAGCAGCGCAAATTTGAATATGGGAAACAGATCTGAACATGAAATAGCACAGCAATGAATAAAGTCACAGTTCATCCAAGGCATTTGCATTGTAAAGATTCCACATGAGGCAGACTGAAAGCGTGACTCAAATGTAGGAATGGAACGGTAGGAGATAAGATACGCCGATGACAGAAAGAAGATTGAATTTTGAATCTGAAAGGGTTGGGGGTACCTGGGCGGGAGGGGGATGCAATGCAGCAAGAAGGGTGATCTCTTGGGCGGCGAAGACCCAAGAGAACTCAATCGAATCGCAGATTCCACCGATTTCTCGCTGTGTTTTTCTTCCTCGTTTGAACGGAGACGATGAAGAAAAGAGAGGTTTTCACATAAAACGGGTGGCACACAATTTTTTTTCTCAATTTGGAAAAGCTTTTTTTTTGTTTCGTATATAATTAAAGTATTATTTTTTGGATGCACTTTTTATTTTTCTTTTGACAAAACTGTCAATGGGAACACATTCTTTTGTTCGAGAATTTTCTTTCTAAAGGGAAACACAAACTCTCTAAATTTTAAATTAATATTAATTTCACTCAATAATATTATGCTTCTAATTATTGACATAAGTGGGGGCCTTATTCTGAAATCATAAAAATGGATTACAAATAAATTAGTAATATAAATATTAGATAAAAGACAACTTAAAAAATAAATTGGATAATATTTTTTACAAAATTGCTATAAGGATTAATCAGCGTCTCATGAAAGGCTTGCCCTATGAGACTTCACCAAATAAGGAATCAAATTTAAGATAACAATCAACAAAGTCCATAACAAGAAAGTAAGTTGACACATTACTCAAGATAAAAAAAAAACTGAAAAACGTTACATGATCTAGTGGCAAAAAGGACGCCAAACATTTCGGGAATCAGAATTTGATTCCTGATGGGACAGAACATGGTCCGGCAGGAGTTTGTCCTAGAATAGGAATAATAAATAAATAATTTAAAAAAACAAAAACTATAAGTAACGTGATTCTTAATTTATTAGCGGGTTATTTTATTTGAATAAGATCAATACATTAAAGCATCACTCCATCGATCCCCACATAAAAATTTTTACTTTCTTCTCATACAAGTCTATCTTACCATTCCACCCCATAAAGAATCCCCCAAAATCTTAAAGTCGTATAATAAACTCAAATTTGAAAGTTCGGCAACCAACGTCAAATAACAAACTAAAACAGGAAGAAAACATTACTATCCGAAATAGATGGATATAAGCGGCAGGGTCGTTCTTATTCTTCAAAATAATTGGCGTAGTGCATATTGGATCAAAATCATACAGCGAAAATGAATTTAATAGGATTAAACTCATACCAGAATAATTAGCATACCTGATTACCGTAAAATAAAATATACCTGAATCCATTGACTAAAAGTAACCTGCAGCACAACATCCTGGGTTGGTGTTTCCAACCTAATCGTATATCTCTTATGTCAGTTTCTTTGAGAGTAAGAAACTGGAGAACGATATGATAGACCGGGGACCATAACCTATATTTATATATTCTACACGAGAAGACATAATTGAGACAATCATGGATTCCGTCTCTCACAGATTTCCATAATTATCTCTAGGTATCTACACAATATATTCCATGACTAAAATTATACCTGATAAGCTTCCAAAAGAATTAGATCACGTTATTCAAGTTTATCACAATGATATCATATATACAATTACTTAAATTATACTTTTGGTCCAAATATCATAGTAATCTAATAATCTCCCACTGGACCGCATGTGTAACCAAATAAATGTATAAACAAAAGTGTGCACAAAAACTACTATCATGCCAGAACAGGTATATCAGAAACTATCCGGTCCATTAATTATGCAAACATAGGATCAAGGCGGCCTTCACAATCATCATCGTTACACGACCGTGCTTGTCAGTATGCCAACATAGCTAAGTGACATGGATTCATCGGGTGCGTAGCATGAGAATTACATGAAATGTGATCTGCACATGCCTATTTCCAACTGACCTCCTCAAAAGGTGAGATCAACAGAATCATACAGAGTGTACCGTGTAAACATAATTTCTGCAGGACAAAATCCAAAATGTATAGATAGAAAAATATGTACATCTCATACGTCAATACAAAAATACAAACTCCCACTAATCATGAATATCCTCAAATAAGATTACACCCATGTGAGCTGCATGCTCATGAAAGACCTTGGGTGTCAATGGTTTAGTCAGCGGATCCGCTATCATGGTGTTTGTCCAATATGCTCTATGGATATTTGTTCACTCCGTATCTTTTCTTTCACAACCAGTAACTTGATATCAACATGCTTTGATTTCGTAGTGCTCCTGTTGTTGTTGGCGTACATCACTACTGATTTATTGTCACAGTATAACTTCAGTGATCTTTCAATATCACTCAAAATGCCCAATCCAGTGACAAAATATCGCAACCATACGCCATGATTTGATGCCTCAAAACAAACTACAAATTCTGCCGCCATAGTCGATGGAGCAACGAGCGTCTGTTTGGCAGACCTCCAGGAAATGGCTCCCCCAGCTAACAGATAGATATAGCCTGATGTGGATCGTCTACTATCTTGGCATCCAGCAAAATCAGAGTCGGAGTACCTAATGATCCCAACATGATCCAATCTCTTATACGTGAGCCGATATTCTTTTGTTTCGTGCAAATACCTCATAACCCGTTTGACTGCTCTCCAATGATCCACCTCCCAGGTTACTCAGACATCTTCCCAACATACCAACAATATACGCGATATCAGAACGCGTACACACCTGAGCATACATAAGACTTCCTACAGCTGAAGCATACGAAAGCTGCTGCATCTTCTAAATTTTCAGAGTAGTCTTAAGACACTGATCGAGACTAAACTTGTCTCTTTTAGGACAGGGTTGTCCAATGGTCTACAGTTCTGCATGCCGAATCTTACGAGGACTTTCTCAATATAATTCCTTTGTGATAATCCCGAGAACCCTTTGAACGGTCTCTGAGTATCTGGATTCCCAAGACAAATAATGCATTACCAAGGTCTTTCATCTCAAAATGCTTTGATAGAAATTCCTTAGTGTCGCGCAAAGTCCTCATACCATTAGTACTTAGTATGTCATCGACATATAGAATCAAGAAAATATGCCTACTCCCACTGAACTTGTAGTACACACACTCATCCATCGGATGTGCCTCAAAGCCATACGAGATAACAATCTGATGAAACTTAAAGTACCACTGACGAGAAGCTTGCTTGACCCCATAGATGGATTTCCTCAACTTATTATTTATATCCTCTGACACAAAGTGTCTAGTTGTACCATGTAAATCGTTTCGTCAATGTCACCATTGAGAAACGCTGTGTTAACATCCATCTGATACATCTCAAGGTCAAAGTGTGCAACCAGTGCTAGGATTGTCTTAAAAGAGTCCTTCGAAGAAACAGGGGAGAAGGTCTCTTTAAAGACAATCCCTTCCTTCTGAGTAAAGCCTATAGCTACAAGACGAGCTTTGAATCTCTCCACATTACCATTAGAGTCCCTTTTGGTTTTAAATATCCATTTACAACCAATGGGTCTCGCATGGTCTGGTAATGGGACAAGTTCCATAACTCCATTATCTTGCATAGACTTATACTCCTCATTCATAGCATCAATCCATTTCTGAGAGTTTGAACTATCCATGGCTTGCTGGAAGTTGATTGGATCATCTTCCAACTATCCATTTTCCCCATGTTCCAAGAGATATACGATGTAATCATCCGAAATCGCATTTCTTCTCTCTCTAATGGATCTACGAAGTGGCACTATCTCTTAAGGTTGTTGAGTTTGGACATCAGGAACATTGTCCTAATCCAGAACTGTGGTTTGAACAACATTGCTAGGAGCTTGATGATCAAAGTCCACTTCTTGATCAATGACGGGTAAAAGAACCCGATCATTGTCAAAAGCAGTAGTTGATCCCTCGTCCTTAAACACAATGTTTCTGGCCAACTTACTCCCCCCAAGCTCAACATCCTCAAAAAAAATTGCATTTCCCGTCTCAAAAATATTTCTGAAAGTATGATCATAACATTTGAAACCCCTCGATCGCTCCATATAGCCAATAAAGTAGCTGCTAACTCTCTTGGAGTCCAATTTACCTTCATGAGGCCTATAAGGCCTCGCCTCAGCTAGACATCCCCAAACATGCAAATGCTTTAGACTGGGCCCACACCAAAGCTCAATAGGTGTTTTAGCAGCCGCTTTTGTTGGCTCACGGTTAAGAAGATACGCTGCTGTCTTAAGTGCTTCACCCCAGAGGCTTTCTGGTAATGAAGAATGACTAATCATATTTCTTACCATATCCTTCAGTGTCCGGTTTCGTCTTTCATCTACACCGTTCATGCTAGGTGAACCTGGCATGGTGTACTGAGGTACGATCCCGCATTCCTCTAGGTATAAAGCGAATGGTCCTGGATGTTGTGTTCCTGAGCTTCATATATACCAGAGTACTCACCACCATGGTCTGATCTGAAGCTCTTAATCGTCTTATTGAGTTGCAACTCAACCTCATTCTAGGCTTTAAACACATCCAGGGACTGTGATTTCTCATGTATAAGAAATAGGTAGACAAAACGTGAGTAATCATCTATGAAACTGATAAAAGTACCATTGACCATTCCAGGAAGCAGTAGGGAACGATCCACATATATCGGTATGAATCAGTTCCAAGACTCCAGAAGTTCTATTGGTACCTAATTTCTTAACCTTGTTCTGTTTTCCCTTGATGCACTCGACGCAAGTATCAAGATCAGAAAAGTTGAATGAATCCAAAATGCCATCAGACACAAGACGCTGAATTCGAGATCTCGAGATATGACCCAGACGCTTGTGCCACAATGAAGCCGAGTCAGTCAATTTTCGCTTCCTACAACGTGTTTCCAACTACAGCGTCTTAGAATACGATGGAACAATATCCAACGAGTATAGATTTTCTAAGACATTTAATGCACCGGTTCCCACAATTCTAGAATTAATGGATAGCTGAAATTGATTGTTTCCGAATGAACAAGAATAACCAAATTTGTCCAATACGGAAACCAAAATTAAGTTCCATCTATAAAATACGAAACTACAAAAGTATCCACTAAATCTAAGAATTGACCAGATGTCATTAATAATCTAAAGCGACCAATTGCCTCTAATTGCACCGACTAGCCATTTCCGACATAGATGCGTCTTTCAGCATTATTTGGCTTTTGGTGGTTCAGTCAACCCTGCCTAGAAATACATATATAAGTTGTAGCACTAGAGTCTATCCACCCTGCATACCCACAAATATGTATGCAGCCATATTGAATTTCAATTTACCTAAAGACTAATTAGATATTCATATGAACTACGCACATCTATCCTAACAAACCAAATAAGTCAATCTACGCGGACACGCCACTTAGATGTACGTGTAATTTCTTTTCAATTAACATAATTTAGAATGTTAGCTCAAAATTGAATGTCAATCTTGTAATTAATATTTAATAATGTTGATTCCCAAAATTATTGTTAAAAATTGAACCATAGAACAAATAAGAAAACTGATACCAACATTCAAATTCTGACCCAAAATCAAAATTGAACCAATTCAAAAACAAATTGAACCGAACTAAAAATTTGACCGAACAAGATGGGACCGAACCGGACATGGAGCGCAAAAAAATTGGACCGAAAACAAAAATGGACCAAACTGAACATATTTGTTTTTGATCCAACTCTTTCTTCTTCTTCCTTCGAAACGCAACTGATGCCAACTCTGTCAAGCAGCATCTCCGATCTGTCCCCTTCATTGAACAAGCGCAGGAGGGGACTTCTCCAGCAGCCGAACGGAGCCGAATGAGCCAGCAGCGGGACGATGTGAAATCGAGCAGAAGCCACACGACGCGAGTCGTCGGGACAGTAGACGATGCCAAGGCGAAGCGGGTCCGGGCGAGTGCGCCAACAACGCGAGAATAGCCGAGTGTAGCAGCGACGCGGGCGGCCGAGCAAGCGTGCTAGGCCGAGTCGACGGGAGCGGCAGGGCAGTGTAGAACTGAGGCAAGGAGGTGTCGGATCCACGCGAGCGAGGTTATCGATTCGCGGCGGAGAGGCTTCGGATCCGGGCGGGAGCAACACGGCGAGCGCGCAAAAGGCGCAGATATGAGGCGGGGAGACGATTGGTTGCAGCCGAGCTCACCCAGTGAACTCGGTCAACCCATAAGCAAAAGTCCTAGGGTTTCATTAAGTCAACTCGGCGAGCTGACTCAGAAACCCATAAACAGTGAACATGCATCAATCTGTTTTCCATTTTTACAGTATAAATATGATATGAATCGATTAATACTCTAAACGAAAATTAATCATGAACTGTTCAGTTTTAACAAAAATCAAATTCGTATCATGTTCAATTAACTGTATATGGGAGGCGACTGATACCACTTGTTGGATCAATATCATACAGTGGAAATGAATTTAATATGATCAAATTTATACCAGAATAATTAGCATACCTGATTACTGCAAAATAAAACATATCTGAATCCATTGACTGAAAGTAACCTGAAGCACAATAGCCTGAGTTGGTGTTTCCAATCTAACCGTATATCTCTTACTCAGTTTTTTTGAGAGTAAAAAACTGAAGAATGATATGATAGACCGGGGACCATAACCCATATTTATATCTTCTACACGAGAATATATAATTGAGATAATCATGGATTTCGTCTTTTAAAGATTTTCATAATTATCTCTAGGTATCTACACAATATATTGCACAACTAAAATTATGTCTAACAAGCTTCCAAAAGAATTAGATCAAGTTATTCAAGCCTATCACAATGATGACATATATACAATTACTTAACTTATACTTTCGGTTCAAATTAGATTAATCATAATAATCTAATAGTACATCCTAAGAATCCATAAATTGGTTATGATGTTGCAGAATCGATAAACGGATTGAGAACAAAAGAACTAAATTTAAATTTTATTATATTTATAACTAAGACTATTTTTTTAATATAAACTAAAAAGTCTGGCCAACAATTATTTTTCCGAAAAAACTACCCTGGTTAGCTCATAAACTAGCTCCATCCTTGAGTACATCTCGAATGAGAGGGGCATCATGTAAAAAAAACACAAAATAGGCCCAAAATAATAAGAAAATGAGCCTAGAAAATTTGCCTCCAACCCCAGCCCCACCATGCTTTCTCATCACCAGCAGAAATAGCTGCAAAGGGAAAGACCAAAGAAAAAAAAATCTCTCACTAGCCCAAACAACCTCTCAAACGCCCTTTTGAAACCCAACTTCACTATTACAAGGGCAAACGCTAAAGCTCTCAATAATCACATGCTACTCTAAAACCCCAAAGGAGCAATCTTCATCATCATTCAAAAAGTTGCATGCATTCTCTGTTGCCCTCCCCTCTCCTCCATCCTACTCTTTTACCCTTTCCTAGCCTCTGGCTACATAGCTGACGTCACCCCAAGTAAATACAAGGGCTCCAAGCAGTTTGTTAAGCGAGAGAAGCAACAAATCAAGAATCTAGAGTATTCTTTGAAGCTTATGCACCAGACAGCCACCGGCTCTGGCTATCAAGGTCAAAAAACCAAGCGCAGGTTTGGCAACGACCGCATTGTGTAGGAATATTTTTAATAATTGAAAATATAAGGATTATTTATGTGGTCCATTTAAAAGATTAAATCGTAGACTGCATAAAGATAATTATCATTATTCTTCCCTCGTTTTGAGGAAATCACAGTAAACTACCTACGTAAAAAGCTGTTGCATCAGTTTTCGATGGGATGACTGATTTAAGAATAAGCGATGGTGAAAGGTTCACCATTCCCTCTCCATTCATAATACACCATCAGTAAGTGAGCAGGAGGGTTTTGGAAGCCTAAGGTCCAAATTTCAACAATGAAGAAACAGCAAATGGCCGGAGGTATGTCTGATCTCTTATTCATTTCCGCTGTCATGTTAATTGTTTGATTGAACATGAATATTATTTCAACACTTTGCAGTTCTGATGAGTTGTCGCATTTGATCGTGAGTACGTCGCGATTAGAGGCATTGGGATGAGTTCATCACTTCAGGTATTATTTTCTTGTACATTGTTGGATGGATCGGGTCGGTCGGTCGGAGCTACTTGATCGCAATTAGATACGGAAAGAAGCCCACCCAGAAAGAGATCATTATTGACGTGCCATTGGCTTCCAAGTTAGTTTTTTAAAGGCTTTTGCTAGTGATACATCACCAAAATGAAGGTTAGAAAAGGAATCAAGCTTAGAAGATGAAATGAAGATTACAAGAAGTTAAATGAAATGAGTAAAACAAATTATGATTAATTCATTCCCCTTTTTCTTGTTTCATGCTTGACTTACATACTAAGCCTAATACATCCTTCTTTAGTCTAAAATGGTAATTAAAATATACTTAATTATACTAATACTCATATAATTTCCTCCCGCCTTCAAAATGACCTTGTTTTCAAGGTCGGTGATTTTGAGTGATTTTAGTAACGAGAATAGAAAAACAAATTGATGTTGTCCGTCCACTTAGTGAAATTAGCTTCCATAAAATAATTTAGCATTCATACCACATCTCTTAAAATATAAGGTTCTGCCAGACCAAATTCACCACTGACTCCAATTTTATTGAACACTTTAGAGCGACCAACAACAACAGCAATTGATTTCTTAGGACTTGATGTTCGATTAATTTATTATTTATCTAATGGAACCGAACGTTTAATTAAATATTTGTATGTCTATCATTAAAGATGAGCTCAAACAAAGTGATCTGTAATTTTAGTAGGCTTATCGACTATAATTTAGTCGTGGAATGTATTGTGTAAATATTAAAGAGATAATTATTATATTCTTTAAGAGACGGAATCCATAATTATTTTGATTATATCATGTCATGTACAAGATACAAACGACCAGACTCGAATGATATCAGGTTCATTAATTAATAGATTCAGGTATGTCGATTAACAATTAAATGATATGCTAAATTGAATATAAATGATTCTGGTTAATTCGTTTCCATTCCTTATCTTGTTTTGCTTATCCCAACATGTAGTATCAGAGCATAATTTCGAATCTAAAATTTTAAGTAAAACTGAGCAAAGCTTGATTAATTTCCATTCAGATAATTAATTATTCAAAAGATTCAGATCTGAATTTTTTTTTATTAAAAATTGACTGAAAACATTTTTGGGTGACTTTCATTCGCGTTTTAGATTTGATTAATTTATAAATAATTTTTGAAAATTATTCAAATCAATTGCCTTGTTTTGGATGCATGTACTCGATTAAACACGAGGAAAACAGACTCAAAAGATTTGACCATCTTGCAATTCAAGTAACTTAAGGTGGTAATAGTGATGGGTTGTTGTGGTGGTGGTGGGTTGTTGTGATGGTGGTGATGGGTTTTGTGGTGGTGGTGGTGGGTTATTGTGGTGGTGGGTTGTTGTGGTGGTGGTAGTGGTGGTGTATTGTGATGGTGGTGGTAGTGGTGGTGGGTTGTTAGGATGGTGGATTGTGGTGGTGGTGGTGGATTGTTGTGGTGAATAATAATTTAAGTACTTAAGTTAAGTTAACTTAAATTAAATTAAGTAGACTTAAGTTAAGTTATGTTAAATTAAATTAAGTTAAGTATTTAAGTAACTGACTTAATGTCAAAAGAACATGCCCTTAATACCACAGTCCACAAACATGCTATTAATATTATGGCCGGTATCTTGGAATGTCCTAATATGCTTTAAAATATTTTGGTATATGCATGTTGCAAGACTTGCATGATTCTAGTTCTACATCAAATTTAAGTTAACTTCAGTTAAGTATTCTGATATATTTTTTAGTTGGTTAATTAATTGAATTAATATGTCACCACAATAACCTATATTATGTAGATTACTTTATTCATATATGTTTAGGTATGACATTTTTGACAAAACAGCACAAGAAGATGGTACAACACTCCCTGAAGATCGTGACTGGAGCACAATCTGAAGATTGACAAAACAGTAACAAAGTACAACGACAAGCACAAGAAAGTGTTATAGCACTCTGCGGACCACAAAAGCTGAGGCAAGCTGGACAAAAGACAAATAACAAAATATGCTATAGAAATCCGTGATGATTTAAAGATAGAGCAGAATGGGCAATCATTTTGAAGCTACAAGGAGAAAGTCCGGAGAGATGCTGCCGGTGTCGCAAAGGTTCAGGGAATATAGCAATTGTCCTCAAGTGATCAGCAGACGTCATCAAGTGGGTGGAAACAATCAAGAAAAGATAAGATATCTAAATTCCGATTTAGGAAACTAAATCTCAACAACCTCGCAAGAATCTAAGAGAAGATTCAAGAGGTGTTGAACTGTCCTAGGAATTTGAAGGCAACGAGATTTTCTAAAAGATAATCATTAATGAATCTATAAGAGGAGTATAGAGGCAGATCAATTGCAGCATCGAAGAATAGAGGATACACAATGAGAGATAAACCCGCGGGTGAAGAGCAAAGACTACGAAGTAGTTTTGCTAAGTTGTGTAGAGCGCAGAGGAGATCAAAACTCGCTGAGTTTGATCTAGTATTGATCCACATAACTCAACTCGAGCGTGGTCGTTGAAGGATCAATCAGTTGCTTCGGAGAACAGCTTCGACAGGTGTTGTTACAGGCTGTTGGAGAGCTGAACGACTCTCCTTGATAGTGACCGGTGGGCATTGATCAAGGAGGAACAATATCTGAGTTGGAAGAACTCAGTGAGAGTTCGACTGTTTGGCAAAGCGTGCTAAAAGAGTCTTCGACAGAAGTTACAGCAATTCTGCTATAAAAATTGCTATAGCATTCCGTCTACTACACAGGCTAAGTCTGTGCGTCAGGTATGTAGCTGTTCTTTATTAGATGTGTGTAGGTAGTAAGAAGCGAGTCTGTGTGATCAGACTGCGAATTAATCTGTGAGATCAGATTGAGCTAAGATTTCGACTATGTTAGAAGTAGAGGTTAAAACTAGTGTTGGCTGAGTTTCTAGAATCCGTTGTATTATAAATGTGAATAGTGAAATCTTGAGTATCGGAGAGTGATCCTCCCCAGACGTAGGCAGTTTCCAAACTGGGTGCACAAATTGATTGACGAATAAGAAAGACACAAGAGTTTGTTCACCGAGTTTGGCAACTTGCCTATGTCTGGGGAGGATCACTCTTTGACCCTCAAGACTTCACTATTCGTGGTTCATAGTACAAATGACTCTCACACCTATACTTCTCCCCTAGTCGAAATCTTCCGCTCAGTCTAACTCCCTAGACTAGCTAACAGTCTTATAGACTCTATTCGTGCTACCTACACACTTCCAGTAACAAATAGCTATAGACCTGACCCACAAACTTAGCCTATTTTATTACAATGCGTGGTACACGGACTGCTTCAGCATACTCTATCTCAGAGTTGTTGTATCTTCTGTCAACAACTATTCTAGTTCCTCTGCCAAACAATCGGACACTCTGAGTTCTGGCTCCCCCTCAATCAATGACACACTGTAACTATTGGGTAGCAATTAGCTCTTTCTCAGCCTGCAACAATGACTGTCTGCAGCTGTTCTCTGAGCTCTAATTGATCCTTCAACGAGCAGCGCTCTAGTTGAATTCCGAGGATCAATGCTGAATCAAACTCCACGAGTTCTGATTCCCTCTATGCACAACATAAGTCTTCAACTCCGTGTGTATACCCTGCTACCGTAGGTTGATCTCTATGTTTGTGTGTGTATATCTTTGTGTGTGTATGATCGTTATATCTCTATCCTGTATCTAAGGAGCTGTCTCAAGCCTTCCTCTTGTAGCTTTTCAGATCATCAGTGACGGAAACGTCGTTGCCATCATTATCAGAATCTTCTCCTAGATTCTTGCAAAGTTGTTGAAGATTTCGTTGCCTAAAACAATTTTTAGGATCCTTATCTTTTTCGTCCTTGTGCTATCGTTTGCTTGACTCTTGATGACGTTTGCACGACACCCTGAACTTCTGGAATGCCTGCCGCACCTTGCCGGAGCCTCTTCATGCATCATCAAGACAATTAGATTTTCTGCTCTAGCTCTGGATCATCACGGTGTGCTGAAGCAGAATCTGGTGCTTGGTTGCTATATCTCGCCCATTCTTCAGATAGTGCTCCAGCTTCAAATCTTCAGGGATTGCTCAAGCAGAATCTTGTGCAGTTTTGTCAAGGCATGGCATACCTCAACAAAATATTTGGGACTAGTTGATGTAATTCTAGGTATCAAGATTACACGGACTAATGATGGACTTGTGATAGAGCCTATTTATACGCACTATTTAGATCCTAACACTGTGCTTGTTTGCATTATTTTGTGTACAAGATTACTGGTTTCCGGTGTTTTTGTATCCCAGGGCAAAATAAGGGCTTAAGTCGGATACGCGCTAATAAGCGCGTTTAAGGAGCGCAACACAGCCTGCGGAGCTAGCAGCGCAAACAGGATAGGAAGTGGTAGATTCAGACTGCGGTGCGCAGACCGACTGTGCGAACCAATGTGCGCAGTGAGCCATGCGCAGGATAGTGGTGTTTCCAAATCTTGAACACCATAGGATTTGGAAGTTGCCAAGACTGTCCTTGGGCCTCATGAGCGTATATAAAGAGAGGAAGGCTAGGGTTTGACATATATGAAGGAGAGAGAGCCAGAACTGAAAAACACAAGAGCTGCTGCGAGGACCTGCGCTAGCCGACTGCGCGAGCCGAGACACAGCAACCTGCACGCACCTGCTTGTTACTGTTTTCTTGGACACTTTAGCTTTTATTTACTATTTCTATGATGTTTACTACTAGCATGTCTAGCTAAACGCTTTGTATCGGTTGGGCATGATTCTATGAGTATTTCCTTTGAGACTTGTGCTTAATGCATAGTTTGTTTGCTTGTATTAATTCTGTGCACACGGTTGACAGCTAGTTGCATGACTAGGGGAAGCCTTGAACCGCAATCTTACTCTTACGACTTGTTTGTTATATGTTAAACTAGTTGGTAGCTTGACGGTGACAACTAGGAGTAACGCGCTAGGGTAATCAGCTGCTACTGTGACAGGATTCGTAGCTGCTTAGACTAGTTTCAAGAATTAATAGCTCATGGACTTCGATCGTGAAATTCGCAGTGTCTCAGTTCAACAGATTTGTGAACAAGCAGTTGCTGCAGCACACTCTTGTTCACTTGGAAATTGTCACAACTAACAATGAACAAGACAAGTTTGTTCACCCAGTTCAGCCAATTGCCTACGTCTGGGGAGGACTATTCTCCAGTCCTCAATCCACTAACTCGAAGGTCTCCAAGTACACTCGGTTACAACTCACGCAACCTATGCTACTCAACCTTGTGTGGATCACTCAACACAATCAGAACAAGCTCTGACTTGTGTCTGCACACCCTCTACAATATGTCAATCTAGAATAGCTACAGACTTCTCAAGACTCAGCCTATTCTAAACTACACTCACTCAGCAGGGTTGCTGTAGCAACTGCTGTAACACATAGCTGAAGCACAATTTGTCCGCGTCGCTCCAAAGCCTTCTGCCGAGCCGTTCGAACGATTCCACGAGCGCTGCACACTCTGGAATACTCCCCCTCACTCAGTGACCACCTGCCACTAGCGAGAACCACCGCTTAGACACTCGACGGAGCCACACACCCTTCAGTTCTTCCGCGGCTGCCCTTGATCAACCAACAAGCACCACTGCTCTGAATTGGCTTCCAGATCAAGCTCGAATCAGACTCTGCAAGTCCTGATTCCCTTCTGCTTCTGTCACCACAGCTCTGCGCTCACGCTCTGCTCTTGGGTGATGATCGAAGAATTCGTCCGTCACACACCAAAATTGCTCTCTTTGAATTCTGTGTATGCACTCGTGTATCGCTCAGCTTCAATCAACCATTCTGCTCTAAACCCGTTCTTCTTAAATAGCAGCACCAGCTTTAAGCAATGTCCAGGTTTAGGCAATGTCCCAAAAAGAACAATTATCTCCTAAAATCTAGGAGATTAGATTTGATATTTGTCTACAATGCAAATCTCCTTCTCTGACTAGTAAACCTTACTGGAAAATACTCCACAGCTTTTTAGAAAAACTTCAGATGCTCTCCGTAGAGTTTCCAGCCCTTCAAGGCAAGCTCAGGTAGCTGCTGCTTCTCGGACAGATGAAACAGCCAGTTGAACAAGCTCCTGCTATAGCATCCCCTGCTACAGCTGCTGCTAGTTCACTTCTGCTGGCCTGCTTGTTTACTTGAGCTGTAGCAACTCCTTGTTCACTTGTGCTGGTTTTGTCAAACACTGCCATACTACATTATCAGATCGGAACATGCGCACATGTTAGGAAGCCTTGATCGGACACTAACTTCAGTAAATCGAACTATAGACGTTTAGAGTCGATGATAAGGAATACAATCATAGAGGATTGTCTGCACCGATACTTTTCATAGTCATAGTACTTAATCTCTATTGCCTGCGCACGTCTAGTGCAAATTCTGCTTTCACTACTGTTCATTCGCGCACCTGCGCAACCCAATCACTCACAACCCAATTTGGTAAGTTGTAGGTTGCTAGCTAGAGCGAGTCTGCTTGCTCCTTGTGGGATCGACCCTGACTTAGCCGCTATACTAAGTGGAGAAGGAAGGATTAATTTGACGCGTACAACGACGCGCGATCAACTTGTTTTAAGTCAGTCACATTACGTCGTGAAGATCTTAGACAAGTTTGAATGATAGTTTAGGAATATCCACAAGTCCAACAGACATCGGTCAATACTTGTCTAAAAACAAAGGAGAAAGTATCTCCCAAGTGGAATATGCGAGAGTCATAGGTAGTCTAATGTACTTAATAAATTGCACTAGACCTGACATTGCCTATATTGTAAGTAGACTTGCAAGATATACGAGTAATCCAGGATCGGAACACTGGAAAGCAATCGTGAGAGTACTGAGGTATTTACTATTTACTCGTGATTATGGTCTACATTATACTAGATATCCAGAAGTCATTAAAGGTTTCACTGATGCAAGTTGGATATCTTATATACAAGATTCAAAAGCTACAAGTGAATATGTATTCACTCTTGGTGGTGTTTGATGATGTAGTATGGCAGTGTTTGACAAAACCAGCACAAGTGAACAAGGAGCAGCTACAGCACAAGTAAACAAGGAGCAGCTACAGCACCAGTGAACAAGGAGCAGCTACAGCAGGGGATGCTATAGCAGAAGCTTGTTCAAGTGGCTGAAACATCTGTCCAAGAAGCAGCAGCGACCTGGGCTTGGCTAGAAGGCCTGGCAGCTCTGCGGAGATCATCAGAAGAATTTCTAAGGTACTATGGAGAATATTCCAGTGGGGTTTCCTAGCCAGAGAAGGAGATTTGTGTTGAAGATCAAAATCAAATCTAGATCTCCTAAATTTTAGGAGATAATTGTTCTTTTTGGGACATTGCTAAATTCTGGTCTTGCTTAAAGCTGGTGCTGCTATTTAAGAGAGAGGAGTTCAGAGCTGAGAGGTTAATCGAAGCTGAGGGATACACGAGTGCATACACAGAATTTAGAGAGAGCAATTTTGGTGTGCGACGGACGATTTCTTCGATCATCACCCGAGAGCAGAGCGTGAGTGCAGAGCTGTGGTGACAGAAGCAGAAGGTGATCAGGACTTGCAGAGTCTGATTCGAGCTTGATCTGGAAGCCAATTCAGAGCAGTGGTGCTTGTTGGTTGATCAAGGGCAGCCGCGGAAGAACTGACGGGTGTGTGGCTCGGTCGAGTGTCTAAGCGGTGGTTTTCGCTTGTGGCAGGTGGTCACTGAGTGAGGGGGAGTATTCCAGAGTGTGCAGCGCTCGTGGAATCGTTCGATCGGCTCGGTAGAAGGCTTTGGAGCAACGCGGACAGTTGTGCATCAGCTGTGTGTTACAGCAGTTGCTGCAGCAACCCTGCTGAGTGAGTGTAGTTTAGAATAGGCTGAGTTTTGAGAAGACTGTAGCTATTCTAGATTGACATTTGTAGAGGGTGTGCAGACACAAGTCAGAGCCTATTCTGATTGTGTTGAGTGATCCACACAAGGTTGAGTAGCATAGGTTGCGTGGAGTTGTAACCGAGTGTACTTGGAGACCTTTGTGGTTAGTGGATTGAGGACTGGAAAATAGTCCTCCCCAGACGTAGGCAGTTGGCCGAATGGGTGAACAAACTTCTGTCTTGTTCATTGTTTGCTGAGATAATTTCCGAGTAAACAAGAGTGTGCTGCAGCAACTGCTTGTTCACAAATCTGTCTTACTGAGACGCTGCGAATTTCAATTGGTATCAGAGTGGGAGCTCAACACACAGAGTAAAAGATCCTACAGTGTCTCTGAAGAAGCCACAACAATGAAGGAAGGACAGAGCACAAGTAGACCTCCATTGTTGGAAGAAAGCAACTATGGATATTGGAAGGCTAGGATGAAAACCTTCCTCAAGGCCATTGACGAGAAGACCTGGAGAGCAATCATGGTCCAGTGGTCTCCCCCAATTACCATGGATGAACAGGGAGTCACACGGATAAAGCCCGAAGAACAATGGACTGCTGAAGAGGGAGCTGCAGCAACTGGTAATTCAAAGGCCCTGAATGCGATTTTTGCTGCAGTTGATGCTAACAATTTCAGGCTGATATCAAATTGTGACATGGCCAAACAAGCGTGGGAAATTCTGCAAACTGCACATGAAGGAACTGATAGAGTAAAGCTGTCAAGACTCCAGATTATTGCTACACAGTTTGAGAATCTGAGAATGCTGGTAGAGGAGACTGTCACTGAGTTTAATGCTAAACTCTGTGATCTTGCAAATGAAGTCCATGCTCTTGGTGAACCCATCCCTGAAGAAAAGCTGATCAGGAAGGTACTCAGATCGCTGCCCACAAGATTTGACAAGAAAGTGACGGCCATTGAAGAAGCTCAAAATGTCAGATTCATGAGGCTGGAAGAGTTGATGGGGTCTCTCAAACAATTTGAGATGAAACTGGTTAAAGAAGACACCACTCCTAAGGACAAGAATGTTGGACTAAAAGCTGAAACAGAAGCCAAGAAGCAGTTCCAGATGATCAGCTGAGTATGCTTGTCAAGAACCTTGGAAAGCTCCTGAAGAACATGGACTCAAGAACTGGGAAAAGCTCTTCCTCGCGAAAACAATTCAGAAGGGGTAGTGAAAATAAAAGGAAAGGGAAGGAACCGGCTCAGGATGAAGATGAGAAGAAAGAAATGAAAAAGGGAGTCCAATGCTGGAACTGTGAAGGGTATGGACATATTGAGGCTGACTGTCCGAGCAAACCCTTCAAAAATTCAGAGAAAAAGAACAGCAAGTCCCTGACAGCAAAATGGAGTGACTCTGAGGAAAGTGATGAAGAAAACTGTGTTGTGCTAACCAGTGTGTCAGATTTCAACCTCAAAGAGCTAAAGATGGATGAATTTCACTATGGGATTGAAGTATCTGAGAGTGAAGATGAAGAGGGCTCATCTGGCAGTCATATTGATTATCTGGGGAAGATCCTCAAACAGTGTGAGGCAGCTCTTCAGACAAACCAAGCATTGACTGATAGAGTCAAGCTTCTGGAAGAACAACGAAGAAAATTTCTCTCCTCATCCAACAGTCAAGTTATCATTCTGAAAAGGGAAGACACAGGAAGACAAGTCACTGATATTGGTTCATCACCAGCAACAGCCAAGACAGCTGATTCTCAGAAAAATATCTTGGATGAAATTTTATCTTACCAAAGACTTGGAAAAGGGAGAACAGGGCTTGGGTATACTGGTGAAGAAAGCTCTAGAGGAACAGTTTTCATTAAAGCCTCGGATGCCTTGATAGATGAAAAGAATAATACAGGTGACTCTCCAAAACCTGCAGGGAAAAAATGGAACAAGATATGTGAACAAGAGAATGCTGCAGCACCTGGCACATCATCCTTCTAGAACAAAACCCAGAGCCAACACATGCTGCATAGAGACTCCGTATCATGTTGTTTCGGGAAATGTTGATTGCTGGAAAGAATTGCAGAGGAGGATTGCTAAGATCGCTGCACGAGGGCACTAGATTGCTAAAGACAGGAGAAAACCACAGGTTATACAGGTGTGGAAACCCAAACATGACAAACGAAGAGATAGGAGTCTTGAGGGTCGGAAGAGGAGAAACTCTAGACAAACCCAGGTATGGGTGAAGAAATCACCATCAGAACCTCTCAAGGATCCGCCGAGCAAAGCTATCTTCCGGAATGAGTAGGTGAACTAGCTCGCGTCTGCTACAGCAACCTGGTCAGAATAAGCTTGTTCACATGTTTTGGTTGCTAAAGCTGGGAGAAGGCACATGTGGGGCACGTGATCCAGAAGCTTCAAATTGAAAAAGAAGATAACGGGTAAATCAATTTCTAGGGCAAAGTCAAGTTGAAGGCGCTTCCCAAAATCAGTGCTAATCATCCTCACTGTGCGTTCCTCAAACCTTCTACAATCCCCCAACAATGGTGAAGACTCGCGGTTTGAAGAAGAATCTGGCAGCAGACCGACAAGGCAGGTCTGAAATGAGGTCCAAGTCACGCAATGAAGCCCCTGCTCAGCGTCTGGACGTGGTGGTATGGGAACCAGTACCTCTCCCTGTGTCGCACAGCGATCCTCCTCCACAAGAAGGAACTTCGTAGAAAAGGAGACGCTTGGTACGTGACGGGGAACCTGTATCCAGTGTAGCTGTGCTAACTGAAGAGGCTGTGGCTGAAAAAGTCTCGGGAGAAGAACAAGCTACAGAGGATGCTGTAGCAGGTTCTGCAGAAGAGAGGTGCAGAACACTTGTTATGTCCCCTGGCATTGTGGGTGAAGGGGAGGAGATAGAAGTTGAGTCCCCTGAACAAGAACCTGCTGCAGCACATCCTCCTCCTCCCTCAGACAAAGGAAAAGCACCTATCCTAATTCCTATCTCCAGTAGTGAAGAAGAGGAATCAAGTGAAGAAGATGAAGGTACTGCTGGTGAACCGTCTGAGAGAGGATCTGCATTGGCAGACACAACTGCAATCACAGTGGGAGGTATTTGGTTCAGAAATAAGAATGCTTCTCAATCCTGGAGTGCTGTTGAGAGGAAGCACATTGTGTCAGAAAAGAGGCTGGACCTGGACAAGTACAAATCAGCAGCAATTATCCAGCTTCTCACTGAGGTAAACCTTCTCAAGTCCCTAACAAACCCATTCAGATTCAATATAGCTCTGGTTAGAGAATTTATTGTGAATATGGAAGAGAAGTTTGGTGAGGAAGGAGGGGATGAGTTTGGAAAGAGTTGGGTGCGGGGTAAGACAGTTCTTATTACCCCTGAAAAAATCGATGAGTTTCTTGAGATCCATGAGAATGCCAGAGCGCCCACTGATGTTCAGCCAGAGATGCTGGCTAAGGTTCTGACAGGGGGAGTGTGCCTGTCTTGGGGTGGTTCAAACCTTAGTGCTGCTGAACTCACCTCCAAAAATGCCCTGCTGTATCATCTGGGCATTAGAAACTAGATCCCCAGCTCTCACAGGGGGAAGGTTAGCAGAGCCTTTGCTAACCTTCTCTACTCTATTGGGAAGAGGAGGAAAATTAGCCTGGGCAGTGTGATGTTTCCCCAGCTGGCTACTCATGCCGGCAACGCTTCCTCCAGCAAGCCCATCGTGCTACCCTCCCTCATCTATGGGATGATGGTCTCACAGCATCCGGAGCTTGGTGAGATTTCTGAAGGTTTATCTGAGGAGCTGCAGGTCTTCACAGTAGACCACAAGTTGTTCAAAGGGAAACATGCAGTGGACATAGCCTATGAGGATCCACTCTTGGTTGGTGCTTCAGCCCCAGCTCCCCTGGAGGAATCTCTTCCCCCTGCTGCAACAATTCAATCATCCCTCCGTGCCAGAATTGTGAGCCATCTTAGATCTGAGCTGCTCACTCTTGAAGCCGAAGCCAAAAGGAGGGATGCTAGGCGTGGCCAGATCAGAAGTCTGCTCAGAGACCTGGAGTTCCTGGCGGATGAGGAGCAGGCCCCTTGAGCATCTGTGACAAAAAGGGGGAGAGTAAAATGCTGCTACAGATGAACTGATTTTTTTTGGTTGACCCTGCGTGGTTGTGCTACGGCCGAGTGTGGCCACCTCTTACTATCTTACTCTCTTGACTATCTTACTCTCTTGTTGGTTTCTTTTCATTTAGAGTATTTACTGGTTCATGGTAGTGTGCATAAGTGTTCTAGGGTTTTGTCAAAATGCCAAGGGGGAGATTGATGATGTAGTATGGCAGTGTTTGACAAAACCAGCACAAGTGAACAAGGAGCAGCTACAGCACAAGTAAACAAGGAGCAGCTACAGCACAAGTGAACAAGGAGCAGCTACAGCAGGGGATGCTATAGCAGAAGCTTGTTCAAGTGGCTGCAACATCTGTCCAAGAAGCAGCAGCGACCTGGGCTTGGCTAGAAGGCCTGGCAGCTCTGCGGAGATCATCAGAAGAATTTCTAAGGTGCTGTGGAGAATATTCCAGTGGGGTTTCCTAGCCAGAGAAGGAGATTTGTGTTGAAGATCAAAATCAAATCAAATCTCCTAAATTTTAGGAGATAATTGTTCTTTTTGGGACATTGCTAAATTCTGGTCTTGCTTAAAGCTGGTGCTGCTATTTAAGAGAGAGCAGTTCAGAGCTGAGAGGTTGTTCGAAGCTGAGGGATACACGAGTGCATACACAGAATTTAAAGAGAGCGATTTTGGTGTGCTACGGACGATTTCTTCGATCATCACCCGAGAGCAGAGCGTGAGCGCAGAGCTGTGGTGACAGAAGCAGAAGGTGATCAGGACTTGCAGAGTCTGATTCGAGCTTGATCTGGAAGCCAATTCAGAGCAGTGGTGCTTGTTGGTTGATCAAGGGCAGCCACGGAAGAATTGACGGGTGTGTGGCTCGGTTGAGAGCGATGGTTTTCGCTAGTGGCAGGTGGTCACTGAGTGAGGGGGAGTATTCCAGAGTGTGCAGCGCTCGTGGAATCGTTCGATCGGCTCGGTAGAAGGCTTTGGAGCAACGCGGACAGTTGTGCATCAGCTGTGTGTTACAGCAGTTGCTGCAGCAACCCTGCTGAGTGAGTGTAGTTTAGAATAGGCTGAGTTTTGAGAAGACTGTAGCTATTCTAGATTGACATTTGTAGAGGGTGTGCAGACACAAGTCAGAGCCTGTTCTGATTGTGTTGAGTGATCCACACAAGGTTGAGTAGCATAGGTTGCGTGGAGTTGTAACCGAGTGTACTTGGAGACCTTTGTGGTTAGTGGATTGAGGACTGGAAAATAATCCTCCCCAGACGTAGGCAGTTGGCCGAATGGGTGAACAAACTTCTGTCTTGTTCATTGTTTGCTGAGATAATTTCCGAGTAAACAAGAGTGTGCTGCAGCAACTGCTTGTTCACAAATCTGTCTTACTGAGACGCTGCGAATTTTAGTGTTGTGTCTTTGAAGTCCTCTAAACATACTGTGATAACTAGATCCACTATGGAAGCTGAATTCTTTGCATTAGATAAATGTGGCGGAGAAGTTGAGTGGCTAAGAAATTTTGTAGAGTATATTCCAAAATGGACAACACCTGTGCCAGCAATATATTTATAATGTGACAACTAATCTGCAATCGGAAGGGCAGAAAATGTAATGTATAATGGTAAGTCACGACATATACGTCGACGACAGAATACTATTAGACAACTTCTCTCTTCAGGAGTCATTAGTATTGACTATGTAAGGTCCAAAGATAATATTGCGGATCCATTAACCAAAGGGTTAAATAGGGACCAAGTAGAGAAAATGTCTAGAGGAATGGGACTCAAGCCCTTGGATAAATAAAGTCAAGGAAAAGAAACCCAACCATACTGACTGGAGAGCCCAAGATCTTAGTTCAAAGAGACAACCTAACTGCTAAGACTATGTGTGGTCACTGAGGGGGTTAACCCCCGTTCCCATTCTTTGTTTAAATTGGTGACTCACGCACGAGGTTACGCTTGAAGCTTTTAATGATTTTTAGAGTTTGGATGTTGAAAAGTAATGCGGGATTAATTGAAATAAAGAATCACTCATGTGAGAAAGAAGTGATGCCGCTTTTAAAAAAGAATTAATGGGGCTCAATTCTTTCAAAACTTGCATAGAACCAGGCAGGGGTTTCAGAGCCAGAAAAGAACTCAACCATGAGAACTAAACTTGTTTCAGGAATATATTTATGGAAGATATATATTTCATTTACATTATACAACGAACTGTTCAAGGACATCGCGTCTACTGAATAGTCAGTAAAAAAGATATGTCTTAAAGAGGGAAGGTTCAAAGGTTTTGCTCACCTATCGTATACAAATATTGACCAAAGAAACTATCATCATATCGAGTCGAGTCTATATTTTATTCTTCCCATAATTTTCTTCATGTGGGGGATTGTTGGAAAACAAATTGGTGCAAGTGTGAAGAAATTGTGGGGTGACCATATTTTATAATCAACATTGAGTATGTTTTATATCTCAATATGAAAGTATTTAATTTGATTTAAATCCATAGTAATGAAAGGAAAAAAAAATAGTTATTTACATGTCCAAACTGACACCAAAATGAATGAAATAAAATTCTCAAAATTATGTAGAGCATTTAAACTTCACATAGATCAAGTGAAAACCCTTATTTGTTTTCCTTAGAAGACATGAAGGCTTATATTGATTATGACATTGTTATAATATTTGTGGGCTATTAGTTTTCCAATAGCATGGAAAACTTGATTAGCTTGCCTTGATAATGGCTATGCACTAATGAAAGTTCTATTCGTCCTTTCACGAGTATTGAAAATTGGTTTAGGTCTTGTGAAACGAAGGGACTTCATTGTGAGACCAATGGTTCTCTTGGAACATTCATTTTGGTGTCTTCAAGAGGACTTTTGGCAACTACAATGCCATAATGATGGACTGCCCCATCCTCCCCTATAAAAGGAGGTGCAAATGAAGGCTTGAAAGATTTACAAGTCACACAACAACATCTCTCATTTCCAACAACTCCTCCCTTGATAGCCGGTTGATTTTTCCTTTGAGTTCTACATACTCTTTTGAGTATTTTCTTGGTGATAGTTGTTTGCACAAGTTTAGTTCGCCGAAGTATTACCTTGTGGTGCAAAAAGGTATATACTCTTAAGTTGTTGTATCATGGGAAGCTCCCATTTCCTTGCCCCCCCGGTGGGACAACAATAAAAGCTTTAAGGAAATCGTCTAACGAGCTTCAACTCATTCTGACTTGCGTATCTTTATTATGTTCTTAATTTGAGTAATTTGTTTATTTGATTATCAATTTAATCATTCGATTTATAATCTTCAATCTAATTTGTATTATATTGATTTAATTGTATTAAATCAAATTGAATTAATTTAGTTACTTCACTTATTTTATATTGAATTATGTAATATTTTATTCAATATAACAATCATGATGCATGTCCTTATTTTCATCACTAGAAACACTTCATTAAATATAATATACTTACGAAACTTTATCTATATATTCCATCACTCATAGAATTTAATATCTTTAATTCGATTCAAAAAATTTGTTTATCAATAGCACGATAATTTAGCTTCACTTTTTACTATCATCTCTCACGACCTTTAGCGTGACATGCTTTGAATCCTCACATAATTCCGACATCTTCCTCCTAATAAACCTGTTCCAATCTACCCCGCCAGTTGTACGACACTTTGTAGTCCAAATGTTGATGTTAGTTTGATTTTTGAGGATAATCTATTTACTTTTTTTAGACATAGAATACCAATATTTGTTTTAATGATATATTTATTTAAAAATAAAAAACCGATTGATCCCCGATTATCTGTCCGATTAGCGCCTAACGTTTTTATAAATTTGTCCAAATCCAAATAATCATTTTGAAGGACACGTAGATTCAATAGCAAGCCAGATTTAAGACGAGGTTACCTCTATAGTAATTAGTATCTACCCTTGCAGGTGCATCATTTACTAGAATAGAATCTGAAAACAAAACTAATTGAAAGCATACTTGATCGATCATTAACGTCTAGTAACCTTTACTGGACTCAACTCAAATGTAATATTATCAGTCAAACATGTTGCTTGCTCGACACGGATAAGTTAGACTTTGAATGCTTGGAGATGAAAGCTCAGTTTTAGACCTCATTTAAGTGAGGATTTGTTTGGCTTCGTCCAACATTTTCGGAACTCTGATTGTGGTTTTAGGATTTCTGATGTCTTGAAGTGGCATTAATAAGATGTGTGGCGAAAGTAGTGTTCCTCCAACTCCGTCACATCTCTTGGTACCACTCCACAAATAAAATGCTCCAAAGCTAGTTTTCCACTTGATAACATCTTAACAACTGAAATAGGGAGTTTCAAATCTTGATAGAAAGTTTGGATAGTAATTGGGACTGAAATAGGCTGTCATGGGTATTCATTCAATTTTCAATAAAAAAGTATTAATGATACAATATCGGTGTTTGTACAGGTTAGAAAAGGAATAAAGATGAGAGGAAGAAGATTTGGGAGAGAAAGGGAGATGAGAAAATTATGACTCGTTTTTGGCATATATAATAAGTCTAATTCGAACTTCATTAACCTACAATGGTAATTAAAATATTACTAATGCTGGTCTGTGGCCGCATACAGAGAGTCGTTGTATGTATGTTGGTTGCCAAGGATATTTGAACATCTTCCTAGTTTATATAAGTCTGTGAATTCAATTCATTTGTGTGTTTGCAAAAGCCTGTTATTTCATATGTGCTCTATTATTAACCTATGCCAAATATATTCACAAAAGATTTGACAATTTTAGTGTCTGCTCGGCAGACATCTCAGTGAAATGGCAAAATGCATATATCTAAATGATGTCTGAATATATCTGAAAGCTGTATTCAAATAGGATGATAGATTATGTCAAAAATTTGATCTTCCAACTGAAGATGGTCAAATAGAATGTTGGCAGCATGCAAGATGGCTCTTGAAATAAGATGAGACAGTTGATATGGTACTTTACTTTTAGTTCATGTGTTCTTCTCGTCTTCGTACCCAGCTGCTTTACCTGTTCTGCCGACTACAAATGTCTCGGGCTTAGAGCCTTTGTCGTGCATATCAAGGCCTGTGTAAGAACGGGCAGCTAAGAACTCAGCTCCAGAATTAGCTAGTCCCTTAGATAAGCCATTAGGAAATCTGTTCTGCAGTAGCAAGGCCTTCTCAGTTATCTGTGCCAGTGCCAGAACTTCCTCGTTCTGTGGCTCCTCTTGTTGGCCAGAGTCTTCAACATATCCACCTTGTATGAAGGAAAATCTAGCTTCTTCTTTATTTACTACCATTTCTTTGCTCATTGAAGATGATGAGGCAATCAGCTTGCCAAACTCCATAACATATTCACCCGTCCACTGTCGACCTGTGAAAGCAAGTGTAGCTTCAAATGGGGTAATTATAGGAGATAGAAATTCTTTACTGTCCAGAAGAGCTGTCTGAGCACAGGACACATAAACGAAAACATCACACTCCGGGAAATTAGCTAGTTTTGCCGGGTTTGGTTTTCCCATGACAAATGTATATGCCTTTTTCCCAGCCCCTGCAATCAAGTGCTTCATTTCATTGATAACATCAAGGTAACCAGCAACGCCGAGCGTACCGACCAGAATCCCAATGATATTAGCATCCTTTGCTTTCTCAACCAGATAATACCTACGCTTCAAAAGTCTACTCTGTTGGGCAAAATCAGTGTGTAGGCTGTTATTGTCAGGATTATACCTGACTATTTGGCATCCATTGAATGTCATAATGGCATTAGCAAATGCAGGACTATCAGACCCTATCCAAAAGACGAGGTAATCCTCCATTGCGTGTCCCTGGGGTATGGTCCAAACTAGACCTCCGATGCTATATCTAGTGCCACCATCTTCTTCTTCTTCTTCCGTATGCCGTACTTGGTTACTAGATGGTGTTGGAATCATGAAAGAACACATGACCTGGCCGAAAATCACCCCATCAACTTGTTGTTGGAGGCTGTTCATTGCGTAGGCATATTCGAGGGCGTAGAGCACGAGAAGAGGCTTGTGAGCAGTGGATGCACAGCTAGTAACAGATTGAGCAAGAGTGTCGAGATCGAGGTCAGCCTTTCCAAAAACGAAATAAGCAGGAAGAGAGGATGTAGGGCTAAGGCAGGTATGACCGTAATGAATGACGCAGTCAGCGGCGATGTGAGAGGCACCAACCTCATCGACGCAGCAACTGCCGTAAGTAGTATCGGCCATCACAAACAGCTTAACTTCATCATTATCAACAGCAGCAGTGGGTGTGGGTGGTGGTTTCAGTGATTGGATTTTACTGCGCAAGGAGGCCAGAATCATAACTGAATCATTCAACAGGTCATCTGGAAACTGTAGAGCAATTCGCTTCAAGTTTCTGGAGGATATGAATTTGGCAGTGGCCTCAATCTCGTAATACGATTCAACATCACCATCCATCGTCTTCGTCTTCGTCTTCAGGAAAGATAAAAGCTTCAAGATTGGAACCGAGCTGAACACCAACTACTGCTGCTACTACCAGGGTCGCTAAATGTTAGTTTAGGGTTAAGGAGGGCAGGGTGAACTTAGGGAAAACGTAATGACCAAAATACCCTTCAAACATCGTATCGTGAGCATATAGAAGAGAATCCTCTACCCAAAAGCCCTAGAATAGTGTTTCTTCTGCTCCAAGGCGGCAGCCGGCGTACTCTGTTTTCCCTATCGGGAGGAGGTAGATCGAGACGAGGTGAATATCGTGGCTCAGATTCTCTTTTTCCTGGACCAAATTGTTATTGCAAACTCCACCATGGATTCTCAAGATCCTTTTGGAAATAACCGGATTGAAGACGTCACCTGGCTCTGTTCCTTGTCCGAATCCGAGCTAGTGAGTTTCCCTCACCCGCCTCTCAATGCTCTCATATTGTTATTTTTCTATGTAGCTAGGAGATAGCATCATTATATCTGATTCTTTCCATCTCTCAGTATGCCTACAAAACCTTTCTCATGCCCTTTTCAATCCCAAATCCTCAGAATGGCCTTCTGGACAGTCATGTATCACTTTCATTATTGGTTAAGTAGACCAGTAGTCTTGTTTAGATGCAATCCAGTTCTTATGCTAATCTTTTTTCTTACGGGTTTTGTGCCCATCTGTTGCAATGCCTTCATAGAACATGCGCGTCAACACACTAAAAATCTCTTCTTTTATCAGGATATGCTTATTTCGTTGAAGAAATTAGTTATTCAACGGGCCAAAGTGATTGGTTACTCTGATTTAGCCAGTAAAATTGATCTGAAGATGCTTCGTGCTCTAGGTACTCTTGTCTTACTATTTTCTTTTGCTGTTTAATATATTTTATCTTCCGTATGTCATAATAGGATTTCTGTATATAATCTAATTTCAAGCAACTGCCTACTGAACTATTTATCCGTGCTAGATACCTGTAAGCATATTTAGTACCATCATACGCCCATATCCTTTCTTTTGAATTGTCTAGAATGCGTCATTCAATATAAGTGCTTATTTTGGCCGTCAGGGTTCATTCAGATGGAATACTGCAAAGTACAAATGACAGATCAAGGGCTGGCAGATTCTGTTGCTTCTTTAGGCAAATGCAAGTTATTGGATACATCATTAAATGGTGATGCAGATATTCAAGAGCTGTTGGCTTGTATTACAACTGACTCGAGAAAAAGAAAAGCAGAGAGGTAACTTAAACTTCTTTTCGTCATAGTTATGTTTGTGGTTCTGTAACACCTATAATGGAGATTTCTATCCTAATGACTATTAGTTTCATGTGTTGTTACAATAAGGTATATGCTTTGTCAACAAATCTATAAAAAACGTTAAGCAAACATTTGTTGATCTAGAGGCAAGAATTAGGGACTGAGCCTGTGATGTGTGTGATAAATAGTCTTTGAACTGCGTAATGCTCCAGTGTTGCCTCCCAATTGCTGACAAGTAAAACAAAAAGTTCATCTCTCACCGATTGCTCGAATGGATTACACATGTGCATCCCATTTATACACTTTGGAACCATTCTAGACTGCATGGCTTAATTAGTTTGCCCATGTCAAAACTGCAGCCCATTCATCCAGTACTATTAATTGCACAATAGAAGAGGTAATGTACAGCCCATAATTGCCATATACATCTTTTCTAGCCTTAGTGGACCATGGCACTCGTTTTGTTCGTTCCACTCAAATAATGTTGTTAACGAGATTAATGAGGGGTGTGCAATCTGTGTAACCATGGTACTTAATTACATGGTGAGGATTCATCAGTGAGTTCTGCTGGAAAATAGTATCATTTGATTTGGCGTGAGTTGTTGTTTTGTGGTAGTTCAGTGTACTGTGACCATGCTTCTCATGTATTCTATTCTGAAGATGTTAGCAGTGCAGACTGTTCTATCCCGAACATTCATTCTGGACTTTCCTTTGATGTGTACAGACATCCAATAGATGACGAGGGTGATGATGCAGATGGAAAAATGCAGCGTGACTAGACTGAAGAAAAGCTGTGGAGTATACTAGCTGCACAGTTCAGTGGTATCTAAGCATTAAGGGATAGAGGAGAAAACTGATTCGCTCAACTAATACTAGATCAATTGCCTGGACCATGAATGCCAACAAGTTTGAACCATCAATGATCGAAAAGCTAACAGGCTATTGTATGTAATACGAGCAGTCTCATTCAACCTGTATATTTTGTGTGCGTCTTCATTTGATGAAGGTATTAATCTATTACCTGTAAAGCAGACGCACCAATGAGTCAATGACTCCCAACCTAGAATAGGACCGACAAGGTTGAGAACATTGATTGCATGAGACCGGTATTTGGCTTAATTGCATGAAAACTCTTATGAACGCAACCAAATCGAATCAGCTCACTTTAATTATAATTTTAATCATCTGCCATCTTGGTATTTGGCTTAATTGCATGAAAACTCTTATGAACGCAACCAAATCGAATCAGCTCACTTTAATTATAATTTTAATCATCTGCCATCTTGGTATTTGGCTTAATTGCATGAAAACTCTTATGAACGCAACCAAATCGAATCAGCTCACTTTAATTATAATTTTAATCATCTGCCATCTTGATTATTTATACGTGCACAGTTGGATTTTATTAGTCTTTTAAACGAGCTCACCTCGTTTTGTAAGGGCATTCGCATCCGTTGGAGATTTCCAATCTCGCTGAAGAGCTCCTCAATCAGCAATTTCTATTACTATTCACCAAACAGTAATAGCATTTTGAACATTTTATGCACCAATGCAACCTCCAGAAGGAGCTCCTATTACTATTCGTCGATTAAAAAAATAATATTTTGTAAAGATTTTTCAAAGATATTTATGAATTATTCCTGCCAACTTAAAGCTCCAGGATAGCATTTCGAAGATTTTTTTCATCCACTCATAACATGACACATGAATATGAGGATAGGCATGAAACCTTTATAAAAGAAGGTTCATACATTTTCTATACTCACACCATAAATCTTTTTGCTTTCTTCTACGTTCTTATTTTCCTCAATCATTTTCTTCTCATATGGATCCTTTCAATTTTGATGAGAGCTTTCAAATATTCCAACAAACTATGAATCAAATGAATGATATGGCCAATTCAGCTGTTATGGAAGCGGTAGTGCTAGCAACCATGGAGGATGAAGACAATGTGCCTCCTCGTCGCCAACCTAATCGACCGAGAAACAGAGGACCAAGGGGGCAGAATTTGTTAGAGGACTACTTTGTTGAGCGTCCAATTTTTCCTGGAGGAGACTTTCGTCGCAGGTAACGTATGAGTAGTAATATTTTTAATTGTATAAAGACCAAACTTTGTAACAATGATGTGTATTGACACCAACGACAAGATGCCGCTAGGGTGCTTGGCCTTCTTCCTGAGCTGAAGATGACTGGCGCTATATTAATGTTGGCATACGGTTCATGTGCAGATCAGTATGCCAAAATCACACGGATGGGTGAATCAACAACTTTCAAATGTTTAAAGAAGTGGTGCGCTCAAGTAGTTGAGCACTATAAGGATCATATTTAAGATCTCCTAGTGCAAGAGATCTAACTCGACTACTAAGAAGGGCAGAACAACGAGGATTCCTAGGTATGATTGGGAGTATAAACTGTATGCACTGGGAATGAAAAAATTGTCCAACAGTGTGGCAGGGGTCATACTCAGGTCGTAAGGGTCGTCCAACCATTATATTAGAAGCTGTCGCATCTTACGTCACATGGATTTTGCACAGTTTTATTGGTACGCCCGGAGCACAAAATTATATCAATGTATTGTACCAATCAGACATATTTGATGACCGCCACGAAGAAATCTCTCCTCAGGTGACATACAAAGTGTGGGAAAACATATGCAGACACTTACTATTTGACTGATGGGATTTATCCAAGGTACTCCTCATTTGTGAAAACAATTCGTAATCCATAAACTGATGCTGAGAAATTATTTGCGAAGAAGCAGGAATCATATCGCAAAGATGTTGAGAGGTGCTTTGGGATCTTACAATCTCGTTGCGCAGTTGTACGTCATGCAGGTGTGTGTCATAAGAAAAGTGTCTTAAAAATGATTATGTTGGCTTGGATCATAATGCATAACATGATTGTTGAAGAAGAATTTATAGACGATGAGTTTGAAGAGATTGAAGAAGCAGATCCACACAACCCACATAGTGCCTTTACGTTGAATGATGGACCAATCGATCACAATGGCAGTCGGTTTCGTCATGATCCCGTTGAAAGGGTTCAACAATCTCAGGTGTTTGGTGAGCGTCTTGCAAATCTTCAGTCTGCATATCTTCATATGCAACTTCAGAATGATTTAGTAAGCCATAATTGGTTTATGGAAACCGGTGAACAGTTATGAGTATTAGATTATATGTATTATTTTAAGTTGTGTTTTGTAATTCCCTTGCGAGTTTTATTTCTATGAATTTTTTTTTGGTTGAAATTTATTTTTCTAAGAATAATTAAGTTTTATTTTTGAAATCAAATTCGAGGGTATGCACAATTTAAATACACATAATATATGAAATATTTGAACAACATAATCACGTAAAATTGAAATTAAATAAAGCTTAAATAACGACAAATAAAATTAAATATACTTAAGAGACTACCCATCGTAGTGAGATGGACGGTATAATCTGAATAGTCCTCCGAATTGTTGTCACCATCATTATTACCTTCCTCTTTCTCATATCCACGCAAAATAGCAGCTTTCCTCTTTGAGAATTACCTCTTCGACTTTGGTGTCATTATGTCGGTATTCATTTGCATAACCTTTGCTTCCTCTAATTTCTTCACATTCATGGCGTATTCTTGCATTTTAAGATACTACATTTGCTCTCTAGCAAGTGCGAGTTGCTTTTCTTGGAAAGCCAATTGATTTTTTGAGTTTCCGCAATCGATTGTAAAGCTTCATCTCGGGCTATGTTATATGAAGTGACTACATTCTTATCATTTCTCCTTGCTTCTTTTGCCGCCTTTATTTTCGGAGGTTTTACCGGACTAGATGAAACTCCCGGCAGGGACGGAGCCGAGATTACAAAGTATGTAGGGCTAAAAAAATGTTTTTTGATGTTTGGAATCAAATGGGTTGCTTATCTTTCATAACCATTCAAAAACAAAATAAGTTACAAGAAATAAAAATCCTCCAAATTACACAAAATACATGACTAAACTAAAATTTACCCTACGAGGTCCACTCATTTCAAATTCACTGATCACATCATAATTACTAATACAGTATATATGTGTCTGGAGGAGTTTCTCAAATTTTTTCACTTGTGCATAGAAGAATTATGTGTGGAGTTAATTCGTTCGACATGAGATAAGATGCCCGACATCTTGGACATTGCATCAAATTTCAGTATGCGGATGACGATGTGGATAGCTATCAAATAAGAAACAAGGGAAGCAATGTGCTTTATCTTTTTTAAGAATATACTCAAGCCAAGACCATTTCGTGAACCATTTGTGACAAATCCTTCGACCTTAAACTCCATCCCAAGTAGATGGATAACAATTTAAATGAGGTTAATTCATTCCTAACACGACATAAGCTCTCCGAAAATTATCACGTTCATTCAAAAGATACTTGCATAGACGTTTTCAGGATCCCTTTCTAGTGAAGTAATATTAATAATTTATTTATTTTCAACTCTTTCATTCTGATCATCCTCTAATGGAGCCAATAATTTAAATTAAATAATGAGGTAGTTGCTTGTTTTGTTTTTAATTAAATAATTTCAAACAAAAAACAAAAATGTGTGAAAGCTACTTGGGCTATAACCCTAAGTAGCCTTAACATTGCATCTGTCCCTGCCTCCCGGATAACTTTCGGGTGTGCAAAATGCCGCATCTTCAAAGGACGAAGTAATAGGGACGTTACTTACATGCACTTCTTCACTCGTAGGACTATGGTCATATGTGTTAGCCGGTGGAACAATGGGTTGGACAAATACAAATGTTTGATGTTTCTTGACTTGTTCCCAACATTCAAAATGTATGAAAGTCTTTTTCGTTGCGAAACATACATAGTTTGAGCTTTGCGCATCTATAAATTAATAATTAAAACAAATCAATTTCAAATGTATCATATAAATAAAAAATATGAAATATAATTTAATAAAATTATATACCTCATCTTGTGTATTAGCACCTGATTCCGGATTCCTCCTTGCGTAAGCAATACAAGAACCCATAAAACCAAAATTTTCTTTAGCTTTCCAAATCGAGAAGAAAGCGCAATTGGGACCTAGCCTCTATTAGAATTATTTCATCGGCGCTCATCACCCAATTTGCTCGAAAATCGGCATGAATTTTTTCTCACAACCTATCAATCTTTTGTTTGTTGTCACATATGGGATCGACTGATTGACGATAATAAGATACACATAATTGCATATTTTTGGACATGGGTCAATTGGTAGTGGAACTTAACAAAAAATGATATGGAAATGAAACAAAATGTTGCCAATATATTAGGAGAGAACAAATGAAGATTGATATACTTTGAAGGTGAAATGAAAGACCTATTTATAGCAAAAATATATAGAAGTTCAAAAATATTTTTTAAGATTTTTTTTATTTTTTAACAAAATTCCCAACGTTACAAAATATATCTGTTCAGTTAATTGGGCTTGGGCCTCTGCAAACCCTAGTTCTCCAGCAGCTCCTCTCTCAGCTCTCCTGCGGATCTTCTCCTCCAGCACGCCAGCTCCTGCAGATTGTCACTGATGCACGAATTCCTCCTTGCGCAGCTTCTACAATCCGCACGAGATCCGCATGGGTGCGGATGCCCTAAGAGGCAGGAGCATGCCAAACAAAAAAAGACCGTCATGCCAAAAATAAGAGAAAATTTTCATAGTGCCAAGGTTACTTATAATATGCCACAAAAATCGCTTTATGTCTGGTTTTATAAAAGAAATTATTTATAAAAATCGCTTTATGTCCGGTTCTAGCTAGCTGCTTCTTCGCATCCTAGACTTTTGTTTAAATGGAAGGTCTCTATTTGCCAAACCGCTTCTTGATGACCCTTGAGCTTGGTTTAAAGCTGAAAACCACTTTTGCGACTTAGGTGTGTGATCTATTTAACTGTCCACCAATTATTAACCTCATTCATATTAGAATTTCATTCATCTTTCGAACTATTAGTCGTCATTTTATCTCTTATACTTTGTTGTAGGTCAAATATAATTAAATAAAAGCTTTGAGGTTCATTCCATGCAAAATAATGCTTTGTGCAAAGATTTGAACGAAAATGGACTAAAAAACAGCGCAGACTGACCCGCTTGCCTTCAGAGGCTTATCGATCTTTCATATAAAGTCCGACTGAAATAAACAATATATTTTTAAAAAATTAACTCAAAAAGCTACAAGTCTTTAGTTTACCATAAGACTAAATTTAGGCGTTGAGTAGGTCAAATCAGCATTTAAAGTAGTACGACAATAAGATATAAGGAAGTTTTATCCTCACTCTATTTGTTTTATAGTTTTCATATTCGATTACTATCATGTATGTGATGTGTGAGTAGCGACCGTTAACTCATTATTGTGCAATGGATGTATATTCGACATATTCAAATGAATGTTGTTTTATACAGTGGCGGATCCAGCCGGTCAACAGGGGGGGGGGGGGGGGGGAATTACAGACAGTAGTATATATCTTTTACAAAAAGACATTGAAAGTTTGAATCATTTTACTTCATATAAAATGACAATGATACATAAATATTCAATTTAAGTAGTCATCAAAAAAAATATTATAGATCATATTGATTGAACGGTAACCTTAGTGCCGGATCACTCATGATAATAAAATCATCACTATCATTCTTTGAGCAGTCTCTTTTTTCACCCGAAGCACCAACCTCTTCATCTATAAAATTTTCAATTTGAAGAGGAACATTCGCAATAATTTCGAATTCAACATGATTATCCAAAGGAGTTTCAACACTAGATTCTAACCCTCTTTTATGGCGCACTACAAATTTTATCCATATTTGTATTACGTAGTTCACAAACAAACACAATAAAATAAATTTCAATAAGAACGACATTAAAATAACTTATGAAACATTGTTAAACAATAGTAGAAATTCATAAAACGAGGTCAAGGAATTTGCTTCAAAGTGATCGGCCCAAGCACATTTGATTTGCCCGAATCACTTTGAAGCTTACCCGAATCAAGTGATTCGCCCAGCTCCATTGCACACTGAGTATTTGACTCGCCCGAATCAATTTGAAGCTTGCCCGAATCAAAATTGATTCGCCCAAGCTTATGCACACACTTTGACTCGCCCGAATCACTTGTCAAAGCTTGCACGAATCAAGCTTACCCGAATCAAGTGATTCGCTCAGCTCCATTGCACACTGAGTATTTGACTCGCCCGAATCAATTTGAAGCTTGCCCGAATCAAAATTGATTCGCCCAAGCTTATGCACACACTTTGACTCGCCCGAATCACTTGTCAAAGCTTGCACGAATCACTTGATTCGTGCAAGCTTTGACAAGTGATTCAGGCGAGTCAAATCGAAAGGGAAGTGATTCGGGCGAGTGAAATTGAAAGGGGTATTCAGAGCGGCACAAATTGGACCTTACCTCAGAAAACGATGGCGTCGAGTTGAGACACGGTAAAGCGGTGCGAGCGGCCACTAGGAATTTGGGATTGTGATGGAGCGCTTGTTGATGTTGTTAGGCGGCCAGGCGTGTGTTGTCGTGTTGATGTTGGATTGCTGGGGACTCGGGGCTTGAAGTTAAGGGTGAACATGATGAAGATTGAAGAGACAGACCGCAGGTGAATCTGGGAAAGTTTAGGGTACTATTAAAAAAAAAGGGAACAATTGCAACTAGCATGAATGAGTCGTTCTGACACACGATATTGACCTTGTCGGCCAAGATGGATCGATGAATGGCTCGGAACCGGTGGCATAGGGTTTTGCCAAGTTAAATCAACACTCTATTTCGATCGAGCCAACTCAATCTGTGAGTAGTTGACTCGCAACACAAATGATGTAGGGTTAACTAAGGGTCTGTTCTTTAGAGCTGAACTTATATTTGACTTAAATTAACTAAATTTAACTGAACTTAACTTAATTTAATTTAACTTAACTTAAGTACTTTTACAAACATATTTTTAACTTTAAGTATTTGAGAATTAAACAAGTATATGGTGGTTGGGGGTGATGGTGGTGATGTGATTAGGGTGGTGGTTGTGGGTTGGAGTGGTGGTGGTGATGTGGTTAAGGTGGTGGTGGTGGGTGGTGGTGGTGGTGGATTGAGGTGGTGGTGTGGATGGGGTGGTGGTGGGTTGAGGTGGTGGCGTTGGTGGGTTGGGGTGGTGGTGTGGTTGGGGTAGGGGTGGTGGGTTGTGTGGTGGTGGTGGTAGTGTGGTGGGGGTGGGTTGCGCTGTGGTGGTGGTGGTAGGTAGGTTTACTTTTTAAAATATATTATTTATCTTAACTTAACTAAATTTAACTTAATTTAATTTAAGTACTGAAAATTTAACTTCTAAAGTACAGGACCTAAGTGCTCAATTTAACTAGGACAACTAGACTATAGCATTTTTCCAATTCAAAAGTCTGAACTTTGATTTTATAACTCATTCTACATTCACTAAGAATAATTACAACGAAACTCTCATGTGCAGGACTGAAACTAGGCATATAATGCAGCAGTTTTGAATCATTTTCTTTTCGGATATACAGCAGGTTATACAATAATCTCATTCATATACAAATCTTGGATCACAAAGTTCACACCCACAAACTCTCATGGTCGCTAGTTGGAGGAGAATGTGGAGAGAGTGGTGGCCGAGGAGGTCCTGGGGGATAGCAGCCATGTATGCTTGAGCAAGACGTTAGGCAGAGTATCAATCTTCCTGCGCTGGTGCTCCTTTATCAATTCCCCAGCAAACAAATGAAGTTTTTCAGCATTGGTAGTGTCCGCAAGCTTTTTACCCTCGAAGAGCATAGACTCCACATTCTTCTCCCTCAGCATATCCTCGACAGAGTTGATGATCCCATGGCGGTCGCTTTTACTCGGAAAGAATATGCAGTTGGCCTGATGAATAAAAGAATTTAAGGAGAGCAGCCTCAGCGTCATGGTAAAAATAGGTACTCAACTCCTCAATACCTGAACACGGACATAATTGGTCGACCGACACTCCCCAAAGGCCATTGAAACAGCTTCATCAACCTGTACGTGGTTCATTTCGTCTTTTAGCACTCATAATCAGGAATGAATTCCATTATCAATCACTTGATAGCGGCAGCTTACCAGATCGGAAGTTCCTTCCCATGCTAGCTCAGACGGAGATGACGTCAGATGTCCTCCAGCGTACTCCCCGTTCCCTAGGGATACGACCAGCAAGTCCTCCACTCCGCGGCACAAGGGAAACTCCTGCTTGTTGTTCAAAACGTGGGTGATGGCGACTGCAGTGGGGTTGGTGACTGCCGATCCGCTGCCGCCAGCAACAACGATCTTAGTCTTCTTGTCAGCGGATCTCATCTCCACCGCGTGCTCAAGATCAGCCGTCGTCGCGGAGCAGACCTCGCTGAGTTTGAAGTCAAAGCCGTCCGCCTCGACTGCGTCGGCACGTGAGAAGACGAAGGGAGCGCGCGTGGCCCGGTCAAAGCAAGGAATGAGAACCGCCTTCAACGTGTCCTTGAGAGTCAGTTGGCCGAACGCCTTCTTCAACGCCTTGGAAGACGATGGTGAGCCGAACAATATCCGGCCAAGCTTTCTCCTCCGTGGGTTGTTCATGAGGAAGTGGAGGGCGTCGTCGGCCGTGCTCAGGGGCCTGCCGTCGGGGCCGCGAGTGAAGAGTAGGGCGACGAGGATTCCTCCGGCGCCAGAGCCTGCAGCAACGTCGAAGTAGTCGGCGATGCGAGAGTGGGGATTGCCGGACCGGGCGCGGATGGAGGATTCGAGGAGGGAGAGGGACTTGGCGGCGAGGATCCCGCGGGTGAGTCCAGCGGCGTCGATGGAGAGTATCCTGACCTTGCCGGGGGCAGGGTGGGCGCCGAAAAGGAAGTTGTTCTCGAGGATGGAGAAGATTCTGCAGTTGAGCTTGTCGGCGTCGAAGCCGGTCTGATGCGCCATTAATGAGAGAGAGAGAGAGAGAGAGAGAGAGTTTAGCGTTCATTTATGTTTCACATTCCACCCAATAAATAATAAAAGAAAGTTCAACCATGCCGCCCAAAAAACCCAATTTCACTTGTCAGTTCTTTGTCACGTATAAATTTAAAGGTTGTTAATTGTAGAAAAGGGAGGGAGTTTTATGCTTATAAATACAAAATGACATTACTTTCAGTTATCACCTTTATTTTGAAATTCTTATACACAGATTAATTGAACAAGTATTTGAAATGAACCATCCACTTTTTCTTTATCTCATATGTATTTTTTTTTTTCATAAAGCCTCAACACTAGGGATATATCTTAAATCAAAACTCCTCTAGGTCTTTTCCCCAATCAAAACGCAGCCTTCCGCGTATTGCTTAATTTATTGGTAGGTGAAGAGGTGGAGGAATAGCGACAAATAAGGATGATACAAAATTGAACAGTGTTTTCTCGTCCTGCTAAAAAACAAAACAAATTTCATTTTGTTGTAGTTTTTTATATTGTGTAATTCTTTACTAGTAAATTAAAGTTTAAATCCTTTCACCATCCGACAATTATTTGTTTAAATTGATAATCATTGTTTGTTAGGCTTCCTTTAATCATTCATCCCTGTCCAAATGTTTGTTGGATTTGAATATATGAAACGGGTGGATATATATTATAATAGTTCAGTTTTTCCTTGTGGAACTCTATGAACTGTTTTCCATATGACGTGCCATGAAGTTCAAGTTTCCTTGTAAGATTGCTAAATATATTGATTTGTCTTGTAAACAACTGTTTCATGAGCATGATTTGAAACAAGTTTCAATGATTGGAAAATTAACAACTTAATTCCCACCGCTACGCTTAATTATAAACTTGGCAGTTTATGCAATATGCATGGTGAGAAAGAAATGAGAGACAAAGCTCAATCAGCTCCTATAAGCTAGTCTGTCGCAAAGTCGATGTTTTCCAAGATGGTAAAGACATGGGATGGGAGATTGTGTATGCCCTTCGATTGAAGGATCACTTAACAGAAGTTGTTGGATTCCGAAGTTTTGATAATTACAAACACTTAGTTAATGAGTGTATTTAATGCGCAGGAGGCTACATTAATACACTAAAAGATCTCCTTACTCCGGCAGGATCAAAATCATTGAGGAGATCTAGAAAATATTGAGAACATATTTATGGTAATATGTTATCAATTCAGAAGATAACATGGGTATTTTCAGGATAACAATTAATGTGTTTCTCTCTAAATTAGGAAGCAAAATCCTTAATTGATTTGCTTCCCAATCTTAAAGAGAGAATATAATCAATGTCAAGATCAATTAGAGATCCCAAAAAGATCTCTACACTGAAGCTTGCGAGATTGTTGGAACCGCAAGGTTTTAAAGATTGAAGAAAAGAGAAGCGAAGAGCGTGTGATTTTTGAGAGAAGAGATCGAGCGAGCAAGTGAAGTGAAGTGATTCAAGAATGCAGACCAATGAGATTGGAAGATCTCGAAGGTGAAAAGGAGTGTGCTTAAGGGTTGGGTTGAGTTGGCAGATTCAAAGGTTAAGCAAGACTGAGTACGGAGAGTACTAGTTAGGTGCTTAGAAGCTTTGTAATCAACAAGCATATCCTCAATACAAAGCATCTCCTTTCATAAATCCTTCCAGTAGAAACTGGAAGGTAGTGGTTTTAATTAGCTATCAATTGGTGCTAAGGTTTCCACTAAATACGAACGTGTAAGCCATTTGATCTTTATCTGTTTATTTCATTCCGCTGCTGCCTTACCTCTCGGGGAAGACACCACTTCCTTACCTGAGGGGGAAAGCTAACCTAACGATCCAACAATTGGTATCAGAGCCAAGGCTCTAGATTTGTGTTAGCTTTGCAGGATAAATGGCTGCGAATAGCTCTATCAACGACTCATTTTGGAAACCACCTGTTCTCAAACCTGGTGAATACGATTGGTGGACCCAACAAATTGAAGCCCACATAAGCTCACTAGATGGACAACTCTGGAGGGTGATCGAACAGGGGCCGATACCTATCAGAGACACCTCCAACCCCACAAAAGAAAAGAAGAAAGAGGATTATAAGAATGAAGACTATAAAGCCTTAGAGAAGAACTACCGAGCAAAGAAAGTTCTTTACGCTGCACACTCCCCAGGAGATCTGAAGAAGGTCATGAGGTACAAGACAGCTCAAGACATCTGGAATGGACTCCCGAGACTTTACGGAGGAAACGATGACATTAAGAAAAATAGAATTCTCGCAGCTGCAAAAAACTATGAAAGTGCTGTACAGGGCAAGAACGAATCACTGGAGGACTTCCGTACCCGCTTTCAAACCTATGTTGGTCAAATGGTATTTCTAGGAGAAACCCTTCCTGAATGGAAAGTAACTCACCAATTCTTGCAGGCCCTAAATGAGAAGTGGAATGCAGTAACTCTAACACTACAGGCACAAAGTAATATTAAAAAGATAACGGTGGAAGAACTGGTGGCGAGTCTCCAAAGCAATGCAGGAATCATAGAAAGAAAATTGGCAAGACGTGAGCCGGACATCACACTCCATTGCCCTGAAAATCGAAAAGGCCTTCGACCTCTCACAGACAGACGGACATGATGAGGAAGAGGATGAGACAATCGCACAAATGACAAGAGCATTCAAGATGGCTAGGATCAATGGTCAGCAAAATTTCACCAAAAGAAACCCAGAACAGAAGCGCACCGTCAGGGAAAACAAAGACATCTTATGCTATCACTGTCAACGCAAAGGAAACATGGCCAAGAACTGTATCAAGAAAAGAAATGGTGAGCCGCCAGCTCAGAAGAGTTTACAAGCCATGCTTGCGACTTGGGGAGAATCTGAAGATGACAGCGATGGTGATC
This sequence comes from Umbilicus rupestris, assembly GCA_963678935.1. Classification (NCBI taxonomy): domain Eukaryota; kingdom Viridiplantae; phylum Streptophyta; class Magnoliopsida; order Saxifragales; family Crassulaceae; genus Umbilicus; species Umbilicus rupestris. The sequence goes on along the minus strand of OY787626.1, from coordinate 5,252,148 downwards.
AATCAACCAGGGAAGCATGCCTGATGGCTCACTCAAATACCTCTGAGGTAACCTCTCCCTCCTTTGAATTCATTGATATAATAAAAAGCTCAGTGAAGGAGAACGACCGACTCAGTCAGATCATAGAAGAAAAGGATGATTTGGTTGACGAAATGGTTGAGAATAACACACTTTGGGCTGATAAAGCAATGAGACTTGAAAGGGAAATGAAGACAGGGAAGGATAAGTGCCACACCTGTGAGGTAAATCTGCTCAAGGTTAAAGATCTCGAAACCAATATAACAGCACTAAAGACAGACACAGCCGAGTTGGTACACTTCTTAAAAGAAGCCAGAGAAGAATCTAAGAGAAAAGAACAGTGGATAAAGGAGCACATGGTCACAAGAATGGAAAAAGAACCACAAAAGGATCATTGCCACACCTGTGAGGAAGACTTGGTCAACATAAAACATATGGAAGACATGACACAACTAAAGGCTGACAATACAGAGCTGCTGCACATATTAAAAAATACTAAGGAAAGGTGAAGCTGAAAGAAAAAAACAATGGATGTAGGAACAAGAGAGCATAAGAGCCGATGAGCAGCGCAAGAACTTCTCTAAACACTTCACTCGACCTGGTATTGGATTTCCAAAGGAAGAGTCTGTTCCAACAAGTGAAACAAAGTCAAATAGTGAGACAAGATCAAAGGGTACATGCAACTGTTCCTGCCAGAATTCCCTACCAGGTAACAGATCCCCAAACAAGTATTCATATGAGGACTCTGTTCCCTTCAATGCAAAGAAGGCTTATGCAATTTGGAAGAAGCAAGCTATGAACAAAAAGCCATCCAGCATAAACTTTCAAGCGAGAAAGGATGATAGATCAGTACTCGCCGGAAGAAGCAAATACGTAGGACTTAAATGTCATCGCTTATGTTGGCATTGTGGTAAGGAAGGACACTATAGAAGAGACTGCCACCAACTCAAGAAGCTTGAAAAGAAGAATCAAAGAATCCATGGAGCAGCTGCCTACAGGAAACCGAGAACCAATCCAAGGATTAAGATTGAACTAGCTGAAACTATCACTGATTCTAAGCCATCGTCTAAACCCAGTAAGCCCAAGCTTGTCTGGGTACGCAAAAACTGACATTTCCCTTACAGGTAAGAGTGAGGTCCTGTCCCTGGTACATTGACAGCACTACATGAAACACATGACCAGAAACCAAGGATGGTTCAACTCACTCCAACAACACACCGAAGGGTACATATTCTTCATATATAAGAGAAAGGGAAAAGTTCCAGGTTTGGGAAAGGTAAGTATGTCTGACAAATTTCATATTGAAAATATAATGACTGGTGAGCAGGTACAAGAGTTAGGTTCCTCACCCATAATGAGGAAACAGAAGAAGCATTCCCTCAGGGGGAAGAGACTGAAGCATTACCTCAGGGGGAAGAGGAAGACGCTTCAGTACCTATCGAGGAACAGACTCAGGATGACACGTAGCCTGAACAAAGAACCACTTCCAGCGGGAGAACAAACCCAAAACAGTTGCTGACTAGTCGTCAAATGATACAATCAGTAAGAAGGAATCGACTACGACGAGACCTTTAGCCCTGTCGCCAGGTTAGAAGCTATTCGTCTATTGATTGTTTATCCTACTTATCCTGGCTTCATCCTGCAGCAAATAGATGTCAAGATTGCCCTTCTAAACGGCAATCTAAAAGAGGAGGTAGACAAGACTCTGTTCCCCCTTAGGGAAGAAAAGCATACACTGGTGGTACAGTGGTACAAGGTCAAGATGGGAGTCAGATCCATCAACAAAAGTGTCTTAGGAAATACTCATGAAGTTCAGAATGGGCATCTCCTAGACGTACCACACTCCCATGTCCCCAAATGAGTCCCAGGGAAAGAATGACAGCTCCCCCACCTTGAATTCAACTCTGCATAGAGGAATGATCGGATCACTACTTAATCTAACGGATAGTAGACCTGAGATTATGTTTAGTGTTTGCTTATGTGCTTGTTCTCAGGTTGATCCAAGAGAGACACATGTGGAAGTGGTAAAGCGGATACTGCGTTACCCGAAAGGTACAGATGCGCTCTACCTATGGTATCCCAGAGGGGGAACCTGCGACTTCCAGGATTTACAGATGAGACTATGCTAGAAGCAGAACTAATCGAAAGTCCGCATCAGGAGTGATTCAAATCTTAGGTCCCTGAAAAATTGGGTCTAGAGCTAGGTATGACTTCCCTCATCTAATATATGTGTTCCCTGTCATATTCCTTCAATGACTAGCTATGAAAAGCATACGTAAGTATCTGTTCGAGATTGCATTTAATTCTGAAACACCATTTTTTAGTCACTTTTGGACAGCTGTTGCATTGTAGCATCTTAAGCATATAGGTATCATATTCTTTGTCTAACACTGGTTCCAGAAAGACATGATAAGTTTCCTTCTAGACCTAATGAGTCTTCCAGAATATTGATCCCCCTCTACAAGCCAATAAAGATCTCTAAAGCCAACCTCAGCTGCCCAGGATCTGACGCCCCTATGAGCCCATTGTTATATTGAATCTTGGGGCGATCAATCTTGAGGTACTCATATACTGCTCACATACTCTCTCACTTAAAACTTCTTGTTTGTATGATGCCTCTCTTGTACCACTTGGGTAACTCAACCGCATCATACCCCTCCTTGATTGAACCATAAGACTCGAACCGAGTATCTGGACTGAACAGACAATTTTGAGCTGGAGTTATCAAGCAGAATCAAATGGGGAGAAAGCAAGGGAAAACACAAACTGAAAAAAAAAGGAAAAAGAAAGAAACTAGACAGATTTGAGGGATTTGATTACCAGGTCTTGGCGCTTCTTAAAATCAGGGAGCTTGCCTACTAAAGAGGGCGCATCTCAACCTTGCTTAGATCATGATACATCACATATCCGCAACATGGGTAAACATGGCATGACACATCCCTGTTTGGTAAAGCTCATTCTCATTAATAGTCATATACCAAGTAGAGAAGGAGATCCGTGCATGGAAAGGACTCACGGATGATAACTGCGATAAAATGGGGTATACGTTTCCTCTGGGGTCAGTTGAATAAAGGAGGCTTCAAAACGCAAAGCTATCAAGGTGGTGTTCCCGGTGGAAGGAATACAGAGCGCTGCTCATTCAAATGTCCCTCAGGAATATGTCATCCCGTCATGGAGGGTCTTAAGAGGCTGGAGGGTATGGTTATCTCCCTGGTAGAGCTGCTCTCACAACTGCAAGAAATTATCTGTGATGCCCGGTGATCGGTTTATGCTCTTATAGTTTACCCCCTCCTTGTTTCCCTGCCTCATTATACCGTTCCTTGCTATTCCTTTGTTCCTCATCATGCGCTACCTGTTATCTATGTTAGTCTTAGATTATGCCTCCTGACTTGTAGTTGGTGCCACTTCGTATAACATCCGATTTTGATTGATAAAGGGGTTTCTAAATTGATGTGGTCTTTAACTTGTTGCTAACGAATTCTTTTTGATGATGCCAAAAGGGGGAAGTTATACAGGGAATGCACTGTCTGAGGGGTAAGTCTAATATTCATCTATATACACATGTTTTTCCGAGGGGGAACTAACCAATGCTATACCTGACAGGGAAAAGACAAACATGCTATACCTCGGAATTTTGTTACACATAATTGTCTGAGAGGGAACGAACCAGTACTGCACCAGATAGGAAATACTCTTGCATGACATATTTGTATGATGTTTTTCTGTCTCTTGAAGAAGTGTTTGTCATCATCAAAAAGGGGGAATTTGTTGGATTCCGAAGTTTTGATGATTACAAACACTTAGCTAATGAGTGTATTTAATGCGCATGAGGCTACATTAATACACTAAAAAATATTCTTACTCCAGCAGGATCAAAATTATTGAGGAGCTCTAGAAAATATTGAGAACATATTTATGGGAATATGTTATCAATCAAGAAGATAACATGGGTATTTTCAGGATAACAATTGATGTGTTTCTCTCTAAATTAGGAAGCAAATCTATCCTTAATTGATTTGCTTCCCAATCTTAAGAGAGAACATAATCAATGTCAAGATCAATTAGAGATCCCAAAAAGATGTCTACACCGAAGCTTGCGAGATTTGCTGGAACCGCAAGGTTTTAAAGATTGAAGAAAAGAGAAGCGAAGAGCGTGTCATTTTTGAGAGAAGAGATCGAGCGAGCAAGTGAAGTGATTCAAGAACACAGAGCTTTGAGATTGGAAGATCTCGAAGGTGAGAAGGAGTGTGCTTAAGGGTTGGGTTGAGTTGGCAGATTCAAAGGTTAAGCAAGACTGAGTACGGAGAGTACTAGTTAGGTGCTTAGAAGCTTTGTAACCAACAAGCATATCCTCAATACAAAGCATCTCCTTTCACAAATCCTTCCAGTAGAAACTGGAAGGTAGTAGTTTTACTTAGCTACCAATTGGTGCTAAGGTTTCCACTATATACGAATGTGTAAGCCATTTGATCTTTATCTGTTTATTTCATTCCGCTGCTGCCTTACCTCTTAGGGAAGACACGACTTCCTTACCTGAGGGGGAAAGCTAACCTAACGATCCAACAGAAGTTGTTGGCTGGGCTATCACGTTGGCCTACTAGTACCACAGGGAGTCATCTTGGACACATGACGAGCAACATGCATACATCAAATCGGCTGATTAAGAGGTTAAAAACGCCGGAGATGGAGACACTCAATGAAAAGGGATCATGCTTTAATTGTGATGAACACCGGGATACAAATTGAAATTGCAGCGCCTTCGTTTGTTGAGAGTGTACTAGCAGGTTGCTATAGCAACCTCTTGTACCACTATGTGGAAATAAACTTGTACAGCGAATAAAAGAGAGTACACACAGATTTAATCACCCAGTTCGGCTAAATGCCTACGTCTGGGGAGGACTACTTTGGAGTCCTCAGTAATTCTACTATCCTCCGATTTCCCTTAAACAGACTTGACTCTACGCCTACGCTAGATCAATCTATGAAGCCTAACCTGATCAATACAAATTACTTCTGATATGAACAGTCTCAGATCAGCTGCACACTCCTACACATTCGAGTTAATTAAATAGCTATCGCTCTGCTCAAAGACTCAGCCTATTCTAATTAAAAAAATGTTGCAGTAGGATGCTATAGCACACCCTTGTGCAGTATAGCTTGTGCTGAATTTGTCCGCGACCCTCCAAGCCTTCCGCTGAGCTGAACAAACTTCTATGCGAGCGCTGCACACTCCCTATTACTCCCCCTCACTCTGTGACCACCTGTCACTGAAGGGAGTGAGTCTTCTACCACCGTCCGAGTTCCTTAGACACTCATGACGCTCCCTCGACTCTCCTTGATCAATCGGCTAGCCTTCTGCTCCGACTGACCTGCTCCGATCAAGGACTGATTAGACTCTGGAAATCTACATGAGTCTCTGCTTTACAATCACTCCTGCAATGCGCGCATGCTCTGCTCAATGAGTGATGAATCCAATCTCTCCGCTCTGCTCAATTTTCCGCTCTGCACTTGGATGGATCGATTCAGGATAACTCCGCTCTCCGTCGACGTTTACTTATATATACTGAGCTACGCACTTTCAAAAACATTATTATCTTCAAGTTGGTGTCTCCTCCTATTTTGTCTTTCCAAAAGACTCATTATCTTCAAGTTGGTTTGATGAAGACGATCTTGATCCAAGGAATATTCTAATCTGCATTAGGATACTTCCTTTGCTTCGTTCTTCCATTCTGGGCAACTGTAGATCATGCGATAATTTGTTCACAGCATGCTCCAGCTCTTTTGTTACACAAGCTATTGTAGCAACCCCTTGCCCTTGTGCACTTCAGCTTGTTCACTCTGAAGGGTTTTGTCAATTAAATGTCATTACCTTAACAATCTCCCTCTTGGCATTGTTGACAAAAACCAAGGACTCTTCTGATCTGAAGTATGAAGGACAAAAACCAAGGACTCTGAAGTATGAAGCTATCCCAAGCTTATCTTCATACTCATTCTATGGCAGCTTTGTCAGTTACTTCATACAGTCTCTTTCGAATGCTTGATGAAGACTTCTGATCAATTGTGATGAATTGTGAAACTCCCTAACTTGTTGTGACGCCGACAACAATCATCCGGATGCTCTCTGTGCAGCTCCATGTTGATCGGCTACTTTGCTATAGCTTTGAGTCTTCATGATATGCTACAACATCTTCTGGTAGTTGTCTTCATACAACTTGCTTCACTTATGTTTCCAAGGGAAGCTACAACATCTTCTTTCTCTTGTTTTGTCCGTCTGCATAACATGCTTCAGCCTCTGACTCCACGGGACGTTGTATCATCTTCTTGCACTTGTTTTGTCATGGATGCCATAACCTTAACACAAATGAAAAATTATGTTCCACTGCATGGTGCTAGAAGAGTTGGTGTATACTTTGGAAGAGGCAGCTCGGAACTTGAGTGCCATCAGTGGCGGACCTAGAGATTCGTGAGGGGGGGGGGGTCACAAAATGAAAGTCATGACATAAAAACATCTATCTTATACAAAAAGATGTTTCTAATTCATATACAAAAAGAGGCCACTAACTCTTTATGTCTGACTACAAAAGAAGTCAATGAAACAATCTGTTTAGTCACAAAGGAAGTCATTACCAGAACTAAGAACCATTGGGTCACTCTATCTCTGGTCGTAGTTTAGAAGGTAAACCTTATTTGCGAGTCTTCATGCTATGAAAATATCTCATAATAACTTTATTATCAATGCTCTTAAACACATCCCTCTCAATGTAGCACACTAAATAATTAATGAAAATATGATCTCCAATCTTGTTACGCAAATCTGTCTTGACAATCTTCATTGCGGAGAAGGCTTTTTCCACAATAGCGGTCGCAACTGGTAACACTAAAATCAGCTCAATAACATGATATACTAAGGGAAACGCAGTGTGGTATCCCGCATCAACCATCTTTTTAGCAACATCTCTAATATTTTGTAGCAAAAAAAAGCTATCATTTTCTCTCATCTCATAAATCCAACCCTTGAGTTCTTCTTATAGCTCTATTAAAGAACAATTAGAGAACGCTTGCGGATACAACTCCGCAAGTCGAATTATCTTTGACTCATTGAATTTGGAGAATGAATTCTTAGGATTAAGATGCCCAATACAAGTGAGTAATTATGTGTTTGACTGACTAAAGCGATTCTCCATCTCTTGACAAATTCGATCAATAACTTAGAAAAGTAGCTTATCATTAGCATTTTACTGACAAAAAATTAATTCAATAGACAATAGAAAAAAACTTGAAGTACCTGATAATATATATCAACTCTAAAGTGGAGTCATTTGTTGTAGCATAACTTAAACGAAAGCGGCTTTGAACTTTATCTTTCATGTTAAGAATGCTAATACCATTTTTGGCACAAAAATTATTTACATCTTCCAAAAGCTCATCACATCCATTCTACCTCAATGTTTAGCAATCTTGTTTTGGTATCATCAATCAAACTTACGGCCTCCATAAAAAATATAATATTTAATTAATTATTAAAATTAATGGAAATGGGAGAGAGGTCCCAGAACCCTTGGATCCGCTAATGAGTATCATCATATGTGTGGCGATGAGCTTCAATGCGAGGGGACCTGTAGGAAGGTGACACTTAGGTTGGGAGGCCATGTAGCTGGGGTTGATTTCCACTTGTTACCTATATATGACACATACACGATATTAAGAGCACAATGGTTGGCACAGATTGGACCAGCCATGTTTGATTACAAAGAGCTCTGTATGAGCATTGAGCACCATGGCCATACATTGCATCTTCATGGAATCCTTAGGGAAGCTCAGTTTGAACACATAACTCTAGGCCAATTGCCACAGGCCGAGTAAGCACACTCGGTGGTGTCATACTTTATGATGTTGTAGTCATGCGAGACGATGAGACAACAACAAAGAAAGAAGATTGAAATACCCGAATTTCTGAGTAAAATGGTGACGACAGAGCAACAATAACTCATTGGCATGCTAGAGGAGTTTTCCAACCCCTAAGGCCTACCCCAAGAAGTTCATGCGATCATAGAGTGCTGCTCTTTCTTGGAGCCTCCCCGATAGGTGTAAGACAATACCGGTATCCTTGTATCATCTCTATGTTTTGAAAACCCTAAACCCAAAACTCAGGTTTCACGATTCTATCAAGGACATTTCCGGGTAACCTACATGGGTTCCCCCGGTTTATTGTGAAATTCACAGCGTCTCAGTTAGGTAGATTTGTGAACAAGCAGTTGCTGCAGCACACTCTTGTTCACTTGGAAATTGTCTCAACAAATAATGAACAAGATAGAAATTTGTTCACCCAGTTCGGCCAACTGCCTACGTCTGGGGAGGACTATTGTCCAATCCTCAATCCACTAACCACGAAGGTCTCCAAGTACACTCGGTTACAACTCCACGCAACCTATGCTACTCAACCTTGTGTGGATCACTTGACACAATCAGAACAGGCTCTGACTTGTGTCTGCACACCCTCTACAAATGTCAGTCTAAAATAGCTACAAACTTCTCAAGACTCAGCGTATTCTAAACTACACTCACTCAGCAGGGTTGCTGTAGCAACTGCTGTAACACACAGCTGAAGCACAATTGTCCGCGTCGCTCCAAAGTCTTCTGCCGAGCCGTTCGAACGATTCCATGAGCGCTGCACACTCTGGAATACTCCCCCTCACTCAGTGACCACCTGCCACTAGCGAGAACCACCGCTTAGACACTCGACCGAGCCACACACCCGTCAGTTCTTCCGCGGCTGCACTTGATCAACCAACAAGCACCACTGCTCTGAATTGGCTTCCAGATCAAGCTCGAATCAGACTCTGCAAGTCCTGATTCCCTTCTGCTTCTGTCACCACAGCTCTGCGCTCATGCTCTGCTCTCGGGTGATGATCGAAGAATTTGTCCGTCACACACCAAAATTGCTCTCTCTGAATTCTGTGTATGCACTCATGTATCCCTCAGCTTCGATCAACCATTCTGCTCTAAACCCCTTTCTCTTAAATAGCAGCACCAGCTTTAAGCAAGACCAGGTTTAAGCAATGTCCCAAAAAGAACAATTATCTCCTAAAATCTAAGAGATTTGATTTGATTTGATTTTCATCTTCAATACAAAACCCCTTCTCTGGCTAGGAAACCTCACTGGAAAAACTCCACAACATTTTAGAAAATCTTCTGATGATCTCCGTAGCGATCCCAGCCCTTCTAGTGAAGCCCAGGTCGCTACTGCTACTCGGTCAGATGATGCAGCCACTTGAACAAGCTCCTGCTATAGCATCCCTTGCTGCAGCTGCTGCTTGAACACTTGTGCTGTAGCAGCTCCTTGTTCACTTGTGCTGGTTTTGTCAAACAATGCCATACTACATCATCAATCTCCCCCTTGGCATTTTGACAAAACCTTACAGAGATTTGTTTGCAGAATATAATTTCTTAACCTCCCCTTCTTCTCCTTATCGTCTCCTCCACCTTTTTGGAATAAATGACAAGGGGGGGGGGGGGGGGGGGGCTCCTGGCCGCCCTATGGAGGTAACACACAGAGCCCCAGAGAGGCTCTCAGGTCTTCGAACCGGACTGCATCACGGAGGAAGTGATGACGAATGTCAATGTGCTTGGTTCTGCTGTGCTGAACCGGATTCTTAAATGCTGATGGCACTCATGTTGTCACAGTAGAGAGTCATTTCATCTTGATCAAGCCCATACTCACTCAGCATTTGCTTCATCCATAGCATTTGTGCACGGCAGCTCCCAGCAGCTATGTATTCAGCCTCGGCAGTGGATAGAGAAATGCTGTTTTGCTTCCTGCTGAACCAAGACACCAGGTTATTTCCTAGGAAGAAGCATCCTCCCGAAGTGCTCTTCCTCTCCTCTGAGCATCCTGCCCAGTCCGCATCACTGTATCCTACCAGATTAGCATTTGTGTCCTTAGTATACCATAAGCCATAGTGCACAGTTCCTCCAACATACCGAATGATGCGCTTGACCAACTGCAAGTGACTATCTTTGGGACAAGCTTGAAATCTGGCACAGACTCCTACTGCAAAGGAGATGTCGGGGCGGCTGGCAGTCAGGTATAGCAAACTCCCAATCATGCTTCTGTAGATTGTCTGACTCACTTCCATTCCGTTCTCATCTTTAATGGCTTTAACATGAGTGGCAGCAGGAGTTCGTTTGTGACTGGCCTTATCTAGCTGGAATTTCTGCACAAGATTCTTGCTGTATTTGCTTTGAGCAATAAAGATGCCATCTTCTTTCTGGGTAATCTGCAGACCAAGAAAGTATGTCAGTTCTCCTACCATGCTCATTTGAAATTCCTGCTGCATGTGATTCACAAACTGCTTCACCAGGTGCTGAGACTTTGATCCAAAGACAATATCATCCACATAGATTTGAGCAATGATCACATCTGACTGAGTTCTTTTGACAAATAGAGTTTTGTCAGCTTCCTCTCGTTTGTAGCCATGTTTTTCCAGGAACACTGTCAACCTCTCATACCATGCCCGAGGAGCCTGTTTCAGTCCATATAAGGCTTTCTTCAACTTATATACATGCTCTGGGTGATGGGGATCTTCAAAACCTTTTGGCTGAGAAACATATACTTCTTCAGAGAGGTCTCCATTCAGGAACGCACTTTTGACATCCATTTGATATAGTTTAAACCCCAGGAAACAAGACATTGCTAGAAGAAGTCTGATGGCCTCCAGGCAAGCAACTGGAGCAAACGTTTCTTCAAAGTCTAGACCCTCAATCTGAGAATATCCCTGGGCAACCAGTCTGGCTTTCTTTCTTGTAATGTTTCCCTTTTCATCAGTTTTGTTTTTGAACACCCACTTTGTGCCTATAATATTTACTCCATTTGGTCTGTCCACCAGATCCCAAACATCGTGTCTTTCAAACTCTGCCAATTCTTCCTGCATCGCCATCATCCAGAATTCATCACTCATGGCTTCCTTGAAGTTCTTAGGTTCAATGCTGGACATAAAACATGTATTGAGGTAAGCATGGCTTCTGGTTCTTCTTCTTTCTGTCGGATCTCCAATTGTATTTGACAGGGGATGATTCTTCTGAATCTTCTTCGGAGGCTGCCTTGAAGGTGGATCAGAAGTCTAAGAGTTCACATCTTCAGACATGCTTTCTAATTGTATATCTGGATTTTCTGCTTCAGCACTTGCTGTAGCATCCTCTAGAGCCACAGCTTGTTCACTTCTGTTCTAATTGACAGACACCTCTTCAAGATCAGAGTCTTCATCATCAGTGGCAGTATCAAAGGCAGGGACTTCTTCAGCATCGTTGACAACAACATTTATGGATTCCATTACTGTATGTGTCCGCTGGTTATAGACTCGATAAGCCCTGCTGTTTATTGAATAGCCCAAGAACAATCCAGGATCACTCTTTGGGTCAAGTTTCTTCCTATACTCCCGATCTCTCAGAATAAAATAGTCACTTCCAAAGACGTGAAAGTATTTAACTGTGGGCTTTTTCTGATTCCAGAGCTCATAGCAGGTCTGGTTGGTTCCTCTTCGTAAGGTGACTCTATTGATGATGTAACATGTGGTGTTCATGGCCTCTGCCCAGAATCTCAGGGGAACCCACTTAGCATGAATCATGACTCTGGCCATTTCTTGGATTGTTCGATTCTTTCGTTCCACTACACCATTCTGCTGAGGGGTAATGGGAGAGGAGTACTGATGTGAGATACCCCTTTGACGACAGAAATCATCCATAGCTTCATTTTCAAATTCCCTGCCATGATCACTGCGAATGCTGCTGATTCTGAGATTTTTCTCTTGCTCTAGCCGAGACACCAGTGACACAATAACTCTCATAGTATCTGATTTTTCTCTGATAAAATCAATCCAGGTGAATCTGGAGTAGTCATCAACATAGACAAATGCGTACCTCTTTCTGCCCAGACTCTCGACTTCCATTGGTCCCATCAGGTCCATGTGAATCAACTGTAGAGGCCTGGTAGTACCTATATCTTTGACTCTTGGATGCGAAGCCTTCTTTTGTTTCCCAATCTGACAATCTCCACAGATAGAGTTTGTCTCCCCCTTTAACAGCGGTATTCCTCTGACTAGCCCTTCTGTTGCAATTCTCTTCAGAGTTCTCAGATTAACATGCCCCATCCTTCTATGCCATAGAATCATTTCCTCGGCCTTTGTCAGCATACATTTCGGAACCGGTGAGTTTGAACTCACGTTGAGAAGATAACAGTTACTTTTTGATCTGGCTCCTTCCATTATACATTTTCCAGATTTGTCGAAAACTTTGCACGAGTCTTTCGTAAATTTCACCTGTTTAGTCCCATCACACAACTGACTAATGCTTATGAGATTTGCCTTTAGCCCTTCCACTAGTAAGACATTGCTCAGGCTTGGCATTCCTTCAACTGCTAAAGTTCCCTTTCCCAGAACTCTTCCTTTTAGGCCGTTTCCAAACTTCACCCGTTGTTCCAGACAGGGTGTAATGTTTTTCAAGAAGGATCTTTCTCCTGTCATGTGTCCTGAACAACCACTGTCAAAGTACCAGCTTATCTTGTCCGAGGTGCTTGCTGTGCTGACAAGCGCGAGGAGCTGAGTCTGCGCATGATTCTGCTTGATAGGTCCCCTGGCTGAAGCTATTCCGGCATGAGCTGAGGAACAGTTTCTTTTTATGTGACCTTTGTGCCCGCAGCTATAACATTTTTTATACTTTGAAGCTCTCTTGTTACGGTGATACAGAGGTTGCTGTAGCAAGTGCTGGTTCACTCTTCCTTGTGTTTTTCTGCCTCTTCTGACTGATCTGTATCTGGCCAAGTTGCATTCATCCTCACTCAGATCTTTCTCGTCTTCACTTCCACTGGCAGAGAGAGCCCTCTTTTTCATTGGTTTGCTAGTGCAGTTGATTTGACGATGACCGTAACCTACACAGTTCCAGCATTGGACTCCCTTTTTCATTTCTTTCTTTTCGTCTTCATTCTGAGCCGGTTCCTTCCCTTTCCTTTTATTTTCACTACCCCTTCTGAATTGTTTTCGCGAGGAAGAGCTTTTCCCAGTTCTGGATTCCATGTTCTTCAGGAGCTTTCCAAGGTTCTTGACATGCATACTCAACTGATCATTTGGAACTGGCTTCTTGGCTTCTGTTTCAGCTTTTAGTCCAACATTCTTGTCCTTAGGAGTGGTGTCTTCTTTAACCAGTTTCGTCTCAAATTGTTTGAGATACCCCATCAACTCTCCCAGCCTCATAAATCTGACATTTTGAGCTTCTTCAATGGCCATCACTTTCATTTCAAATCTTGTGGGCATCGATCTGAGAACCTTTCTGATCAGCTTTTCTTCAGGGATGGGTTCACTAAGAGCATGGGCTTCATTTGCAAGATCACAGAGTTTAGCATTAAACTCAGTGACAGTCTCCTCTTCCAGCATTCTCAGATTCTCAAACTGTGTAGCAATGATCTGGAGTCTTGACAGCTTCACTCTATCAGTTCCTTCATGTGCAGTTTGCAGAATTTCCAACGCTTGTTTGGCCATGTCACAATTTGATATCAACCTGAAATTGTTAGCATCAACTGCAGCAAAAATTACATTCAAGGCCTTTGAATTACCAGTTGCTGCAGCTCCCTCTTCAGCAGTCCATTGTTCTTCAGGCTTTATCCGTGTGACTCCTTGTTCATCCATAGTAATTGGGGGAGACCACTGGACCATGATTGCTCTCCAGGTCTTTTCATCAATGGCCTTCAGAAAGGCTTTCATCCTAGCCTTCCAATATCCATAGTTGCTTTCTTCCAATAATGGAGGTCTGCTTGTGCTCTGTCCTTCCTTCATTGTCGTGGCTACTTCAGAGACACTGTAGGATCTTTTACTGTGTGTGTCGAGCTCCTGCTCTAATACCAATTAAAATTCACAGCGTCTCAGTTAGGCAGATTTGTGAACAAGCAGTTGCTGCAGCACACTCTTGTTCACTTGGAAATTATCTCAGCAAACAATGAACAAGACAGAAATTTGTTCACCCAGTTCGGCCAACTGCCTACGTCTGGGGAGGACTATTCTCCAGTCCTCAATCCACTAACCACGAAGGTCTCCAAGTACACTCGGTTACAACTCCACGCAACCTATGCTACTCAACCTTGTGTGGATCACTTGACACAATCAGAACAGGCTCTGACTTGTGTCTGCACACCCTCTACAAAGGTCAGTCTAAAATAGCTACAGACTTCTCAAGACTCAGCGTATTCTAAACTACACTCACTCAGCAGGGTTGCTGTAGCAACTGCTATAACACACAGCTGAAGCACAATTTTCCCCGTCGCTCCAAAGCCTTCTGCCGAGCCGTTCGAACGATTCCACGAGCGCTGCACACTCTGGAATACTCCCCCTCACTCAGTGACCACCTGCCACTAGCGAGAACCACCGCTTAGACACTCGACCGAGCCACACACCCGTCAGTTCTTCCGCGGCTGCACTTGATCAACCAACAAGCACCACTGCTCTGAATTGGCTTCCAGATCAAGCTCGAATCAGACTCTGCAAGTCCTGATTCCCTTCTGCTTCTGTCACCACAGCTCTACGCTCATGCTCTGCTCTCGGGTGATGATCGAAGAATTCGTCCGTCACACACCAAAATTGCTCTCTCTGAATTCTGTGTATGCACTCGTGTATCCCTCAGCTTCGATCAACCATTCTGCTCTAAACCCCTTTCTCTTAAATAGCAGCACCAGCTTTAAGCAAGATCAGGTTTAAGCAATGTCCCAAAAAAGAACAATTATCTCCTAAAATCTAGGAGATTAGATTTAATTTTGATTTTCAATACAAAACCCCTTCTCTGGCTAGGAAGGCTCACTGGAAAAACTCCACAACATTTTAGAAAATCTTCTGATGATCTCCGTAGCGATCCCAGCCCTTCTAGTGAAGCCCAGGTCGCTGCTGCTACTCGGTCAGATGATGCAGTCACTTGAACAAGCTCCTGCTATAGCATCCCCTGCTGCAGCTGCTGCTTGAACACTTGTGCTGTAGCAGCTCCTTGTTCACTTGTGCTGGTTTTGTTTAACAATGCCATACTACATCATCATATTGGTGTAAAACTATGACTTAAGATTTGTTTGAGAGAAGGAAAGGTTGAGGGAAGAAATACTCAGCACCTAAACCGGTGCATCATTAATCAATGTATATAGACATTAGTAGTAGCATGAACCCCTAATTACAGGCTAACTAATTATATGTTAACAGAATAATAATCAACACGTATTCTATCAGCCTCCCTCAATCTCAACTATCGACAACATATTGAAATTGCGCTTACACTCCTGAAACAAAGGTAGCGGCAGCAGTTTAGTGAAAATGTCGGCTAGTTGATCTTTGGACGAGATGAACTGAATGTGAAGTAGCTTCTGTGCAACTCATTCTCGAACAAAATGATAGTCAATCTCGATGTGTTTCGTCCAAGCATGGAAGACAGGATTGGAGGACAGATATTTGCACCAATATTGTCACACCACAAAACAGGAGGAGAATCATATCAAACACCAAGCTCCTTTAATAAGGCCTCAACCCAAATCAGCTCGGCAGTGGCATTGGAAACAACTTTGTATTATGACTCAATTCTCTACCGAGAGACAGTAGCTTGCTTCTTCGCACTCAAGGCGATCAAATTGCTGCCATAAAAGATGGCATATACCCCGGTGGATCGTCGATCATCAAGACTCCCGGCCCAATCCGCATCAGAATATGCAGACAAAGTACTAGTCACAGATGGCTGAATGAGAAGACCATGGGCAATGGTGCCTTGAACATACTGTAAGATTCGCTTAACAACAGACCAGTGAGCACTGCGAGGAGCATGGAGATACTGACACCATTTATTGATCACAAAGGAAAGATCAGGGCGAGTCAATGTAAGGTACTGCAAGCCACCAACGATACTTCGATAGGTAGTCACCTCATCAGTGCCTAGGAGCTCACCATCAGCAGCTGAAAGACGCTCAGTAGATGCCATAGAAGTGTGGCAGGCTTACACTTAAGCATACCATCACCAGCAAACAGATCACGATCCTATTTGCGCTGAGTAAGAGAAATCCCCTTCTGGTGTGTGCTGACCTCAACCCCAAGAAAATAGTGCAGAGTACCCAAATCCTTGACAGAAAACTCCTGAAGGAGACCAGACACCAAGCGATCAATGGCAGCAGAGGAAGAACTGATTACAATGATATCATCTACATAAACAAGGAGATACATTGTCACAGTGGGGCGATGAAGTATAAGTAGAGAAGTATCAACTGTAGATGCATGAAACTCATGAGCGCAAAGGGCAGAGCCAAGACGATGATGTCAGGCACGAGGCGCTTGTTTCAATCCGTATAAGGCCTTGCCAAGACGAAGAGATGCTATGGGCATTGCAGATCTTCAAACCTAGGCGGTTGGCGCATAAACACGTTTTCTTCAAGAACACCTTTCAAAAAGGCATTCTGAACATCCAACTGGTGAAGAGTCCATCCAAGATTAACTGCCAGAGATAGTAATAACCGAATGGTAGTGGGATTGACAATATGGCTGAAAGTATTTTCATAATCCAAGCCATATCGCTATTTGAACCCCTTGGCAACTAAGCATGCTTTTTATCGTTCAATGGAAACATCAGCATGACATTTGACCTTAAACACCCACTTGCAATCAATGACATTAGCCCTAGAAATAGGAGGAACAAGTCACCAGGTGTTGTTCTTAAGCAAGGCATCATATTCTAGTTCCATGACCGCATGCCAATGAGGAATACCAAGAGCTACACAAAAATGACGAGGCTCGGTGGCAGGGTCAGAAATGGTCTGGGCAACACAAGCAGCAAGCCAGGTAATTGTACCATCGGTGCGCTTCTTGGGCACAGTAATGCCACGCATGGCACAAGTAAGCGGTCGCTGAGAATCCATAGCACCATCAAGTATCTCAGGAGGAAGAGGTATCGGAATCGGGTGTAGCGACCCGTGGCTGGTGAGCCGGTTGCGGAGAAGTCATCTCGTGCTGATCGGCTGGCTCAGCGAAAGTAGGAACGGCTTGATCTAGGCCCACGGAGGCATGATCAATGTCGGCATTGAATAAGTACCATGCAGAGGGCCGACATGATCGTCAGACATGAAATTTGCAGCGCCTCTGAGTTACTGATTGTGTACAAGCAGTTGCTATAGCAACCTCTTGTACAATCGGATCTTGTGCAGCAAGGCAAAATAATGAACAGTGATTTGTTCACCCAGTTCGACCAACTGCCTACGTCTGGGGAGGACTATACTCCAGTCCTCAATCCACGAGTGTCCAAGGTGCTTCGTACAACACAGATTGACACGCGGCCAACCTCAACTAGTAGGTGCGACACATTCAGAACACCCTTTGATTTGTGTCGCACACACCTACATACTCGAATTAATCAGAATAGCTACTCCTCTGATCCCACATACTCAGCCTATTCTAATTAAAACAATGTCTCCGTAGGTCGCTATAGCACACACTTGTGCAACTAGCTTGTGCAGGTTCTATCCGTGTCGTTCCAAAGCCTCTCGCTGAGCTGTTTGAACTCTATGAGTGATCCTCCCTCAGGGATGCTCCCCCTCACTCAGTGACCACCTGTCACTAGCGAGAACCGGCCTTCTGCAGATTGTCCGAGTTCCTCCACTCGACAACTCTCCTGCCGCCTTCCTTGATCAACCAACAAGCACGGCCTACTCTGAATTGGCCTTCTCCGATCAAGCTCTAATCAGACTCTACAAGTCTTCGATCAGCCTTTGCCACAACCACTCAGCTCTGCGCTCACGGTGGTGATCCAATTCTCCGCACAACTCTCTGATCTCTCTCTGCAATCTTAGGTGCATGGCTTCTCTCTTTTTTCGATCCTTGCTGCTCTGCCCGGTTGAAACGCTGTGGTTATTGTGGTAGTAAAAATACTAGTCTCCTCACGGTATTCAAACAATATTTATATCCGAGTGACCTCGAGTTGAATCTAAGAGAAAAGCCTAAATTAGTCTAAAGCTAGCTAGTAATGCCTAATTCAAGTCTACTAAATAAAGGGGGGGGGGGGGGTTTTTTTCTTCTAGGTGAGGTATCTCTAGTGAATACTAAAGACAAGACGAAATATGGTCTAAGAGAAAATAATAGAGAAAACGTAGTCGGAATCCTGCTTCACCCCTAGGTAATGCGATTAGCAACGCAAAACTTGTCTAAATCATGAGTAAATTTGAGTGATGGTTTTAGGCTAAGGTATCACATTCTAACTTCAACTCTCGCTCCTTCTCTAGAATGGGAATATACCTAAATAGTACGGTTCTTAAACTCTCGCTCTATTGAACCGCGTAGAACTAAAGTCTCCTAATCTCAACCTCTCGGTCTATTGATAGTTAACTAAAGTCACTATCACGCACACACGCAACCTAAAATAATCATGCTTGATCTTCTAAACAACCTAAGTTCAACTCTCATTCCATCCCTAGGTGTTTTATCAATTCATACTCACTCATGCATTTCGTCCAACACTTGGTGTGCACAAAATTGATATGAAGAGAAAGCATGAGAATTTTCAACCAAACTTCATCCATACAGATAAAAAGACAAGTCTTGCACTATAATCTAACCTAAGGGATCCATAGGATCCCAACTACAATGGGACTACTCACTCATGGTGAGTTTGAAACAAAACATGATATTCAAATTGAAATTGTTCACCAATTGGATGCAAAAGAGTAGTGGATGAGTAGAGGGTTGATGTAGGATCTCCAATTGCGTGTCTCTTCCTTCAGTCCTTGATAATTCTCCAACTTCTCCAAGAGCAAATCGCCTAGGGTTTCGAATTCTGGAAGAGAAGCTTCTAATTTTACATCTCATTCTATTTATACCCTTTGAAAATTTTCAAATTTTACCCGCAGTGCCCGAATCACTTGATTCGGGCAAGGCTTAAAGAAATTGATCCGGATAGGGTGTCCAAATCATTTACTCAGAGCTGTTTCGAGCTGGCCAAATCACTTTGTCTTGGCCGAATCACTTTTTGATTCGGTCAACCCTTATTAGATTCGGTCAAGATCCTTGTAGAGCTAAACTGATTCGAGCACCTGAGCGAATCACTTTCTGATTAGGCCGTATCATATACTCAGTGGGGTTTCTCCTTGGCGAATCGATTTCTCTTGTCCGAATTACTTTCTGATTCGGTCAACCTCCTTTTGATTCGGTCAACCTTCTTGTAGAGCTGAAGTGATTCGGACATCTCGCTCCTCCCTTGGCCGAATCACTTTCTGATTCGGTCAACCTTACATGTGATTCGGTCAAACCACTCAAGTTCTCCCCGAGTCAATTTGATTCGTGCAGCTGAGGGTGATTCGGCCATGCTGGTGGTCGAATCACAAAAGTGATTCGGCCGAATCACTTTTGCAGCTTACTCAATCTTGCTGTTTTTGATCTCGATCGACCGGAATTCATCTAGATTTTCTTCGGGCCACTTCATATTGTGTAATACATATTTTAAACCTGAAATGAGCAAAGAAAACATCAAGTGACTTTATAAAATAGCGGAACAAATAAGAGGTAAGGGGAAAATCATGGACAAATATAAGGTCATTTGTCTGCTTATCAAAACACCCCACACTTAAGTCTTGTTCGTCCCGAACAAGTATATGCATAAGTCAAGTGGAGAGTAAGAGGCTAGATCATATATGACAATATCAAAGCATGTAGCACAACTTACGCACATATAACACATCAACCCCCTACTCATGTAATCTAACCTAAAAGTAACTAAACGAAGAAAATTAAAATCTACTCCTAACTCACTGGCGTAGGAATCACGGATGCATTTAGCATGTGCATCAAGCCTTTAAACCCCTTGGCTACCCTAGTGGACGAGTTATAGTCTCGTGAGAGTTTTCAGAATAGAAATACTCACAAATCCTACTTGCAATCATCCATAAGAGTTCAAAATGCAAATATAGTTTGCTGAGCAAGTAGTTCTTTATCAGCCCACATAATAATGAAGTTGTGCAAATCATTCACTTCACGCAAACTCTAAGGACCATTCACTTCAATATGATAACAAATATTCATAGAGTTGATATCAAAACTAGCATTCGTCAAATTCAAATTATCGCTCAATTTCCTATGTAAGTAGTATGAAGAAAAGCGTCGCTTACACAAGAATTTTGTCGAGTCAATTACACATGCTTGCTAAGGGCAAGTCCATAAGCTCATGACAACAAACTCATTCTCAAGTTTTAGACTATGCGTCATAATTCGTAAGAGAAGAGGAGTTTCGACATTGAAAAATTTAAATTCCACTCGTTCAAATCTTGATGCTTAAGTAATAAATTACGAGGGTCATATTTTAGACGTTTCCTAAGAACCAAATGCAAATGCTCTACTCACACATGCGAAAGAATTTGCTGAATAGTCACAAAGTCAGGAATTAAGTGTGTTTAACAATCTTCTTGCATTTATACAAATGCTTTCAAGGGGAAACTTACCTTCCTAACCCTCGGCATTTGTACAACTTTTTGTTGACCCAAAAAACAAACATATAATATTTTTGTGTTTATAAAAAAGCTTTCAAGGGGGAACTTACCTTCCTAACCCTCGGCATTTGTAAAACCTTAAAAATAAGATTTTTTTTTCCTTTTCTTTTGCCTCTTTTTTTTTTCTTTTCACAAACACTTCAAAACACCCCACACTTAATACTTGACAAAGTGCCTAAGTGATATATAATGGAGCATCGAGTGTGAGCCAAAATAAATGCAAAGGCTAAATAGGAGCGCTAAAGTTACCTAAAAGCAAACAAAAGGAAGTACAAGGTTTTTGTATGAAAACTGTTTTTATTTTATTCTTGTGCTCGCTAAACTTCACTTCATTTTTCATGCACGGAAGAGCTTAAAAATGAATCAAGCTAAGCTAGTCAGGATACTGAATCATGCGAATAAAATCATCATAAAGAATGTCAATCGACTTAAAGATACGATTCATGAATTCAAAGCACAACTTTTCTCAATTTTTTTTTTTCATACTACTTAATTGCTTAGCAAACATTACTCCGTGTGATCAATATTTAAAGCTAGGATGAAAGCAATCATGTGAGTATAATGTGCTCAAAGTAAATGCGCAGCATATATCATGTCGTTAAGAAAATAAAAGCGAAAGCGCAAAACACCCCACACTTAAAAATGTGCTTAGCCCCTAAGCAATATAAAGAATAGTAAAAAAAAAAAGTTGCGAAGGAACTTCTGTCGTGTGGAGGTAGCCAAATGCAAATCCACCTGTGTCTGTGAATGATGCTCTAGGCAGTGACAATAAATCTGAAACTCAACCAAAAAGTTAGCGCCTGAATTCCCAGGTTTAAACAGCTAGCTATGAAAGATATATAACAATGTGAAACATGTAGCTAGGCATGAGGTTGGAAAACAAATGTGTGACAATGCATACGATGAATTCACATAGATATGCCCGTGTGCATCAAAATTCATGAATTAGTGTATTATAATGCTTGAAAAAGGTTTCGAACAAATGCAAATAAGAGGCAGAAATTTCCATAGTGAACTGAGAAAAGTGCTGTTCAAGACTGACCGAACCATTTTCTGATTCGGGAAGGCAAAATAAGTGATTCGGCCACACCTTGGGCGAATCAGTTCAGTTCGGATAATATGCGCTTGCCGAATCAAAATATGATTCGGACAAGGCAAAACAATGTGATTCGGCCAAGATGTTTGAATCAAATGAGCTTGGATAGCATGGTTCCCTGAATCAGAGTGATTCAGACAAGGCCAAAAAGGGTGATTCGGCCAGTTTGTCCGAATCAATTACCAAGGCAGTTCAGAAGGTTGATCTAAGGAAAAATCTGCCAAATGAAAGAAACATACAAGTACGAAGACCATCTGTCATGCAAAAAAAATCGCGACGAAGCGCGTCAAAGTACAACTGGACTAGTCAAGCAAAGTTCTTAGCAATAAAAGCACCACAAGTCATGACACGCATAAAAGTAATCTAAACATCATTCCTACGCTTCGTGCGCCTCTCAAGACCAGAGTCCTCACTTTCTTCAGTGGCTGTCCCCTCGTCTACATGCCGCGCCCCATTGCCTACCCTGGTAGCTCCCTCACCATTACCTCCATCAACTCTACCTTCAACCATGGCTGAAATGGAGTCATCGCTCGTCGCTGCAGGCTGCATGGTCGACTGAGGTGGTGGCTGCGAAAATAGTGCTGGCGGTGGTGGAATGTCTGCAAGACCCATGTGCGCTGCCATACGCGCCATGACATCTCCTTGCCATGCGACGAAATCGTGGACAAGTGTGGATAATACCTCGTGGGAGCGAATGAGCGACGTGTGAGAATTTGAAAGTGAGTCTAAACGTGCGCTTATAAATCTCAGGTCCTCATGTGCAAGTGGCTCGGTCTCAGCGGGAGGAGGGGCAGTGGAAGATGGCCTGAATTCTGGAATGGGCTCGGAGATATGGGTAGGGGTAGATTCATGTGCTGGAAGCTACTCGCTGGTTGCTCTAGGCGGTGTTGGAAGTCGAGGAGTGATCGCGCGTCGTTGTACGCGTCAAATTAATCCTTCCTCTTCCACTAGTACAGCGGTTAAGTCAGGGTCGATCTCCACAGGGAGCAAGCAGTTCAGTTTTAACCAGTGACCTACACTTACGAAAGCTGGGGGTGTGAGTGATTGGGGTTGCGCTATGCGCGAGTAAACAGTCGTAAACTCAGGAGTTTGCACTAGACGTGCGCAGGCAGTAGAGATTAAGTACTATGACTATCAGAAGTATCGGCGCAGACAATCCTCTATGAGCGCATTCCTTATCATCGACTCTAAATGTCTATAGTTTGGTTTGCTAATGTTAGTGTCCGATCAAGGCTTCCTAACATGTGTGCATGTTCCGATCAAAGTTCATGAGCTATTAATTCTTGCACTGGACTAAACAACTACGAATCCGATCAAGGTCTGCACGGGCCCTCTGTTGCGCTCCAGTCTGCGCGCGGGTCCTCGCGCGCCTGACTGGAGGCACAACTGGCTCTGGGGCCTCGTCCTCCTCCATTTCCTGCGCGGCCTCTGATGCTTGCGCACTGCTTTCTGCTCTTGGCCGCGGCACTCTGGCCGGCTGCAGGCGGTAGCACCACTCCAATGTGCCATCTTCCCTCACAGCTACCGCCCTAATCTGCAGCATGTGGGCGCGGTCCAGAGGGACAGCCGGCACCACAGTGTGCTCTGGCACCTCAGGCTCTCCATGTAACGCCCGTAGCAGGTGCGTAATTATCCCTCCGCAGGTCAGCGGTCCCCTCGCGCTGACCCGGCTCCAATGGACCACCATGTTCGAGACAAATAGCACCTTCCTCCCATAGTATAGCCCCTTCAAGATGTCCAAGTCCAGGAGGCTGATCTTGGGTGCACCATTAAAACGCCCGATAACTGCATAAGCGACCAGGCGCCACAGGTAGAACATCCACGGGTCACGCAGCTCTCGTCCCCTGCTGCGCCCTGCGGCAAAAGCTGGCCCAGTCGCCATCTCGCGCCAAGCCTCCTGGTTAGTGTGCGTGTCCATGTCAGCTTCTCGCACCTTAGCGCACCGTAGCGCGCGTTTCAGCCTCTTAGCTGAGGCAATGTACCAGACGCCCCTATGTCGGTACCTGATCTCCTGGTTGCCCGTCTCCAGCGATGCCAAAAATTCGCACTTGTCCTCCTTGTCTGATGCGCTGTTGAGTTCCAACAGCGCTTCCCAGCCTGCTAACGCCAGCCTCTCCACAACGAGGTCCTCCAGTCCGACCTCGCGCAGGAAGTCCCTGCTGATGTACGGAGTCCCGTACATCTCAAGCCTCAGAAATGCGGCATACTTGCTGGCGAAAACAGCTGGGGTTTCTTGGTCCTCGGCAGGCTGCATTGTGGCTGGGTCTCTCTGGTCAACGCTGGTCAACACTCCTCAAACACTCCAAAAATCCAAACTCCTCCGAATGCCCTGAAATTTTAACCAAAGGAGCGCCTACTGCCCGCCTACAAAACCCTCTAAACACCACTCCAATCGGTGCACTCTAACCTGGTGCGATTTCAAAACCCTAGAACACTCCTCCACCGTACAAACCCTACTGGAATCGTGCTCAAATCTGGGGGAAGGGTGATAGAGCCTATTTATACGCATTATTTAGATCATAACCCTATGCTTGTTTGCATTATTTTGTGTACAAGATTACTGGTTTCCAGTGTTTTTGTATTACAGGGAAGAACAAGGGCCTAAGTCGGATACGCGCTAACAGGCAGCGTTTAGGACGCGCATCACACAGCCTGCGGAGCTAGCAGCGCAAACAGAAAAAATTGGCAGAGTCGACCACGGTGCGCTAACCGATTGCGCTATGCACATGCCGTGCGCCAGGCGCAGATGATGGTGTTTCCAAATCCTGATACGACCATATTTGGAAGTTGCCAAGAGTGAGCCTCTGAGCAGTATATAAAGAAGAGAAGGAGGCTAGGGTTTTGAGCATTCATCCAAGGATTCGAACATCACGACACAATTCGTACACCAAGGAGGCACTGCGCACCAGGATTGGAAAACACACGAGCTTACTGAGAGGATCTGCGCTAGCCGACTGCGCCAGCCAAGACTGCAACCTGCACGCACTGTTTGCTATTGTTTTCTTGGATACTCTAGTTATTATTTACTGTTTCTATGATGTTTATCACTAGCATGTCTAGCTAAACGCTTAGTATCGGTTGGGCATGAATCTATGAGTATTTCCTTTGAGACTTGCGCTTAATGCATAGCTTGCTTGCTTATATTAATTCTGTGCACATTACTGGCAGCTTGTTGCATGAGTAGGGGAAGCCTTGAACCGCAATCTTGCTCTTGTCGCTTGTTGTTGTTTGTTAAACTAGTTGAATAGCCTGACGGTGCCAACTAGGAGTAACGCGCTAGGATAGGCAATTACTACCTTGATCGGATTCGTAGTTGTTTAGTCTAGTGTAAGAATTAATAGCACATGAACTTTGATCGGAACATGCGCACATGTTAGGAAGCCTTGACCGGACACTAACTTAAGTAAAATCAAGCTATAGACATTTAGACTCAATGATAAGGAATGCACTCATAGAGGATTGTTTGCACCGATACTTCTCATAGTCATAGTACCTAATCTCTATTGCCTGCACACGTCTAGTGCAATTCTCTGCGTTTTACAA
Organism: Umbilicus rupestris; assembly: GCA_963678935.1. Taxonomy (NCBI): domain Eukaryota; kingdom Viridiplantae; phylum Streptophyta; class Magnoliopsida; order Saxifragales; family Crassulaceae; genus Umbilicus; species Umbilicus rupestris. The sequence continues at coordinate 5,226,961 of OY787626.1, read as the reverse complement.
CTGTTTACTCGCGCATAGCGCAACCCCGATTACTCACCCCCCAATCTTCGTAAGTGTAGGTCACTGGCTAAAACAGAACTGCTTGCTCCCTGTGGAGATCGACCCTTACTTAACTGCTGTACTAGTGGAAGAGGAAGATTAATTTGACGCGCACAACGACAAGGGCGAAGCGCACAGAACAGAATGCGCAACCAGAGCAAGACGCGCAACCAGAAGTACCAGCCACAAGCTAGCAGGGCGAAGCGCCAGGTATAACAGAATTAAAAGACAAGGGCACGAATCGCACTAATATACCTGCACCTTTCCCTGTGCAGGCACCCTTGGCTAGGAAGGAAACGCAAGACAAAGAGCTATACGAGTTATTCAGTAAGGTGGAAATCAACATTCCCCTTATTGAAGCAGTTCGGCAGATCCCTAGGTACGCCAAGTTTTTAAAGGAGCTGTGCACAAACAAGCGAAGGAAAGGCGAGTGCGCACAGGTAATGCTAAATGCGCAGGCCTCAGCGATCGTGCAACATAAGGTACCACCTAAGTGCCGAGACCCAGGTACGTTCACTATCCCATGCACTCTAGGAAAAACCACAGTGAGCAACTGCATGATTGATTTAGGCGCATCCATCAATTTGTTACCTTATTCCCTATATGCGACATTGCGCCTTGGACCACTAAAGCCTGCAGGTTTCACCATTCAGCTAGCAGATCGATCGTGCAAACAACCTGCAGGCATGATAGAGGATGTTCTTGTGCGAGTAGGAGAGCTGGTGTTCCCAGCAGATTTTTATGTGCTAGAAATGGAGGGCGAATCGAGCACCAGCAGTGCGCAAATCCTACTGGGCAGACCTTTTCTTATGACCGCGCGCACGAAGATCGACGTATGGAGAGGCACGCTCTCCATGGAGGTGGATGGCGAAGAAATCCATTTCAATATATTTAAAGGGATGCAGCATCCACACGAGGACGCCACAGTGCACGCAATGGACAGCCTAGATGATTTAGTCACAGATGCGCAATGCGCAAGCGCAACGGTAGGACCAGAGCCACTGGCACAAGCAGAGTTGGAGGAGCAAGAAGATGAGCTGAGCAGTGCTGAACCAGAATCCAAACAGGTACATGATATAGTTCATATTTGCACTGCTAATAAAATCTTGCCCTCTATTGAACAGGCACCCAAGGTTGAGCTAAAGCAACTCCCAGAACACCTCAAGTACATATTCTTGGGAAATGAGGACACCCTGCCAGTGATCATAAAGAAAGGATTAGAAGAGGAGCAGGAAGTGCGCTTACAGCAGGTGCTACGCAAGAACCAGCGCGCCATAGGATGGACACTTGCTGACCTGCGCGGAGTGAGCCCGGACGTATGCATGCATAGAATTCTGTTGGAAGATGGTGCCAAACCATCCAGGGAGGCTCAGCGCAGATTAAATCCAAATATGATGGAGGTAGTGCGAAAGGAGATCCTGAAGTTGCTTGACGCAGGAGTCATTTACCCGATCTCAGACAGCAAATGGGTCAGTCCAGTGCACGTTGTGCCAAAGAAGGGAGGAATCACCGTAGAGGAGAATGCGCAAGGCGAGCTAGTTCCCAAGCGCATTCAGTCTGGATGGCGCATGTGCATCGACTACAGGAAGCTTAACGCAGTCACGCGCAAGGACCATTTCCCGCTACCCTTCATGGACCAAATGCTGGACAGATTAGCAGGAAAGCCCTATTTTTGCTTCTTGGACGGATATTCAAGGTACAATCAGATACCCATAGCTGCGGAGGATCAAGAGAAGACCACGTTCACCTGCCCGTTCGGTACGTTTGCGTTTCGGCGCATGTCATTTGGGCTGTGCAACGCGCCAGGTACGTTCCAACGTCTAGTCATGAGCATTTTTTCTGATATGATTGGTATATGCATTGAAGTGTTCATGGATGATTTTACTGTGTATGGAGGTACCTTTGATGCATGCTTGACTCATCTAGATAAGGTCCTAGCGCGCTGCATTTCTAAGAACCTAGTGCTTAATTATGAAAAATGTCATTTCATGGTATCGTATGGTGTCGTACTAGGGCATATCATCTCAGAGGAGGGGATCAAGGTAGATAAAGCTAAAATTGATCTTATTTCTAATCTACCTTATGCCACTAACGTGCGCGATGTGAAGTCATTCTTAGGACATGCCGGGTTTTACAGGACTTTTATAAAAGACTTCTCTAAAATTTGCATACCCCTGTCTAACCTCTTGCAAAAGGATGTATGCTTCGACTTTACTGATGAGTGCAGGGCCGCATTTGATAAGCTGAAGGAGGCGCTGACCAGTGCGCCAGTGATGCGCGCACCAGACTGGAACCTGCCATTTGAACTGATGTGCGACGCAAGTGATTATGCAGTAGGAGCAGTCCTGGGGCAGCGAGTGGACAAGAGACCGCACGCCATTTACTATGCATCGCGCACACTGGACGCTGCGCAGAGGAACTACACCACCACGGAGAAGGAGCTTCTGGCAATTGTGTTTGCGCTGGTGAAGTTCCGTGCATATGTTCTAGGCGCCAGGGTCATCGTATACACAGACCACGCAGCCATCCGCTACCTAATGTCCAAGAAGGAGACTAAGCCGCGCCTGATGCGCTGGGTGCTCCTACTTCAGGAATTCGACTTGGAGATCAAAGACAAGAAGGGCACGGAGAATACAGTTGCTGACTACCTGAGCAGGATCGTGAAAGAGGAGGAGCCAGGGCAGATCACGGAGACATTTCCTGACGAGCATCTGATGGCGCTGACAGGTAAGGTACCATGGTATGCGCACATTGCGAATTACCTGGTCACAGGTACGTTTCCTCCGCATTTGAATAATACCCAGTGCATGAGATTAAAACATGAGTCCAAGCATTATATTTGGGATGATCCATATATGCTCAGAATAGGACCTGATCAAATATTGCGGCGCTGCGTGCCTGACCATGAAATTAACTCTGTTTTGCTGTTTTGTCATGCGCACGCATGTGGAGGACACTTTGGTCCCAAGAGAACAAGCAGGAAGGTCCTGGATTGTGGATTTTATTGGCCGCACCTGTTTAGAGATGCATATGATCACTGCAGGAATTGTGATAGGTGCCAGCGCACAGGAGGCATATCAGCGCGCAACGAAATGCCGTAGACGCCGATTCTAGTGGATTAAGTGTTTGATATATGGGGCATTGACTTCATGGGGCCATTTCCTCCATCTGCCGGATACGAGTACATATTGGTGGCAGTGGATTATGTCTCCAAATGGGTCGAAGCTAAGGCCACACGAAAGGATGATGGTAAGACGGTTGCTGAGTTTCTGAAAACTAACATCTTTTGCAGGTACGGGGTGCCTAAGGCAATCATCAGCGACCAGGGGATGCACTTTTGCAACAAGATTGTGGCGCAAGTTTTCAAACATTATGGGGTACGCCACAAGACGTCCACTGCTTATCATCCTCAGACAAATGGACAGGCCGAGGTTTCCAACAGAGAGATCAAGCGCATCCTGGAGAAAACTGTGAGACCATCGCGCAAAGATTGGAGCCAACGCCTGGACGATGCGCTGTGGGCATACCGCACTGCGCATAAGACACCCATCGGGACTTCACCGTTCCGGTTGGTCTACGGAAAAGCATGCCACCTGCCAGTAGAGCTAGATCACAAAGCATATTGGGCCTTACGCATTTGCAACCTAAACCTAGACGAGGCCGGAAAGGAGCGCGCATTTGAGCTCAGCGAATTAGAAGAGCTGCGCCTGGATGCCAATGAGGGACTGCGCGATTACAAGGAGCGGACAAAGGCGTTTCATGACAAGCATATCCTCAGACGCACTTTAGTACCAGGAGACCAGGTATTATTATTCTCATCACGCCTAAAGCTCATGCCTGGAAAGCTGCGCAGCAAATGGACAGGACCATACACAGTCACCAAGGTTTTCCCTTACGGAACAATCGAGTTAGAAAACGAGCACCGACATCGTTTTCAGGTGAATGGGCAGAGAGTCAAACGGTATCTCGGAGAACCTTGGGATGGTACAGCGCGCGACATTGAGTTGGCAGAGCCAGAGATAACAGATGCGCCAGCTGCCGCGCCAGAGGCACCACCAGATGCACCAGAGGGAGAACTGGAGACTATTGCTCACATTTCTTCTTCCTCTTCATCTACCCTCGTTACTGCAGACTTCTCGCATATTATCCATGCTGACTACCTTTTTTATCCTTTGCGCAGGACCAAGAAGAACACAACGCATGCACAAGCGCAGGATCACTCAGGAGAAGGAGTGGGGGAGGTCGCTGGCACACATTTTGGCACGTAACGAGGTACAGTCGAGCCAACGACGTTAAACAAAGGCACTTGTCGGGAGGTAACCCGACTCGTTTTACTTTTACATGTCTTTCTTTTAGTTTTTCTAGTGTCTTTTAGTTAGTTTAGGACTTGGTAGTTTTTTAGTCGAGCAGTAGTGCGCAGGTCCGTGCGCACTTCAGTGCGCAGGACAGCTGCGCCAGTCAGAGGGGTATATAAGGGCAGGACTTAGAAATTTTCAGCACTTTTTCACACTCGACTGTTGCCAGCAGCTCCCGCCTTCACACCTCCGCCCGCTGTCCGGCGCTCATCCCAGCATCAGTTTAGAGAGATTCAAGGACCACACGGCCGCACTACCCCCAGGTAACCTTTCCCCCAGATTTGAGCACGATTCCAGTAGGGTTTGTACGGAGGAGGAGTGTTCTAGGGTTTTGAAATCGCACCAGGTTAGAGTGCGCCGATTGGAGTGGTGTTTAGAGGGTTTTGTAGGCGGGCAGTAGGCGCTCCTTTGGTGAAAGTTTCAGTGCATTCGGAGGAGTTTGGATTTTTGGGAGTGTTTGAGGAGTGTTGACCAGCGTTGACCAGAAAGCCCCAGCCAAAATGCAGCCTGCCGAGGACCAAGAGACCCCAGCTGTTTTCGCTAGCAAGTATGCCGCTTTTCTGAGGCAGGACATGTACGGGACTCCGTACATTAGCAGGGACTTCCTGCGTGAGGTCGGACTGGAGGACCTCGTTGTAGAGAGGCTGGTGTTAGCAGGCTGGGAGGCGCTGTTGGAACTCAACAACGCATCAGACAAGGAGGATACGTGCGAATTTTTGGCATGCTGAAGGCGGGCAACCAGGAGATCAGGTACCGACATAGGGGCATCTGGTACATTGCCTCAGCTAAGAGGCGACCGGGCCAGTCTTTGCCGCGGGGCGCAGCAGGGGGCGAGAGCTGCGTGACCCATGGATGTTCTACCTGTGGCGCCTGGTCGCTTATGCAGTTATCGGGCGATTTAATGGGGCGCCCAAGATAAACCTCCTGGACTTGGATATCTTGAAGGGGCTATACTATGGAAGGAAGGTGCTATTCGTCTCGAACATGATGGTCCACTGGAGCCGGGTCAGCGCGAGGGGACCGCTGACCTGCGGAGGGATAATTACGCACCTGCTGCGGGTGTTACATGGAGAGCCTGAGGTGCCAGAGCACACTATGGTGCCGGCTGTCCCTCTGGACCGCGCCCACATGCTGCAGATACGGGCGGTAGCTGTGAGAGAAGATGGCACATTGGAATGGTGCTACCGCCTACAGCTGGCCAGAGTGCCGCGGCCAAGAGCAGAGAGCAGTGCGCAAGCAGCAGAGGCCGCGCAGGAGATGGAGGAGGACGAGGCCCCAGAGCCAGTTGTGCCTCCAGTCAGGCCCGCGAGGACCCGCGCGCAGACTGGAGCGCACCAGAGGGCCCGTGCACCACAGGGGGAGCCAGTTACCATTTCCATCGAGGATTCTCCCCCTCGTGCACGCGGAAAGCGCCCAAGGACCGAGGCTGAGGAGGCGCCTGAGGAAGCATTAGCCGAGCAGCGCATGATGTTCAACGTCATGCGTGTGCTCGAGTATTTAGCGCCAGAGGGGGCGGATTTGAGCATGAGCCCACCATCCGGGTGGAGATTTGGAGACGCGATTCCCCCTCTCCTCAGCCTGCACCGGCCACCTCCAGGTTCCCCCAGTGAGCCGCATCAGCCAGCCAGCCCTCCTACTCAGCCCCCAGTATATCCAGCAGCACCCTCTCCAGAACCAGCACCAGCCCCAGCGCCAGCAACAGAGTCAGCCCCTGCACCAGAGCCAACACCAGCAGCCCCAGCACCGGAACCCACCCCTGCACCAGAGCAAGTACCAGCACCTGCACCTTCCCCTGCCCAGCCGTCCATTCCAAGGTCCCCTGAAGCCGAACCCATACTTAGCACCAGCTCAGACTCGCTTTGGGACCCCATCTCCGAGGACGAGGCGCAGCCTGTCGCCCTTTCAGTTGTACCGCCTTCCTCCAGCGCCGAATATGTGACGGACACTTCAGAGGAGGAGGCGCTTAATGCATAGCTTGCTTATCACTAGCATGTTTATCACTAGCATGTCTAGCTAAACGCTTAGTATCGGTTGGGCATGAATCTATGAGTATTTCCTTTGAGACTTGCGCTTAATGCATAGCTTGCTTGCTTATATTAATTCTGTGCACATTGTTGGCAGCTTGTTACATGAGTAGAGGAAGCCTTGAACCGCAATCTTACTCTTGTTGCTTGTTGTTGTATGTTAAACTAGTTGAATAGCCTGACGGTGCCAACTAGGAGTAACGCGCTAGGATAGGCAATTACTACCTTGATCGGATTCGTAGTTGTTTAGTCTAGTGCAAGAATTAATAGCACATGAACTTTGATCGAAACATGCGCACATGTTAGGAAGGCTTGACCGGGCACTAACTTAAGTAAAATCAAGCTATAGATATTTAGAGTCGATGATAAGGAATGCACTCATAGAGGATTGTCTGCGCCGATACTTCTCATAGTCATAGTACTTAATCTCTACTGCCTGCGCACGTCTAGTGCAACTCCTGCGTTTACGACTGTTTACTCGCGCATAGCGCAAACCCCGATCACTCACCCCCCAATCTTCGTAAGTGTAGGTCACTGGTTAAAACTGAACTGCTTGCTCCCTGTGGAGATCGACCTTTACTTAACCGCAGTACTAGTGGAAGAGGAAGGATTAATTTGACGCGTACAATGACGCGCGATCAATAGTTCAGCGGCTGCGTCCAGCTCGGAGGACATCTAAGAGCTGCGGGGGGGGGGGGGGGGGGGAGCGCATTATTCTTTTTGGGTGGTGTCCTTTTTCTTTTATATGCTGAACTCTATTTGATATTTTGTTGCTATATTTGTGCTGAACTTCTGTGCTCTACATATTTTGTGTCCCTATGCTATATTGCGCTGCTTTGACTATATGTTCTTAGTTTTTATGTTCTTTATTTTGCTTGCATGCATGTGCGCGTTCTCCGTGCGCTTGAGCTTGAGTCGTGGGGACACGTCTCTGTTTAAGTGTGGGGGGGGGGGAGCGTTACATTTACATTTCACGTTTTTTTGAGCATTATAGTGTAGCTTAGTTTAATTGAAGGAAACAGTAGCAGTAGTGCGCCTGAGTGCGGGTTGTGCGCGCTGTTCAGCTTGTTTTGCGCTACCCATATTACGTGCGCTGCTATCAACTGTTTTAGTATATTTTTTTCATTTTTCTGCTCCTGTTAGTTGGGATATACAGGGGATGTGGAGTTGACAGAAACGCTCTAGAGAGGCGGTTAGTCGTTCGCGCTCCAGAGGAGAGGTATATGGTCGAGAGCGCGAGTGGAGGCCGTGCTTCGCGACCTTCGGAACAAGAGAATGCGCTCAGTCACGCAGATGTCGAAGGCAAATTACCCAAAGCGTGGCGAGGTGGGAAAACAGACCACCTTCCCTCTAGAAGTCGAGCTAAGGAAGGCGGGCGCGGGAGTAAACGCGTGCGCCGACCTGCGCAGACAGACCGAGGAGGGAGAGCGGGGCGGTGTTCCATAGCTATTATCCGGAGGCCAAGACTGGAACCGTTCTGGGAAAGATAGGAACCATAGACAAAGCTGTACAAAAGAAAAAAATACCAGCAGATGATATGCGCTATAAAAGAATCAGCATGCGCACTAACAAGCACCAGCGTGCGCAAGTTCACAAAAAGAAAAAAAATCATCAAAAGGCTTGAAGTTCCCAGGAAGTGCGCGGAAGAATCACGCATCGGAAGAAGCTTGCGCTGTTAACCATATACCCATCCTCGGAGTGAGAGCTGACAACCTGGAGCCTATGAAGAGCTATCTCCCAGCCATCCGAAATGATCTCCATCCCAGCTGAGAGGTAATGAATTTCGAAATCACTATACTTAAAACTGTTGAGAGCAGATGTGCGCAGGTGGTAGAGCAGCGCAAGGTGTTCAGTAGTGCAGATCGCGCCAGAGTGCAAGACTGTGCGCTAGACTTCAGAGAGGTAATGGTATCCGTGCTTGAGTGCTTGTTCGAGGACGAACAAGGGGCAAGTGTGGGGGGTTTGATAGAGCCTATTTATACGCATTATTTAGATCATAACCCTATGCTTGTTTGCAATATTTTGTGTACAAGATTACTGGTTTCCAGTGTTTTTGTATTGCAGGGCAAAACAAGGGCCTAAGTCGGATACGCGCTAACAGACAGCGTTTAGGACGCGCATCACACAGCCTGCGGAGCTAGCGGCGCAAACAGAAGAAATTGACAGAGTCGACCACGGTGCGCTAACCAATTGCGCTAAGCAGTATGCCGTGCGCCAGGCGCAGATGGTGGTGTTTCCAAATCCTGACACGATCAAATTTGGAAGTTGCCAAGGATGAGCCTCTAAGCAGTATATAAAGAAGAGAAGGAGGCTAGGGTTAAAAAACGATTATTAGGATTCACAATTCGTACACTCAGGAGGCATTGCGCAGCAGGACTTGAAAACACACGAGCTTGCTGAGAGGATCTGCGCTAGCCGACTGCGCCAGCCAAGACTGCAACCTGCACGCACTGTTTGCTATTGTTCTCTTGGATACTCTAGTTATTATTTACTATTTCTATGATGTTTACCACTAGCATGTCTAGCTAAACGCTTAGTATCGGTTGGGCATGAATCTATGAGTATTTCCTTTGAGACTTGCGCTTAATGCATAGCTTGCTTGCTTATATTAATTCTGTGCACATTGTTGGCAGCTTGTTACATGAGTAGGGGAAGCCTTGAACCGCAATCTTACTCTTGTTGCTTGTTGTTGTTTGTTAAACTAGTTGAATAGCCTGACGGTGCCAACTAGGAGTAACGCGCTAGGATAGGCAATTACTACCTTGATCGGATTCGTAGTTGTTTAGTCTAGTGCAAGAATTAATAGCTCATGAACTTTGATCGGAACATGCGCACATGTTAGGAAGTCTTGATAAGACACTAACATTAGCAAACCAAACTATAGACATTTAGAGTCGATGATAAGGAATACACTCATAGAGGATTGTCTGCGCCGATACTTCTCATAGTCATAGTACTTAATCTCTATTGCCTGCGCACGTCTAGTGCAACTCCTGCGTTTACGACTGTTTACTAGCGCATTGCGCAACCCCGATCACTCACACCCCCAATCTTCGTAAGTGTAGGTCACTAGTTAAAACTGAACTGCTTGCTCCCTGTGGAGATCGACCCTTACTTAACCGCTGTACTAGTGGAAGAGGAAGGATTAATTTGACGCGTACAACGACGCGCGATCAGCGACGCATAGTAAATGGCGTACGGCTTCTTGTCCACTCGCTACCCCAGGAGTACTCCTACTGCGTAATTGCTTGCGTCACACATCAGTTCGAATGGCAGGTTCCAGTCTGGTGCGCGCTTCACTGGCGCATTGGTCAGCGCCTTCTTCAGCTTATCAAACGCGGCCCTACACTCATCAGTAAAGTCGAAGCACACATCCTTTTGCAAGAGGTTAGACAGGGGTATACAAATTTTAGAGAAGTCTTTTATAAAACGCCTGTAAAACCCGGCATGTCCTAGGAATGACTTCACATCGCGCACGTTAGTGGCATAAGGTAGATTAGAAATAAGATCTATCTTAGCTTTATCTACCTTGATCCCCTCCTCTGAGATGATATGTCCTAGTACTACAACATGTGATACCATGAAATGACATTTTTCATAATTAAGCACTAGGTTCTTAGAAATGCAGCGCGCTAAGACCTTATCAAGATGAGTTAAGCATGCATCAAAGGTACCTCCATACACAGTAAAATCATCCATGAACACTTCTGTGCATATACCAATCATGTCAGAAAAAATGCTCATGACTAGACGTTGGAACGTACCTGGCGCGTTACATAGCCCAAATGACATGCGCCGAAACGCAAACGTACCGAACGGGCAGGTGAACGTGGTCTTCTCTTGATCCTCCGCAGCTATGGGTATCTGGTTGTACCCTGAATATCCGTCCAAGAAACAAAAATAGGGTTTCCCCTCTAATCTGTCCAGCATTTGGTCCCTGAAGGGTAGCAGGAAATGGTCCTTGCGCGTGACTGCGTTAAGCTTACTGTAGTCGATGCACATGCGCCATCCAGTCTGAATGTGCTTGGGAACTAGCTCGCCCTGCGCATTCTCCTCTACGGTGATTCCTCCTTTCTTTGGCACAACGTGCACTGGACTGACCCACTTGCTGTCCGAGATCGGGTAAATGACTCCTGCGTCAAGCAACTTCAGGATCTCCTTTTGCACCAGCTCCATCATATTTGGATTCAATCTGCGCTGAGCCTCCCTGGATGGTTTGGCACCATCTTCCAACAGAATTCTATGCATGCATACGTCCGTGAAATTCGTAGTGTCTTAGTTCGACAGATTTTGTGAACAAGCAGTTGCTGCAGCACACTCTTGTTCACTTAAATATTGTCATAGCAAGCAATGGACAAGGCACAGGTTTGTTCACCCAGTTCGGCCAATCTGCCTACGTCTGGGGAGGACTATTCTCCAGTCCTCAATCCACTCAACCAAAGGTTCCAAGTACACACGGTTACAACTCACACAACCTATGCTACTCAACCTCGTGTGGACCACTTAACACAATCAGAACAAGCTCTGATTTGTGTCTGCACACCCTCTACAATATGTCAATCTAGAATAGCTACAATCCTCTCAAAGAACTCAGCCTATTCTAAATTACACTACTCAGCAGGGTTGCTGCAGCAACAGCTGTAACACACAGCTGAAGCTCAATGTCCGCGTCGCTCCAAGGCCTTCTGCCGAGCCGATCGAACCTCTCCAAGAGCGCTGCACACTCTGGACAACTCCCCCTCACTCAGTGACCACCTGCCACTAGTGAGTACTGCCGCACGACACTCGACCGAGCCTTCCACCCGTCAGTTCTTCCGCGGCTGCCCTTGATCAACCAACAAGCTCCCTAGCTCTGAATTGGCTTCCAGATCAAGTACAAATCAGACTCTGCAAGTCCTGATTCTCTTCTGCAACACTCACCTCAGCTCTGCGCTCAACGCTCTGCTCTTGGGTGATGATCGAAGTAAACTCCCGTCGCACACCACAAATTGCTCTCCGTGAATTCTGTGTATGCACTCGTGTGTCCCTCAGCTTCGATCAACCTCTTCAGCCCTGAACATCTTCTGCTTAAATAGCAGCTCCACTTTAAGCAATTCCCAGGTTTAGGCAATTGACCCACAAGATCAATTATCTCCTAAAATCTAGGAGATTAGATTTGATTATAAACTCCAATGCAAATCTCCTTCTCTGACAAGTAAACCTTGCTGGAAAATACTCCATAGCATTGTAGAAATTCTTCTGATGAACTCCATAGCAATCCCAGCGCTTCTAGACACTCCCAGATTGCTGCTGCTTTTTGGCCAGTTGAAACAGCCAGTTGAACTAGCACCTGCTGCAGCATCCCCTGCTGCAGCTGCTGCTAGTTCACTTCTGCTTGGCTTGCTTGTTTATTTGAGCTGTAGCAGCTCCTTGTTCACTTATGCTGGTTTTGTCAAACACTGCCATACTTGCATCATCAATCTCCCCCTTGGCATTTTGACAAAACCTTAAGGCATATGCACTCTCCCGTGAACCAGACAAAAAATACTCTAAATAAAATTAATAGAGAGTAAGAAGAGAGGCCACAGATGGCCATAGCATGACCACGCAGGGTCAGTAAAAAACAGTGTTCATCAGTAGCAGTTCAGCAAAACAAAAACAACTTCTCTCCCCCTTTTTGTCATAGATGCTCAAGGGGCTCCTCATCTGCAGGAAACTCCAGGTCTCGGAGGAGGCTTCTGATCTGTCCACGCCTAGCATCCCTTCGCTTAGCTTCTGCTTCAAGGATGGCCAGCTCTGATCTGAGATGGCTCACAATTCTGGCCCGGAGAGCAGACTGAATTGTTGCAGCAGGGGGAAGAGATTCCTCCAGGGGAGCTGGAGCTGAAGAACCAACCATGAGAAGATCCTCATATGCAATATCCACTGCATGTTTTCCCTTGAATAGCTTGTGATCTACTGTGAGGACCTGCAGCTCCTCAGATAAGCCTTCAGAAATCTCACCAAACTCTGGGTGCTGAGAGACCATGATCCCATAGATGAGAGAGGGTAGCACAATAGGCTTGCTGGAGGAGGCACTCCCAGCATGAGTAGCCACTTGAGGAAACATAACACTGCCCAGGCTGATCTTCCTCCTCTTTCCAATAGAGTAGAGAAGGTTAGCAAAGTCTTTGTTGACCTTCCCTCTGTGAGAACTAGGGATCCAGTTTCTTATGCCAAGATGATACAACAGAGCATACTTGGAGGTTAGCTCAGCAGCACTGAGGTTAGGACCACCCCAAGACAGGCACACTCCCCCTGTCAGAATCTTCGCCACAAATTCTGGCTTAACATCAGTGGGAGCTCTTGCATTCTCAGAAATTCTAAGAAATGCATCAATAATTTCAGGGGTAATAACTACTGACTTACCCCGTACCCAGCTTTTCCCATACTCATCGGCTCCTTCCTCTCCAAATTTCTCCTCCATATTCACAATAAATTCTCTAACCAGGATAATATTGAATCGGTGAGGAAAGGTTAGGGACTTGAGAAGATTTACCTCTGTCAGAAGCTGAATCATAGCAGCTGATCTGTACTTGTCTTGGACCAGTCTCTTCTCATGCACAATGTGTTTCCTTTCGACAGCATTCCAGAATTGGGAAGCACTCCTGTTCCTGAACCATGTACCTCCCACTGTGAGAGCTGACAAGTCTGCCACTGGAGGTCCTCTCTCAGAAGGTCCACCAGGAGAACCTTTTTCTTCTTCTTCACTGGATGATCCTTCACTGCTGGAGACTGGGATCAAGATAGGGGCTTTTCCCTTGTCTGAAGGAGGAGGAGGATGTGCTGCAGCAGGTTCTTGTTCAGGAAACTCAGCCCCTGTTTCCACCCCTTCACCCATAATGCCTGGGGACATGACAAGTGATCTGCACTCTTCTTCTGCAGAGGCTGCCACAGCAGCCTCTGCTGCTTGTTCTTCTCCAGAGACAACTTCAGCCACAGCCTCTTCTGGCAGCAAAGCAGTACTGGAGACAGGTTCTCCGTCACGTACCAACCGCCTCCTCTTCTGGGGTGTTTCTTTGTGTGTAGAGGGCTCGCCGTGCGACACAGGAAGAGGTGCTGGTTCCCATACCACCACATCCAGGCGCTGAGCAGGGTCTTCGTTGCGAGACTTGGTTCTTCTTTCAGATCTCCCTTGTCGGTCTGCTGCCAGATTCTTCTTCAAACCACGTGTTTTCACCATTGCTGCAGAGATGAGGAAGGTTTGAGGAGTGCACAGAGGATGATCGGCAGTGATTTTGGAAATCCCTTTGCACCTTTGTCTTTGCCCTAGAAAATATTTACCCGTTATTTTCTTTTCCATTTTGAAGTTGTTAGAACACGTGCCTCCCATGTGCCTTCTCCCATTATTAGCGACCAAAACATGTGAACAAGCTTAATTCAAGACCCGGTTGCTATAGCACATGTGAGCTGGTTCACTAATTTAGTTCAGATTTCAGCTTTGCTCGGAGGATCCTTAAGAGATTCTGATGGAACTTTCTTCACCCACACTTGAGATAAACCAGAGTTTTTCCTCTTTTGGTCTTCCAGCCTTCCATCTCTTCGTTTGTCATGTTTGGGTTTCCATATCTGTAACATCTGTGATTTACCCTTGTTTTTAGCAATCCAGTGCCCTTGTGCAACCGTCTTAGCAAGCCTCCTCTGTGATTCTTTCAAACAAAGAGTTTTTTGTGAAGCAGCATGAAACGGAGTCTTTGCGCAGCATGTGCTGATTCTGGATTTTGCTCCCTCTTTTTCATTTGAGCAGGTTCTGTGCTGCTGCTTCAGATTTGAGTTGATCTTCTGATTCCCAACACTTGATCTAGAACTCCGTTTAATCTGAACCTTTTGCTTTGTTTTAGAAAAATAATGTGCCCGGTGCTGCAGCATCCCCTTGTTCACATGTCTGGTTCCATCTTTGTCTGCAGTATTTGGGGAGTCTGCTGAATTTCTCATTTCATCTTTCACAGCACTCGAGGCTTTAACAAAAACCGTCCCTCTCGAGCTTTTGTCACCAGTATACCCCAGTCCCATTCTTCCTTTACCAAATCTTTGGAAAGACAGGATCTCATCCAAGATATTTTTCTGGGAAATATCTGTCTTGGCTGTTGCTGATGAATCACCAATATCTGTAACCTGTCTTCCAGTGTCTTCCCTTTTCAGAATGGTAACTTGACTGTTGAAAGAGAGAGGACATTTCCTTCGTTCTTCTTCCAGGAGATTGACTCTGTCAGTCAATGCTTGATTTGTCTGAAGGACTGCTTCACACTGTTTGAGTATCTTCTTCAGATAGTCAACAAGACTGCCAGATAAGTCCTCATCTTCACTGGCAGATGAGTCACCCTCATCTTCACTTTCAGATACAACAATCCCATGGTGGATTTTATCCTTCTTCTTCTCCTTGGGGTTGAAATCAGATATACTGGTCAGCACAACACATTTTTCTTCATCACTTTCCTCAGAGTCACTCCATTTTGCTGTCAAGGACTTACTGTTCTTTTTCTCTGAGCTCTTGAGAGGTTTGCTTGGACAGTCAGCCTCAATGTGTCCATACCCTTCACAATTCCAGCATTGAACACCCTTTTTCATCTCTTTCCTCTCATCTTCATTCTGAGCAGATTCTTTCCCTTTTCTCTTATTTTCTCCACCTCTTCTGAATTTTCGTGAGGATGAGCTTTGTCCAGTTCTTGAGTCCATGTTTTTCAGAAGTTTTCCAAGGTTCTTGACAATCATACTCAGCTGATCCTCTGAAACTGACTGCTTGGTTTCTGTTTCAGCTTTCAATCCAACATCCTTATCCTTAGGAGTGGTGTCTCCTTTAACCAGCTTCATCTCAAATTGTTTGAGAGACCCCATCAACTCTTCCAACTTCATGAATCTGACATTTTGAGCTTCTTCAATGGCTGTCACTTTCATATCAAATTTTGTGGGCAATGATCTGAGAACCTTTCTGATAAGCTTTTCTTCAGGAATGGGTTCACCAAGGGCATGAGCTTCGTTTGCAAGATCACAGAGTTTAGCATTATACTCAGTGACCGTTTCTTCATCCAGCATTCTCAGATTCTCAAATTGTGTGGCGATTATCTGGAGTCTTGACAGTTTCACTCTGTCAGTTCCTTCATGCGCAGTTTGCAGAATCTCCCATGCTTGCTTGGCCATGTCACAATTTGAGATCAACCTGAAATTGTTAGCATCAACCGCAGCAAAAATTGCATTCAAAGCCTTTGAATTACCAGTTGCTGCAGCATCTTCTTCAGCAATCCATTGCTCTTCAGGTTTAATTCTTGTCACTCCTTGCTCATCCATGGTGATTGGGGGAGACCACTGAACCACAACAGCTCTCCATGTCTTCTCGTCAATAGCCCTGAGAAAGGCTTTCATTCTAGCTTTCCAATATCCATAATTGCTCTCTTCCAATAATGGAGGTCTGCTTGTGCTCTGTCCTTCCATCGTTGTCTTTGCTTCTTTAGAGACACTGTAGGATCTTTAACTCTGTGTGTCGAGCTCCCGCTCTGATACCAATTGAAATTCGTAGTGTCTTAGTTCGACAGATTTTGTGAACAAGCAGTTGCTGCAGCACACTCTTGTTCACTTAAATATTGTCACAGCAAGCAATGGACAAGGCACAGGTTTGTTCACCCAGTTCGGCCAATCTGCCTACGTCTGGGGAGGACTATTCTCCAGTCCTCAATCCACTCAACCAAAGGTTCCAAGTACACACGGTTACAACTCACGCAACCTATGCTACTCAACCTCGTGTGGACCACTTAACACAATCAGAACAAGCTCTGATTTGTGTCTGCACACCCTCTACAATATGTCAATCTAGAATAGCTACAATCCTCTCAAAGAACTCAGCCTATTCTAAATTACACTACTCAGCAGGGTTGCTGCAGCAACAGCTGTAACACACAGCTGAAGCACAATGTCCGCGTCGCTCCAAGGCCTTCTGCCGAGCCGATTGATAGAGGCTATTTGTATTTAGATCATAACCCTATGCTTGTTTGCAATATTTTATGAGCAAGATTACTCGTTTTTAGTGTTTTTGTATTGCAGGGCAAAACGAGTCCTTGAGTCGGATACGCGCTAACAGGTAGCGTTCTAGGAGTGAAAAATCCGCCTGCGGAGCTAGCAGCACAAACAGGAGAGAAGATGGCGAGAGTCAATAGCGGTGCGCTAGCCGATGCCGTGCGCCAGGCGCGGAGTCCAGTGACCAGATTTGGAAGTTGCCAAGAAGAGCCTCTTGAGCAGTATATAAAGGGGAAGAGGTCTAGGGTTTGAGATATATATATGCATACTGAATCAGAGTCAGCACTCTGAGTTCATCAGAGGCACACCAAGGAGGCACTGCGCAACAATCTGGAAAACACACGGACTTGTTGAGAGGACTTGCGCCAGCCGACTGCGCCAGCCGAGAGACATACTGCACGCGCTGTTTGCTACTTGTTTCTCAGTTATTATTTTACTATTCTATGATGTTTATCACTAGCATGTCTAGCTAAACTCTTAGTGTTGGTCGGGCATGAATCTATGATGTATTTCCTTTGAGACTTGAGCTTAATGCATAGTTTACTTACTTGTATTAATTCTGTGCATACGGAGACAGCTAGTTGCATGAGTAGGGGAAGCCTTGAACCGCAATCTTACTTGTGTTGCTTGCTTGTCATATGTTAAACTAGTTGATAGCTTTACGGTGACAACTAGGAGTAACGGGCTAGGGTAATCAGTTGCTACTTTGAACAGATTCGCAGCTGTTTTAGTCTATGTTCTAAGGATTAATAGCACATGAACTTTGAACGGAACATGCGCACGTGTTAGAAAGCCTTGACCGGACACTAACCCAAGTAAACCGAAAACTATAGACGTTTAGAGTCGATGATAAGGAATGCACTCATAGAGGATTGTCTGCCCAATACTTCTCATAGTCATAGTATTTAATCTCTACTGCTTGGGCACGTCTAGTGCAAATTCCTGCGTTACGCTAGCTACTGTCTACTTGCGCATCGCGCACCCCCAATCTCTCACATAACCCCCCTTTTTATAAGTATAGACAACAGGTTAAAGACTGAACTACTTGCTCCCTGTGGAGATCGACCCTTACTTAACCGCTGTACTGGTGGAAGAGGAAGGATTATATTTGACGCGCACAACGACGCGCGGATCAAATTTTGGCGCCGTTGTCGGGGAGCAACACAGCTAAGTCTTTAGTCTGAGTTTTTCTTCTTTATAGTAGCTAGTTATTTCAGTTTGTTTTGTTTCTTGTTGTTGTTTCTGACAGCGCGCAATCACATCAGCCTGCGCAACCTTGAAATAGTTGCGCTGCGCAGATTCTAGTTGCACACTGACAGACGCAATAACCTCGTTGTTTTTGATTTCGTTTTCTTGAGATTTGGATCAGGTCATGGAGGACAACAGTGTTGTTGGCGACAACCTAGGGGATAGAACCCCAGAGGAAGCAAGGGCACACAACCGCGCAGCACTATTCAGAGAGGAAGTGCAGCGCGAGGTCGAAGCACGGATGGCCGTTGAACCATACCATGCGCCACCCGTCCGACCAGTCGCGCGACGCAGGACAGTGCGCGAGATGTCAGCCCCGATCACTGTTAACCAGCCATGGTGCATCGTGCTTCCACCAGACGGACACTTTGAACTAAGGAGCTCGCTCATCCATCACATGCCCAAGTTCCACGGGATGAACAACGAAAATCCAGTCAAGCATGTGCGAGAGTTCCTAGTCATTTGCGAGAACATGAAGACCGAAGGGGAGAGTGATGAGGCGCTGAAAATGAAGGCATTCCCATTTTCATTGTGTGATACAGCCAGACATTGGTTGATGAATTTACCCGCAGGATCCATTCACACCTGGGAGCAGCTGCAGAAGAAATTCCTAGATAAATTCTATCCAGCAGCAAAGATTGCGCTGCTCAGAAGGGAATTGGCCGCGCCAAGGCAGAGCGCAGGGGAGTCTCTGTCAGAATATTACGAGCGTTTCAGGGAGCTAGAAGCCAACTGCTACAATCACGGCCTGCCCCAGAATGTGCTGATAGAGAACTTTCTGAATGGACTGCTGCCCATGGAGCTGCGACTACTGAATGCATGCGCAGGAGGGGACATTTGCAACATGTACCCAGAAGATGCGTGGCAGCTAATAGAAGACTCTGCTGGGCAGGTAAGACATCAACTAACGCTTGAAAATAGTCGTGCTCGTTCTGTGCATCAGGTAGAAGCAAGCGCTGAGATCAAGGAAATGAAGGCCATGCTGCAGAAGTTGATGAGTGCGCAGAGCGCACAACCAGTTGCGCCAAAGGTATGTGAATTCTGCAGGTCCACCGAGCACAAGACAAATGAATGCCCAACACTTTTTGAAGAAACTGGAGATGTCAATGCTCTTGGAGGATGGGATAACAGAGGACCACCGAGACAGAACCAGCCGCGCTTTGGACTAGCCGCAAATGGATTCAGATGGAAGGAGGAGAACAATTTCCAGAGGCAGTCCACAGATCAGCGAGCGCCACAGCAGACACAACAAGCTGCGCCTTACAATCCACCGCACCGCCGCACTGACGCACCAGCGCAGAGCAACCAGCAGCAGCGGTGATCCTTTGAAGATATCGTGGGGCAGCTAGCAGATACAGTGCGCAAAAATGACGAGAAATATGACAAGAGGTTCGAGTCCATCGAAATGTAGCTATCACAAATTGCTACCACGGTGTATGAGCTAAAAAAGAGCGATGGCAACCTGCCTTCGCAAGTGATTCAGAACCCTAAAGGAGGAGTCAATGCAGTGACACTGAGGACTGGGCGCACAGTAGGAACAGAGCAGACCGCGCAGGCGCCCGCGCAACCAGTTGCGCAAGTCCCGGATCCAGCAGATCAAAATGCGCAACCAGAGCAAGATGCGCAACCAGAAGCGTCAGCCACAAACCAGCAGGGCAAAGCGCCAGGTATGTCTCAATCAAGAAACAAGGACAAAAATTGTACTAACATACCTGCACCTTTCCCTGTGCAGGCACCATTGGCTAGAAAGGAAGCGCTAGACAAGGAGCTTTATGAGTTGTTCAGCAAGGTGGAAATCAACATTCCCCTTATTGAAGCTATTCGACAGATTCCCAGGTATGCAAAGTTTTTAAAAGAGCTGTGCACAAACAAGAGGAGGAAAGGCGAGTGCGCACAGGTAATGCTTAACGCGCAGGCCTCAGCGATCGTGCAACATAAGGTACCACCTAAGTGCCGAGACCCAGGTACGTTCACCATCCCATGCACTTTAGGTAAAACCACGGTAAGCAATTGCATGATTGATTTAGGCGCATCCATCAATTTGTTACCATATTCCCTATATGCGACGTTGCGCCTTGGACCACTAAAACCTGCAGGTCTCACCATTCAACTAGCAGATAGATCGTGCAAACAACCTGCAGGCATGATAGAAGATGTCCTAGTTCGAGTAGGAGAGCTGGTGTTCCCAGCAGCAGACTTTTATGTGCTCAAAATGGAGGGAGAATCAAGCACCAGCAGTGCGCAGATCCTACTAGGCAGACCGTTTCTGATGACCGCGCGCACGAAGATAGACGTGTGGAGGGGCACGCTCTCCATGGAGGTAGATGGCGAAGAAATCCATTTCAACATATTCAAGGGGATGCAGCATCCACATGAGGACGCTACAGTGCACGCAATGGACATCATTGAGGATTTAGTCACAGAAGTGCAATGTGCGAGCGCAACCGTAGGACCAGAGCTACTGACACAGGCAGAGCTGGAGGAACAAGAGGATGAGCTGAGCAGTGCTGAACCAGCACCCACACAGGTACGTGATATAGTTCATATTTGCAGGGAGGCTCAGCGCAGGTTAAATCCAAATATGATGGAGGTAGTGCAAAAGGAAGTCCTGAAATTGCTTGACGCAGGGGTCATTTACCCAATCTCGGACAGCAAATGGGTCAGTCCGGTGCATGTTGTGCCAAAGAAAGGAGGAATCACAGTGGAAGAAAATGCGCAGGGCGAGCTAGTTGCCAAGCGCATACAAACTGGCTGGCTCATGTGCATCGACTACAGGAAGCTTAACGCAGTCACGCGCAAGGACCACTTCCCGCTACCCTTCATGGACCAGATGCTGGATCGCTTAGCAGGTAAGCCTTATTTTTGTTTCTTGGACGGATATTCAGGGTACAACCAGATACCCATAGCTGCGGAGGATCAAGAGAAGACCACATTCACATGCCCGTTCGGTACGTTTGCGTTTCGGCGCATGTCTTTTGGGCTGTGCAACGCGCCAGGTACATTCCAACGCTTAGTCATGAGCATTTTTTCTGATATGATTGGTATATGCATAGAAGTGTTCATGGATGATTTTACGGTATATGGAGGTACCTTTGATGCATGTTTAACTCATCTAGATAAAGTCTTAGCGCGCTGCATCTCTAAGAACTTAGTGCTAAATTACGAAAAATGTCATTTCATGGTAACGCACGGAGTAGTACTAGGTCATATCATTTTAGAGGAGGGGATCATGGTAGACAAAGCTAAGATAGATCTTATTTCTAATCTGCCTGATGCCACCAACGTGCGCGACGTGAAATCATTCTTAGGGCATGCTGGGTTCTACAGGCGTTTTATCAAAGATTTCTCTAAAATTTGTATACCCCTGTCTAACCTGTTGCAAAAAGATGTGTGCTTCGACTTTACTGATGAGTGCAGGGCTGCGTTTGATAAGCTGAAGGGAGCGTTGATCAGTGCACCAGTGATGCGCGCGCCAGACTGGAACCTACCATTTGAGCTGATGTGTGACGCAAGTGATTACGCAGTAGTTGCAGTCTTGGGGCAGCGCGTAGACAAGAAGCCGCATGCCATTTACTATGCATCGCGCACACTAGACTCTGCGCAGAGGAACTACACCACCACGGAGAAGGAGCTTCTGGCAATTGTCTTTGCGCTAGAGAAGTTCCGTGCATATGTTCTAGGCGCCAGAGTCATCATCTATACAGACCACGCAGCCATCCGCTATCTCATATCCAAGAAGGAGACCAAGCCGCGCCTGATGCGCTGGGTGCTCCTGCTTCAGGAATTTGACTTGGAGATCAAAGATAAGAAGGGCACGGAGAATACAGTTGCTGATCACCTGAGCAGGATCGTGAAAGAGGAGGAGCCAGGGCAGATCACGGAGACATTCCCTGACGAGCATCTGATGGCGCTGACAGGTAAGGTACCATGGTATGCGCACATCGCAAATTACCTAGTCACAGGTACGTTTCCTCCGCATTTCAATAAAACTCAGTGCATGCGATTGAAACATGAGTCCAAGCATTACCTTTGGGATGATCCATACATGCTTAGAATAGGACCAGATCAGATATTGAGGCGTTGCGTTCCTGACCATGACATTAACTCTGTCTTGATGTTTTGTCATGCGCACGCATGTGGAGGACACTTTGGTCCCAAGCGCACGAGCAGGAAAATCTTGGACTGCGGATTTTATTGGCCGCACCTCTTTAGAGACGCATATGACCATTGCAGGAATTATGACAGGTGCCAGCGCACAGGAGGAATATCCGCGCGCAATGAGATGCCGCAGACCCCGATTCTGGTGGATGAAGTGTTCGATGTTTGGGGAATCGACTTCATGGGGCCATTTCCCCCATCTGCCGGCTACGAGTACATTTTAGTGGCAGTGGACTACGTCTCCAAATGGGTCGAAGCTAAGGCTACGCGGAAGGATGATGGTAAGACTGTCGCTGATTTTCTCAGAACTAACATCTTTTGCAGGTATGGAGTGCCTAAGGCAGTCATCAGCGACTAGGGGACGCACTTTTGCAACAGGGTCGTGGCGCAAGTTTTCAAGCACTATGGGGTGCGCCACAAGACGTCCACCGCTTACCATCCGCAGACGAATGGACAGGCCGAAGTTTCTAACAGAGAGATCAAGCGCATCTTAGAAAAGACTGTGAGACCATCGCGCAAAGATTGGAGCCAGCGCCTTGACGATGCGCTATGGGCAGACCGCACTGCGCATAAGACGCCCATTGGGACCTCACCATTTCGGCTGGTGTATGGGAAAGCATGCCACCTGCCAGTAGAGCTCGAGCACAAGGCATATTGGGCCTTACGCATTTGCAACCTGAACTTGGATGAGGCAGGAAAGGAGCGCGCATTTGAGCTGAGCGAACTAGAAGAGCTGCGCCTGGACGCCTATGAGGGACTGCTCGATTACAAGGAGCGCACCAAGGCATTTCATGACAAGCATATCCTCAGACGCACTTTTGAACCAGGAGACCAGGTATTACTATTCTCATCACGCCTGAAGCTCATGCCTGGAAAGCTGCGCAGCAAATGGACGGGACCATACACGGTCACCAAGGTTTCCCTTACGGAACAATCGAGTTAGAAGACGGACACCGGCATCGTTTTCAGGTTAATGGGCAGAGAGTCAAACGGTACTTAGGAGACCCTTGGGATGGCACAGCGCGCAACATTGACTTGGCCGAACCAGAGATAGTAGATGCGCAAGCTGCTGCGCCAGACGCACCACAGGATGTACCAGAGGGAGGACTGGAACCTGTTGCTTATATCTCTTCTTCCTCTGCATCTACCCTCGTTACGCATAATTTATCACATGCTGACCTCCCATTTTACCCTTTGCGCAGGACCAATGAGATCGCAACACACGCACTGGCGCAGGAACACTCAGGAGCAAGAGTGGGGGAGGTCGCAGACACACGTTTTGGCACGTAACGAGGTACAGTCGAGCCAACGACGTTAAACAAAGGCACTTGTCGGGAGGTAACCCGACACGTTTTATTTTCGCATATTTTATTTTCTGCTTGTTTTGTTTTTTTGAGGTTTTTTTAGCTAGTTTAGGACTTGGTAGTTTTTTTAGTCACACTGTAGTGCGCAGGACCGTGCGCCTACCAATGCGCAGGTAAGTTGTGCTAGCCAGAAGGGTATATAAGGCAGGACTTAAAAAAAATCCACCACTTTTCACTCGACCGTTGCACACGAGCTCCCGCCTCCACACCTCTGCCCGTCGATTCAGCACCAACCCAGCGTCCTTCTAGAGAGAATTGAGGACCACACAACCGCACTACACCCAGGTAACCTCTCTCCCCGATTTGAACAGCTCCAGTTAGGGTTTGTGCAGTGGAGGAAGTTTCTAGGGTTTTGAAATCGCACCAGGTTAGAGTGCGCAGATCGGAGCATTGTTTAGTGCGTTGTGTAGGCGAGCAGTAGGCGCTCCTTCGGTGCGAGTTTCAGAGATTTCTGGGCAGTTTGGATTTTGGGAGTTTTTGAGGAGTGTTTACCACGGTTGACCACTGTAGCCCTAGCACACCATGAGACCTGCCAAGGACCAGGAGACCCCAGCTGCGTTCGCCAGCATGTACGAGGCGTTTATGAGGCTGGACATGTACGGGACTCCGTACATAAGCCGATAGTTCCTGCGCGAGGTCGGACTGGAGGACCTCGTAGCGCAGAGGCTGGCGCTCGCAGGCTGGTAGGCGCTATTGGAACTCAACAGCGCATCTGACCAAGAGGATACGTGCGAGTTTTTGGCGTCTCTGGACGCAGGAGACAAGGAGATCAGGTACAGACATAGGGGTGTCTGGTACATTGCCTCAGAAAGGAGGCTGCGGCGCGCATTCAGGTGCGCTAAGGTGCGTGAAGAGGACTTAGACACGCACAGCAACCAGGAAGCCTGGCGCGAAATGGCAACCGGGCCAACGTTCGCCGCGGGGCGCAGCAGGGGACGAGAGCTGCGCGACCCGTGGCTGTTCTACTTGTGGCGCATGGTCGCCTACGCAGTCATTGGCCGTTTCAACGGCGCACCGAAGATCAGCCTCCTGGATTTGGACATTTTGAAGGGGCTGTACTATGGGCGGAGGGTGCTCTTTATCCTGAACATGGTGCACCACTGAAGCCGCGTCAGCATGAAGGGGCCGCTGACTTGCGGAGGAGTCATCACGCACCTGCTGCGGGCATTACATGGAGAGCCCGAGGTGCCAGAGCACACTGTGGTGCCAGCTGTCCCCCTAGACCGCGCCAACATGTTACAGATTAGGGCGATAGCCGTTCGGGGAGATGGCACATTGGAGTGGTGCTATCGCCTGCAGTCAGCCAGAATGCCGCATCAGAGAGCAGAGGGCAGCGCGACCCGCAGCGGCTGCCGCAGAAGAAGAGTTGGAGGAGGCTCCAGAGTCAGTAGCGCCTTCAGTCAGGCGCGCGAGGACCCGCGCGCAGACTGGAGCGCAGAGGAGGGCGAGGGCACCGCAGGGGGAGCCAGTTACCATTTCCATTGAGGACTCTCCCCCGCCTGCCCAAGGAAAGCGCCCGAGGACTGAGCCAGAGGAGGCGCCCGAAGAAGCATCAGAGGAGCAGCGCTTAATGTTCAACGTCATGCGCGTGCTTGAGTACTTGGCGCCCGAGGGGGCCGATTTGAGCATGAGCCCACCATCAGGGTGGAGATTCGGAGACCCTATTCCCCCTCTCCTCAGCCTACACAGGCCACCTCCAGGACCATCAAATGAGCCGCAACAGCCAGCCAGCCCTCCCCAGTCTCCAGTGCGCACACCAGCACCAGCCCCCGCGCCCGAGCCAGCACCAGCACCAGCAGCCCCAGCAGCAGAACCCACCCCTGAACCAGAACCGATACCACCACCAGCAGTTTCCCCTGCCCGGCCTTCTGTTCCGGAGTCCCCCATAGCCTATCCCAGCATAGACTCCGATTCCATATGGGATTCAATTTCCGAGGACAACCTCGTAGCGCAGCCAGACCCCCGCACCATAGTGCCACCAGCCTCCAGCACCGAATACGTGACGGATTCTTCAGAGGAGGAGGCGCCTGGATCAGAGGCTGCGTCTAGCTCGGAGGACTTCTAAGGCCGAGGGGCAGCCGCATTAGTTTTCTTTAGGGTGGTATCTTTTATTTTGCTGCGTCTTATTGGATATTATGTGCTGAATTTTTGTGCCGAATATTTTGTGACCCTGTGCTATATTTTGTGCCGTGTGACTATTTGTTTTTGTTCTTATGTTCTTTATTTTTGCATTGCATGCATGTGTGCGCTCTCCATGCGCTTGAGCTTGAGTCGTGGGGACACGTCTTTGTTCAAGTGTGGGGGGGGGGGGTTACATTCACTTTTCACGTTTTGAGCATTTTAGTGTAGCTTAGTTTAAGTTAAAGAGAATAGTAGCAGTAGTGCGCTAGAGTGCAGGATGCGCATGCGCTCCAGCTTGTTTTGCGCTATCCATATTGCGTGCGCACTGTTTTAGTATATTTTTTTCGTTTTTTTGCTCCTGTTAGTTGGGATATGCAGGGGATGTGGAGTTGACAGAAATGCTCCAGAGAGGCGGTTAGTCGCTTTCGCTTCGAAGGCAAGGTATATGGTCGAGAGCGTTAGTGGAGGCCGGTGCTTCGCAGCCTTCGGAACAAAAGAGAGCGCTCAGTCACGCAGATGCCTAAGGCGAAATACCCATAGCGTGGCGAGGTGGGAAAACAGACCACCTTCTCTCTGGAAATCGAGCTAAGGAAGGCAGGCGCGGATGTAAACGCGTGCGCTGACCTGCGCAGACAGACCAAAGGAGAGAGAGCGGAGCGAGTTCCATAGCTGCTATCCGAAGGCTGAGACTGGAACTGCTCTGGGAATGTAAGAAATTAAAGAGAAAGCTGTACAAAAGAAAAAAATTCCAGCAGATGATATGCGCTACAAAAGAATCAGCATACGCACAAGCACCAACATTCGCAAAGACCATAAAAAAATCATCAGAAAGCTCAGGTTCCCGGGAAGTGCGCGGACAAATCACGCACTGGAAGAAGCTGCGTTATCCACCATATACCTATTTTCGGAGTAGGAGCTGGCAGCCTCGAGCCTAAGAAGAGCTATCTCCCAGCCATCCAAAAATCTTCATCCCGGCTGAGAGGTAATGAATTTCGAAATTATTATATTAGAACTATTGAGTGCAGTTGTGCGCAGGTGATAGAGCAGTGCGAGTTGAGCAATTGTGCATTCGCGCCAGAGTGCAAGACTGTGCGCTAGACTCCAGAAGAGGTAATTGTATCCGCGCTTCAGTGCTTGTTCGGGACGAACAAGGGGCAAGTGTGGGGGGTTTGATAGAGGCTATTTGTACGCATTATTTAGATCATAACCCTATGCTTGTTTGCAATATTTTATGAGCAAGATTACTCGTTTCTAGTGTTTTTGTATTGCAGGGCAAAACGAGTCCTTGAGTCGGATACGCGCTAACAGGTAGCGTTCTAGGAGTGAAAAATCCGCCTGCGGAGCTAGCAGCACAAACAGGAGAGAAGATGGCGAGAGTCAGTAGCGGTGCGCTAGCCGATGCTCTAGCCGATGCCGTGCGCCAGGCGCGGAGTCCAGTGACCAGATTTGGAAGTTGCCAAGAAGAGCCTCTTGAGCAGTATATAAAGGGGAAGAGGTCTAGGGTTTGAGATATATATATGCATACTGAATCAGAGTCAGCACTCTGAGTTCATCAGAGGCACACCAAGGAGGCACTGCGCAACAATCTGGAAAACACACGGACTTGTTGAGAGGACTTGCGCCAGCCGACTGCGCCAGCCGAGAGACATACTGCACGCGCTGTTTGCTACTTGTTTCTCAGTTATTATTTTACTATTCTATGATGTTTATCACTAGCATGTCTAGCTAAACTCTTAGTGTTGGTCGGGCATGAATCTATGATGTATTTCCTTTGAGACTTGAGCTTAATGCATAGTTTACTTACTTGTATTAATTCTATGCATACGGAGACAGCTAGTTGCATGAGTAGGGGAAGCCTTGAACCGCAATCTTACTTGTGTTGCTTGCTTGTCATATGTTAAACTAGTTGATAGCTTTACGGTGACAACTAGGAGTAACGGGCTAGGGTAATCAGTTGCTACTTTGAACGGATTCGCAGCTGTTTTAGTCTATGTTCTAAGGATTAATAGCACATGAACTTTGAACGGAACATGCGCACGTGTTAGAAAGCCTTGACCGGACACTAACCCAAGTAAACCGAAAACTATAGACGTTTAGAGTCGATGATAAGGAATGCACTCATAGAGGATTGTCTGCCCAATACTTCTCATAGTCATAGTATTTAATCTCTACTGCTTGCGCACGTCTAGTGCAAATTCGTGCGTTACGCTAGCTACTGTCTACTTGCGCATCGCGCACCCCCAATCTCTCACATAACCCCCCTTTTTATAAGTATAGACAACAGGTTAAAGACTGAACTACTTGCTCCCTGTGGAGATCGACCCTTACTTAACCGCTGTACTGGTGGAAGAGGAAGGATTATATTTGACGCGCACAACGACACGCGGATCACCGATCGAACCTCTCCAAGAGCGCTGCACACTCTAGACAACTCCCCCTCACTCAGTGACCACCTGCCAGTAGTGAGTACTGCCGCACGACACTCGACCGAGCCTTCCACCCGTCAGTTCTTCCGCGGCTCCCCTTGATTAACCAACAAGCTCCCTAGCTCTGAATTGGCTTCCAGATCAAGTACAAATCAGACTCTGCAAGTCCTGATTCTCTTCTGCAACACTCACCTCAGCTCTGCGCTCAACGCTCTGCTCTTGGGTGATGATCGAAGTAAACTCCCGTCGCACACCACAAATTGCTCTCCGTGAATTCTGTGTATGCACTCATGTGTCCCTCAGCTTCGATCAACCTCTTCAGCCCTGAACATCTTCTGCTTAAATAGCAGCTCCACTTTAAGCAATTCCCAGGTTTAGGCAATTGACCCACAAGATCAATTATCTCCTAAAATCTAGGAGATTAGATTTGATTATAAACTCCAATGCAAATCTCCTTCTCTGACAAGTAAACCTTGCTGGAAAATACTCCATAGCATTTTAGAAATTCTTCTGATGAACTCCATAGCAATCCCAGCGCTTCTAGACACGCCCAGATTGCTGCTGCTTTTTGGCCAGTTGAAACAGCCAGTTGAACTAGCACCTGCTGCAGCATCCCCTGCTGCAGCTGCTGCTAGTTCACTTCTGCTTGGCTTGCTTGTTTATTTGAGCTGTAGCAGCTCCTTGTTCACTTATGCTGGTTTTGTCAAACACTGCCATACTTGCATCATCAGTCCGGGCTCACTCGGCGCAGATCAGCAAGTGTCCATCCTATGGCGCGCTGGTTCTTGCGCAGCACCTGCTGTAAGCGCACTTCCTGCTCCTCTTCTAATCCTTTCTTTATGATCACTGGCAGGGTGTCCTCATTTCCCAGGAATATGTACTTGAGGTGCTCTGGGAGTTGCTTCAGCTCGACCTTGGGTGCCTGTTCAATAGAGGGCAAGATTTTATTAGTAGTGCAAATATGAACTATATCGTGTACCTGTTTGGATTCTGGTTCAGCACTGCTCAGCTCGTCTTATTGCTCCTCCAACTCTGTCTGTGCCAGTGGCTCTGGTCCTACCGTTGCGCTTGCGCATTGCGCATCTGTGACTAAATCATCTAAGCTATCCATTGCGTGCACTGTGGCGTCCTCATGAGGATGCTGCATCCCCTTGAATATGTTGAAATGGATTTCTTCGCCATCCACCTCCATGGAGAGCGTGCCCCTCCATACGTCTATCTTCGTGCGCGCGGTCATCAGAAAAGGTCTGCCCAGTAGGATCTGTGCACTGCTGGTGCTTGATTCTCCCTCCATTTCTAGTACATAGAAATCTGCTGGGAACACCAGCTCTCCTACTCGCACAAGAACATCCTCTATCATGCCTGCAGGTTGTTTGCACGATCGATCCGCTAGCTGAATGGTGAGACCTGCAGGTTTTAGTGGTCCAAGGCGCAATGTCGCATATAGGGAATAGGGTAACAAATTGATGGATGCGCCTAAATCAATCATGCAGTTGCTCACTGTGGTCTTACCTAAAGTGCATGGGATAGTGAATGTACCTGGGTCTCGGCACTTAGGTGGTACCTTATGTTGCACGATCGCTGAGGCCTGCGCATTTAGCATTACCTGTGCGCACTCGCCTTTCCTTTGCTTGTTTGTGCACAGCTCCTTTAAAAACTTGGCGTACCTAGGGATCTGCCGAACTGCTTCAATAAGGGGAATGTTTATTTCCACCTTACTGAATAACTCGTATAGCTCCTTATCCAGCGCTTCCTTCCTGGCCGATGGTGCCTGCACAGGGAAAGGTGCAGTTATATTAGTACCATTCTTGCTCCTTATCCAGCGCTTCCTTCCTAGCCGATGGTTGCGCATTCTGCTCTGCCGGATCCGGGACTTGCCCAGCTGGTTGCGCGGGTGCCTTCGCAGTCTGCTCTCTTCCTATCGTGCGCCCAGTCCTCAGTGTTACTGCATTGACTCCTCCTTTGGGGTTCTGAATCACTTGCGAAGGCAGGTTGCCATCGCTCTTCTTTAGCTCATACACTGTGGTAGCGATCTGTGATAGCTGCTTTTCAATGGACTCGAACCTCTTGTCATACTTCTCATCATTTTTGCGCACTATGTCTGCTAGCTGCCCCACGATATCTTCCAAAGATCGCCTCGGTTGCTGGTTGTTGTGCGCTGGTGCGTCAGTGCGGTGATGCGGTGGATTGTAGGGCGCAGCTTGTTGCGTCTGCTGTGGCGCGCGCTGATCCGTGGACTGCCTCTGGAAATTGTTTTCCTCCTTCCATCTGAATCCATTTGCGGCTAGTCCAAAATGCGGCTGATTCTGCCTCTGTGGTCCTCTGTTATCCCATCCTCCAAGAGCATTGACATCTCCAGATTCCTCAAAAAGCGTGGGACATTCATCAGTCTTGTGCTTGGTGGACCTGCAGAATTCACATACCTTTGGCGCAACTGGTTGTGCGCTTTGCGCACTCATCAACTTCTGCAGCATGGCCTTCATTTCCTTGATCTCAGCGCTTGTTTCTACCTGATGCACAGAACGAGCACGACTATTTTCAAGTGTTAGCTGATGTCTTACCTGCCCAGCAGAGTCTTCGATCAGCTGCCACGCGTCTTCTGGATACATGTTGCAAATGTCGTCTCCTGCGCATTCGTTCAATAACCTCAGCTCCATGGGCAGCAGCCCATTCAGGAAGTTCTCTATCAGCACATTCTGGGGTAGGCCATGATTGTAGCAGTTGGCCTCTAGCTCCCTGAAACGCTCGTAATACTCTGACAGTGACTCCCCTGCGCTCTGCCTTGGCGAGGCCAGTTCTCTCCTGAGTAGCGCGATCTTTGCTGCGGGATAAAATTTGTCCAAGAACTTCTTCTGCAGCTGCTCCCATGTGTGAATGGATCCTGCTGGTAAGTTCATCAACCAATATCTGGTTGTGTCACACAGTGAAAATGGGAATGCCTTCATTTTCAGCGCCTCATTGCTCTCCCCTTCGGTCTTCATGTTCTCGCATATGACTAGGAACTCTCGCACATGCTTGACTGGATTTTCGTTGTTCATCCCGTGGAACTTGGGCATGTGATGAATGAGCGAGCTTCTTAGTTCAAAATGTCCGTCTGGCGGAAGCACGATGCACCATGGCTGGTTAACAGTGAGTGGGGCTGACATTTCGCGCACCGTTCTGCGTCGTGCAGCTTGTCGCGCGGGTGGCGCATTATATACTTCAGCTGCCATCCTTGCTTCAACCTCGCCTGCACTTCCTCTCGGAACAGGGTTGCCAGGTTATGTGCTCTTGCTTCCTCTGGGGTTCTGTCCCCTAAGTTGTCTCCAACGACACTGTTATCCTCCATGACCTGTTCTAAATCTCAAAGAAAATGAAATTAAAAGATAACTAATGCTGCTGCGTCTGTCAGTGCGCAACTAGAATCTGCGCAGCGCAACTGTTTCAAGGTTGCGCAGGCTAATGGTGATTGCGCGCTGTCAGAAACAACAACGAAAAAAAACAAAACAAACTGAAATAACTAGTTACTAAAAAGGAAAAAACGTAAACTAGCTAAAACTTAGCTGTGTTGCTCCCCAGCAACGGCGCCAAAATTTGATCGCGCGTCGTTGTACGCGTCAAATTAATCCTTCCTCTTCCACTAGTACAGCGGTTAAGTAAGGGTCGATCTCCACAGGGAGCAAGCAGTTCAGTTTTAACTAGTGACCTACACTTACGAAAGCTGGGGGTGTGAGTGATTGGGGTTGCGCTATGCGCGAGTAAACAGTCGTAAACGCAGGAGTTTGCACTAGACATGCGCAGGCAGTAGAGATTAAGTATTATGACTATGAGAAGTATCGGCGCAGACAATCCTCTATGAGCGCATTCCTTATCATCGACTCTAAATGTCTATAGTTTGGTTTGCTAATGTTAGTGTCCGATCAAGGCTTCCTAACATGTGCGCATGTTCCGATCAAAGTTCATGAACTATTAATTCTTGCACTAGACTAAACAACTACGAATCCGATCAAGGTAGTAATTTCCTATCCTAGCGCGTTACTCCTAGTTGGCACCGTCAGGCTATTCAACTAGTTTAACATACAACAACAAGCAACAAGAGTAAGATTGCGGTTCAAGGCTTCCCCTACTCATGTAACAAGCTGCCAACAATGTGCACAGAATTAATATAAGCAAGCAAGCTATGCATTAAGCGCAAGTCTCAAAGGAAATACTCATAGATTCATGCCCAACCGATATTAAGCGTTTAGCTAGACATGCTAGTGGTAAACATCATAGAAACAGCAAATAATAACTAAGGTGTCCAAGAAAACAATAGCAAATAGTGCGTGCAGGTTGCAGTCTTGGCTGGCGCAGTCGGCTAGCGCAGAGCCTCTCAGCAAGCTCGTGTGTTTTCCAGTTCTGCTGCGCAGTGCCTCCTTGGTGTACGAATCGTGAATTTGTGATGATCTATGAATGAATGCCCAAACCCTAGCCTTCTTCTTCTTTATATACTGCTCAGAGGCTCATCCTTGGCAACTTCCAAATCTGGTGGTGTCAGGATTTGGAAACACCACCATCTGCGCCTGGCGCACGGCATACTGCTTAGCGCAATCGGTTAGCGCACCGTGGTCGACTCTGCCAATTCTTCTGTTTGCGCCGCTAGCTCCGCAGGCTGTGTGATGCGCGTCCTAAACGCTGCCTGTTAGCGCGTATCCGACTTAGGCCCTTGTTTTGCCCTGCAATACAAAAACACTGGAAACCAGTAATCTTGTACGCAAAATATCGCAAACAAGCATAGGGTTATGATCTAAATAATGCGTATAAATAGGCTCTATCAAGGAGCCCCAAGTTCTTTTCTCTTCTTCGCTATCCGTTTCTCTACCTGTTTCGGGACTTCCTTACGAACAATCCATTCTTTCGTCTTTATGTCTATCATGTGCATCTTGCGAAGCCCCTCAATGTCAAGCACCTTCTTGGGCAGAGGCGTGCCTCAGTCCAAAGTGAAGCCTAAGTGCTTCGCGAGAAGCGTAATAAATGGTCCCCCACCTAAGTTACGCCCCTTGTATTGGGGATTCTGATAAGAGTCGAACTGGAGAGTTAAAGCGTGGACAATGCAAACCGGCCAACCAGAACGAATTTGAAGCAGGAGATCTATATCTGCGTTGTTCACATACCGGCCACCATCTTTGCGGATGTGAATAGATGTTGCAATAAAACGATAGATCAGCCGCCAAACTGGGGACTGAATCATCGATGCTGGCTGAGGTGGGGTGAAGAAAATGTCCTGCCCAGTAATTGCCTTCCAGAACTTGTACCGTTCGCTTTCCCTGAATATCGTATATTCCCCATACTTAGTGCACTCAAATGCCTTTCTGATATCAATGGCTGGCATGTCAAAGGTCTAGCCGCCCAAACGGAAGTTCCAAAAATGCACAAAGTGCTCCCTCTTGCCTTTGCAATTTGAATCATATCGACCATCTTCCCAAGTCGCTGAAAACGAGGCCATAAATTTCGTAACCAGCCTCGGGTAAGTACCCGGATCACTCATCAAGATATAGTGAAGATCACTAACACTTAGATAATCACAAATTTCATCCAAGATTTTAAGCTCATGTAGTGTGGTACGATCCGGGTAAGTGGGAGCTAGTACCTCATAGCTGTTGTGCTGCGCTCTGAGCATCGACAGCCTAAAAATTTCCACTAAAAGGAAAGGGTGTCCTTGCCCTTTCTGCGCTCGAATGTGGGCGATGACTAAGCTGGTTCGTGCACGGGATGATTCTCCCACGGGTCTGAATTCCTCGGAGGATGATGATGAGGATGTACTGGCTGGAGACGGCTGGGGGAGGAGCGAAAGACAATGCCGTTAGCAGCTCGCCTCGGCTTTGGCTTGGTTTTGGCTGGGGCTTTAGGTTTAGCAAGTCCCTTCCCTTTCTGAGCTGCGGATAGTTTCTTGGTGGGCGGCTGTGTTGGTTTCCCAGCTGTGTTCGTATTGGTGCGAGCCATGGGAGCAGGGTAGGTAGAGAGTGATTCGGCTGGATTAGAGCTGAGTCGGGCACGGGCGAAGCGGTAGAGCGAGTGTTTTGGGCGAAGCGGGACGCGTGCGGTTAGGTCGGACGGAGGCTGCGTTTTAGGGTTCGCTCGGGAGGGAAATGCTGGCGACGGAAGGCTAGGACGGAGGGAAGGAGACTGGCGACGGACGGGGTCGGACGGAGTGGGAGAGATTATTGGGTTCGCGGTTCGGAAGAAAAATGAGAGTAAACAAAGGCTGATTCGGGATATAAGCCCGAATAAAATTTGATTCGGGCAAGGGTGAGTGAAGGGTTGTTGCCCAAATCAGACTTGATTCGGCCGAATCATTTACTCAGTGCTGCTTTGAGGATGCACAAATCAACTGATTCGCGGACCCCCTATCCGATTCAAAACTGGTTCGCAGACTTTGCCCGAATTGAAAGTGATTCGGGGTGGCTAAAAGTGATTCGCCCGAATCATTTACTCAGTGCTGTCTTGAAAAGTTTCAGGCTGCACGAGTCAACTGATTCGGACAAGCCAGAAAACTGATTCGGCCGAATCAACTACTGTGTGTTAACAACCATTCTGCATAAAATTTTCACAGAACTGCACCAGATTCCACAATCACTTCAATATCCTAATACTCACTCAAAACACCCACACTTAAATATTTCTACACATTAAACCAAAGGGGTAATTCGAGTGCACTCAAACACAAATTGCGATCCATTATATCTAATCACTGTCCTTGGCGCACCGAACCTTGGAAATATTATTTTGGTGAAAAGTCTCTTTACCACATTAGCATTACAAGAAGGAGCAGCGACGGAATGCAGCCATTTGGAGACATAATCCACGGCAATCAAAATATATTTGTTCCCATTTAATGATGGGAACAGTCCCATAAAGTCTATCTCCCAAACATCAAATATTTCAACTTCAAGGATTCCCTTCTGCGGCATCTCGCCAAGCTTAGAAATATTTCCCGTACGTTGGCATGAGTCACAAGATTTTACAAATTCATACGCGTTCTTAGACAACGTAGGCCAATAAAAATCGCATTGTAGAACCTTCGCGGCTGTTTTGGAACTAGAGCCATGTCCACCATATAGGGAAGAGTGGCAGCTTCGCAAAATACCCTTTTGATCATCTTCCGCAATGCATGACCGGTATAACTAATCAGCGCATAGCCTATAAAGAAATGGCTCATCCCAATCATAACGGTTCTCGTCATGGAGAAATTTCTTCTTTTGATTGTGATTTGCCCCTTCCGGTAGAATACCACAAGCAAGAAAATTTACGAAATCAGCATACCAAGGGGCTTGCGTCGTCTCAATGCTCAGCAAATATTCGCCAATAAAAGAGTCTTCAATCGGCACACTCTTGGCATCATCACCACTGATTTGCTCAAGCCTCGATAGGTGATCCGCAACCACATTTTCCACTCCTTTCTTATCTTTAATTTCGACATCAAACTCTTGTAAAAGGAGAATTCAGCGGATTAGTCTCGGCTTTGCCTCCTTCTTTGCCACAAGATATTTGATCGCTGCATGGTCAGTGTAGACAATTGTTTTGGACCCGATCAAGTATTGTCTGAATTTCTCGAAGGCATAAACAATAGCAAGCATCTCTTTTTCTGTGGTCGAATAATTTTCTTGTGTAGAGTCAAGGGCTTTACTCACGTAATAAATCACGTGCAAGCGCTTGTCGACCCTTTGACCCAATAGCGCTCCAATAGCGCTATCACTAGCGTCACACATTAGTTCAAATGGAATTTCCCAATTCGGTGGTTGAATTATCGGGGCGGACACCAAAGCTGTCTTTAGCGTTTGAAACCCTTGATGGCACGGTTCATCGAAATTAAATTCTACCAAATTACATAGCAGATTTGTAAGAGGTTTAGCAATTTTCGAAAAGTCCTTGATGAACCTCCTATAAAATCCAGCGTGCCCGAGGAAACTCCTTATTCCTTTCACATCTCTCGGCGGTGGCAGCTTCTCAATAACATCAATTTTGGCCCTATCGACCTCAATTCCTCTTTTTGACACAAGGTGACCCGACACAATGCCTTCTTTGACCATAAAATGGCATTTCTCCCAATTTAGTACTAGGTCCATCTCAATACACCTAGCCAACACACGAGACAAATTTGTGAGACAATCATCAAATGAGTAGTCATGCAAAGAAAAGTCGTCCATAAATACTTCCATAGAAGTCTCTAAAAACTCAGCAAAAATGGACATCATACAACGTTGAAAAGTTTCTGGTGCATTACAAAGACCAAAGGGCATCCTCCTATAAGCGAATGTGCCGTAGGGGAAAGTAAACATGGTCTTTTCTTGGTCGTCGGGGTGGATATGAATTTGGAAGAAACCACTATACCCATCAAGAAAACAGAAATATTCATGCCCCGCTAGACTTTCTACCATTTGATCTATAAAGGGGATGGAAAAGTGATCCTTCTTAGTGGCTGAATTTAACTTCCTATAGTCTACGCACATTCTCCACCCCATGACCGTTCGCGTAGGTATCAACTCATTCTTCTCATTTCTAACCACGGTGAGCCCGCCTTTTTTAGGCACCACATGAATTGGGCTCACCCACTCGGAATCCGGGACAGCATAAATAATCCCTGCATTTCGCAACTTCGTGACTTCCTTCAACACAACTTCTCCTAACTTAGGATTTAAACGCCTAAGGAACTCACGACTAGGCTTCACATTATCTTCTAAACGAATTTCATGCATGCACACATCGGGGTTAATCCCCTTCAAATCATCAATGGAGTGCCCAATGACACCTTTATATTCATGCAACACATTCATCAATTTAGAAGTTTCAACATCATTCAAAGAAGCTTCTACGATAACAGGTAAAGATTCATTTGGTCTCAACAATTCATACCTTAGATTCGGTGGAAGAGGTTTCAACCCCTCACCGAATTCCTTACCTTTTGGCGCCTCATTTATTCCTTTCGCACCTCATTAACATCAGCGGGATCCTCATCAATTTCCATTATAGAGGTGAACGACGAGCTATTTTCCTCTTGTGCAAGCAACTCATACTCAAGGCTCGTTAGTTCACCAAGAGAGTCAAAAACATTATACGCATCATATGATTCAATCAAGTGACAATCCATAGAGTTACTAGGTGTCCTAAGCATGCTTTTCAAATCGAATTTGATCTTTTCACTACCAAAATTTAGTTCGATTGTACCTTTTCTGCAATCTATAATAGCCTTAACTGTGTTCAAAAATGGTCTACCTAGAATTATGGGGATTTCCTTATCTTCATCCATGTCTAACACGTAAAAATCAACTGGAACATAAAATTGTCCAACCTTAATGGGAACGTCTTCTAGGATACCCTTAGATGCCCGAGAAGAACGATCCGCTAATCTCAAATTAATCGTGTTTGGAGTCAATCCCCTCATATCTAGCTTAATAAAAAGTGAATAAGGCATTAAAGATATGCTAGCACCTAAATCACACAATGCACTAACTATGCTAATTTCTCCAATAGAAATAGGAATAGAAAATGACCCATGATCGCTGAGCTTCCTAGGCATGGCACGCTGAATTATCGCACTACACTTTGCGTCTAAGGCCACATGGTCTAAATCATGCATTCCCTTCTATGAGACATAATATCTTTCAAAAATTAAGCATAGGTAGGCATTTGAGTGAGTACCTCGGTAAATGGCAAAGTCACTTGCAGCTTTTTCAGCATCTCCGCGAAGCGCTTGAAATGCGCATCCTCCTTCTTCTTTTTCAGCCTTTGAGGGAAAGGAATCGGCGGCACATAAGGTGCTGGCTCCTGCGGCTTTTCCTTCTCCCGTTTATCACTTGAATTCTACGGAAAAGACTCTTCTTCGACAGCTTCATCTGCTGCCTTTCCCACTTTGGCCTTTGGCTGGGGCTCCTCTAGAACTCTCCCACTCTTGAGTGTAATTACGTTGATCGTCTCGGAGGAGTTCACATCGGGTTGCGAGGGCAGCTTCCCTTGATATTTCAAAGACGAGCCAGCTTGTTGCGCAATCTGCGTTTCGAGCATCTTATTGTGCGCTTGCAATTGATCTAGACTCAGAAGAATAAGCTGGTTGTCTTTTTGCTGTTGGGCTTGAGTCGTGGCTAACTGGGCAACAATAGAAATCAGGGACGGCTCCTCGTTGCTTTGTTTCTCTTCGTGTCTATGGTGCGTTCCCTGATTTTGATGGCTAAAATTGTTTGGCCTTTGGTAATTTCTGCTTTGATAATTATTCCTCGGCTGATATGTGTTGGAGGGAGGTCCTTGATTCTGATTTCTTGGAACAAATCCTGGTGGCGCTGGTTTGGGCTCTATATTCAGCAGCGGTCTTCTTGGAAAATTTGGATCTTC
Organism: Umbilicus rupestris; assembly: GCA_963678935.1. Lineage (NCBI taxonomy): Eukaryota > Viridiplantae > Streptophyta > Magnoliopsida > Saxifragales > Crassulaceae > Umbilicus > Umbilicus rupestris. The sequence goes on along the minus strand of OY787626.1, from coordinate 5,188,856 downwards.
ATGGAATCTCACATGGGCTGGAGACTTCCTTGGCTGATCACCACTAGCTTGCGGTGGCGCATATTCTCTCTCTTGATTTCGGACCAATTAATTCATATCCTCATACTCGTCCGCGTGTTTTGCGGTGCACGAGTCATCATTATGCGCCGGGCTAGAACAAACACCGCAAACTTGCTAGTTTTCTCTCATTTTGTTGAGGTTTAAATTTCCAATTGAAGCTGCCAAGGAATTCACCGTCTTTGCTAGGGAATTGAAATCTTCTTTCGTCACGGCTTTGGAGGTACGCTCCTTCCATTTCTTGTTTAGGTGGTTCCTTTCTCCACCCCATTTTGTCAATAATCTGGAATCCATCAGAGGCTCTGAAGTCCATCATTGCTTCTCTGCTAGCTTGGTCCATATGGTTTCTCACGCTTTATCCATTCCATCATAGAAGCTTTGCATGAGCTGCCATTTGCTGAATCCGTGATGCATGCAATCTCTTTGTAGCTCTTTGAAGCGCTCATATGCCTCATGAAAATTCTCGTCATCTTGTTGTGTGAATTGACATATTCTATCCCGGATTTTCTTAGTCTTTGTCGGTGGAAAAAAATTGAATTAGGAAGGCTTGGGCAAGTTGTTCCCATGTGTGGAAGGTATTCGGCTCGTGACTCATTAGCCAATCCTTGGCTTTTCTGCTTAGCGAAAATGGAAATATCTTCATATATATGGCCTCCGGTCTGATCCCCTGTGTTAAGGTAATGGCATCCTTGACAAAACTTGAGCAAGAAGTTGCTACAGCATCCTGCGAAGATTGAAGCTGGAGCTTCTTCAAAAGACTGACAAAACAACAATGAGCAAGAAGTTGGTACACCATCCGATGACAGCAGAAACTATCTGAAGACACCACTTGAGAAGAAGTCAGAAGACAAGCTAGGGATAGCTTGAGTCCTTGAATTGGGATGAATCCTAAAGAAGCTGAGGAAGCTGCTAAAGAAGGAGTCTGAAGACGAGATGAGGATTGCCCAAGATCAGAAGGATCTTTGGAGTTTGTCAAAATGCCAAGGGGGAGATTGTTAATGTATATGACATCATTGACAAACTCCTACAAGGTGCACAAGAGTCTGCTACAGCAAACGTGTGAAGCTTCCAGAATGACCAAGCAGAGTGCACAAGGCATTGCTACAGCAACCTGTGTAGTAGAGAGCTGTAGCATCCTAAATAGCAGATTTTCGTGTGAAGTACAAGCTGCCCAGAATTAAGGAGAAGAGCAATGGAAGCCTTCTAAATGCAATTCCCACAGTCAATAGCATGCCGATTGACTTGGACCAGCCCAAAGAACGTACGGAGGGTTGCCTGCATCGCAACAGGTTGGTAGAGTATCGTGAAGATAGAGAGCAAGATGATGCAGCTGCCCGTGTGAAGACAACTGCTGGTGCAAAACCAGCCATAGTGAACAAGCAGTTGCTATAACAAGAGCTGTAGCAGCAGTATTGGCGAAAAGAATAATCTGCCCAGATATGATCTTGGAGGAGCTTCTAAATATTCAAAGAGAATATTCCAGTGAAGATTTGTTTGGAGAAGATTAGATTTGCAAATCAAATCTAATCTCCTACAAATTAGGAGATAAGATCTTGATGAGATCTTTAAGGAATCTAGGAGAGCTTTTTGGAAGGCTTCCTAAATTTGATATTGATGGAGCATGGAGTTCCTATTTAAAGGAGGCTGGGCAGAGCAACAAAGAAATCATCCAAGATAGATTCCAAGCGCAAAGATTGGATCACCACCGAGAGTAGAGCGTGAGCGCAGAGCTGAGTGGTTAGAGAAAAGGCTGATCGAAGAAGAGTGCAGAGAGCGAGAACACACACAGAGTTCCGAGAGAGTATTTTTAGTGTGCGAACGAGATCTTCGATTATCATCGAGAGCAGAGCATGAGCGCAGAGCTGTGGGGACAGAAGCAGAATGTGATCAGGACGTGCGTAGTCTGATCCAAGCTTGATCTGGAAGCCAATTCAGAGCAGAGTGTGCTTGTTGGTTGATCAAGGGCAGCCGCGGAAGAACTGACGAGTAAGTGATTCGGTCGAGTGTCTGGGCGGCAGTGCTCGCTAGTGACAGGAGGTCACTGAGTGAGGGGGAGTATTCCAGAGTGTGCAGTGCTCGTGGAATTATTCGAACAGCTCAGCGGAAGGCTTTGGAGCGACGCGGACAATTTGTGCATCAGCTGTGTGCTACAACAGATGCTATAGCAACCCTGCAGTATCTGAGTTTTTAGTAGAATAGGCTAAGTTCGAGATAACCGTAGCTATTCTAGATTGATATCAGTAGAGGGTGTGCAGACACAAGTCAGAGCCTGTTCTGATTGTGTTCGAGGATCCACCTAAGGTTGAGTAGCATAGGTTGCGTGGAGTTGTAACCGTGTGTACTTTCAGACCTTTGAGATTAGTGGATTGATGACTGAGAATAGTCCTCCCCAGACGTAGGCAATTGGCCGAACTGGGTGAACAAACATCTGTCCTTGTTCATTCTTGCTGAAGCAATTTACTGGTGAACAAGAGTGTGCTGTAGCAACTGCTTGTTCACAAATCTGTTTATCAGAGCCTCTGCGAATTTCACCCTGCACTTTGTAAGTGCGATAATTCTGTGAATTGTGCTAAATGCTCATTAGGGTTTCCATACCCTTCAAATTGATTCGCGGCTACCATGTGGAGAAGCGCCGATTTTATTTCGAATTTCTTATCGTCACCCTCTTCTAAATAAATGGGTGATCCGTGATGTCCAATGGTCGGGGCAATATATTCCCCAACCGGTCTCTCATCGTCCTCTTGTGGACGTGCGGCATTCCCTAGCGTCCTCAGATTCGGTTGATCTGTAATTCTTCCTGGTTGTTGGTCCATATTCTCCATTATTTGTTGATCAATTTGAATTTGAGGAAGGGGGTATCAAAATTTGGTGTTGACGCGGAAGCTTGTTCTTGTGCCTTTTTCGTGCGCGATCGAGTATGCATTCAAACACCTACCAAGCCATCGAAGAAAGCGTTAGTAAGTGTGAACTTAAATTATAGTAGGCAAGAATAGCACGCAAACACGCAATCACGATCAACAAAGTAAAGAAAAATAAAGTAGACTAACTAAAGCAATACTAAATAGCTAACTAGTCTAATGACTAATCCCCGGCAACGACGCCATTTTGAAACAATGTGGTTATTGTGGTAGTAAAAATACTAGTCCAATCACGGTGTTCAAATAATATTTATATCTGAGTGACCTCGAGTTGAACCCAAGAGAAAAGCCTAGATTAGTCTAAAGCTAGCTAGTAATGTCTAATGCAAGTCTGCTAAATAAAAGGGGGCATAACACGGTAAGAGATGTGTTATTCTCTTTTTTAGGGAGGCTAGCCTGGGGCCTAGACTAGATGTGGCTGGCCTTCTCACTGGAGGAGAGAAGCCAGCGGACATTTTAGTACCTACGTGGGATGCGGGTAGAGATCTTTGTGTGGATGTGTCCATTGTCTCTCCCTTTGTGGGGGGAGGGGTAGAGCTGGAGTCAGGGGAGGCAGCTAGGAGGGCAGAGGAGAGGAAGATCTCTAAGTACGAGGCTGGCTGTTCAGACAGTGGGCTTATTTTCGTACCTTTCATCATGGAGTCTTTAGGAGGTTTTGGAGTGAGGGCGGATCAGCTGATCAGGACGGTGGCGGCGAGGTGGGCAGAGGCCAAGGGTTTCGAGCCACCGGCAGCGCTCTCTATTTTGAGGCATAAATTATTATTCACCTCACAGAAGGCATTGGATGACGGATTTTTATTAAGGAACGACTACAACTAGATGATCCGACTTGTCCGTCATTTCCTCTTTTATTTGGAATTCTCATTTGTAATTGCCTCAGATTGAGTTATAAGAATATATATATATATATATATATTTAAGGGTCTTATTAAGAGGCTTATAGCTGATGACCAATCTTGGTACAGCCTTCTTCTGTTCACCATGTTTATTAACATAAAAGGTCGTGCAACACCACGATGATTTAGAGGGACTAATAATTTTTTTGCTAACTAAGGCATCAATCTCCTTTTTACAAATATCAAGGTAATCTTTATTCATTTGACAAGGCCTTGCCTTGGTTGGGATTTTGTCTTCGCTGGAGTTTTCTTCATAGGGAAGAGAAACAATATGTTTCTTCCTTTCCCAGAAGGCATTCGGGACCTCTGTAATAAATTCGTTAGTCAAAAGTTTAATTTTACCCCTTAATTTAGGATTTTGGAGCTTCTCATCAATGGTGAGGATGCTAAGCTCTTGTTTAAGGAAGTTAAGTTGATTTTCCTATTTGGAGATTGAGTTATAAATCTCCTGAAGGGCTTTGGTAAGAGGTTCCGCCCTGAATTTAAGGAAAATGTCCTTTCCTTCGAATGTCCCTGTGATACCATCGGTATCAATTCTTTTAATAGGATAGATCTTTGTAAGAAAGGGGGTTCGAAGAATAACTTGGTTAGTAATATCCTTAGCTAAATGGAAACTTGTCTGTATACAGACATGGTTAATGCAAATTTTTGCTCTAGGTAGCTTAAAATTAATATCAAGCTTATTTCCTTCTGCATGAAAGAGGATATGAGTGGTTTTATGGAAATACCTAGGAGGTATAAGACGTTCCTGAATAACATTAAGGTGAGCTCCACTATCAACAAGAGCAATGAATTCTTTAGAATAGTAGTTCTCAATAAGTAAAGTAATTTTGATGTGCCATTTCTGAGTTATGAACATCTCTGAAGTAGAAATAAAATGTTGCTTAGATTCAATCCTGTCAAGCTCTTGGCCATAGGTAATAATATCCGAAGTAGAAGTCATAACTTCTTTTCCATTCTCAATTTTTGAAATTCTTTGGTCAAGCCTTTTATTTTATTTTCTGAGTTCTAGAATTTCTTTTTTAAGATTGGTAATTTCAATGGTTAGATCGTAGGTCGTTGTCGGACTTTCAGTTCCTTTCTTATCTCCAATTCTTTTATAAACTTCTGCCATGACATATGGGTCTGTAGAATGGACCAGAGATAAATTCTCTTTAGTTTCCTAAGATTTAGAGGTATCTGAGATATCTTTAAGCCGATCTATTATTTTAGATCTAAGCATAGGATCTTTAATGACTCTTAGGAGTTCTATAGCACTTTTGTTATCTAAAACAGTAATTCTAAAATTCTGAAATTGAGCTTGAACCTTATAAATTTGTTCATCATCCAAATCATTACTTTGATATTTATTCAGACAAGGTTGTCCAAGAATGCTCGCATTTTGAATTTGAATCTGCAGAAAGTTTCTCATCTCTAAGGGCTCTAAGATCTTTACTAATTGAATATGATTCTGTGTGAATCTTCAGAGTTAAGAAGGATTTTTGAAAGAATCTCTTTCATTTTTTCATCCTCATTAAGTTTATTAATCTTTTTTTTTATCAAACACATGCGGGCATAGTGGCCTTTTTTGCCACATTTTCTGGAAACTAGAAATTTATTTCTATCCCATTTTTTTTATTCTCCCTTGCATCTTTGCGTTGTATCTTATCCTCCTTTTTCTTTGTAGAATATTTTCTTTCTCTTATAATCTGATTTATGACAAGGTATTTACTGTTTGGCTGCTCTCCTAGTCTTACTAGGTGATGGTTTATCAATAGATTGGTCACATAATTGTCCTAGTTGTTGTTTTTCTATTAAATTTTGTCTCTTCATTTGTTGGTTTTTACTTGATTTCATTACAAAAGGAAATCCCTTCTTGAGTACAAACTCCAATTAGTCTGCCATAAAGTATAAGTCTCAGACGAGATATGGTCCGTATTTTGTCCAAGGATTCTCCCTATTCTCTCAGCAAATAAACTGGGTAATTTTGACTTCCAATGGGTGCTATTACACTCCGGGAGTTCCATAACGCTACTAAGAAAAGTGTCTTTGTACCATCTAAAGTCTGTTAGCGTTTTACACCTTAAGTTTTGTAACAATGTTCTAACATTTTCACTATTTTTGGTATATCTACCTGTAAAGTGTTCAATGATGTTAATGACTAAGGTGTAGACAGCATCTTCCCTTATTTCATTATTTTCCAGTTTGATAGTACTAAGGATGCTTAGTTTGTCTTCTTGAGACAAGTAGTTATCCCACCATCTTTTAAGCTGGCCTGTGAATCCTGATACTATCATATTAGTTATGCTCTTATCTGTATTACTATTTTTTTAATATAAATTATTGAATACATTAACATTCTATGAATAGTGTTGTGAATCTGTTGATGAGCAAAACCATCTATGTTCCATTCATAAATGTTACTACCACTATAACTGTTTGAAATAATATCATTAGATTCTTCTATAAGTACATCAACCAGAGTTGGTCTAGGGTAGTATTATTTACTTGTTATAGGCTTATCTGCCCATTTATGGATCTTATTAATATGGTCTGCATAAACCTGTTTATGATTAGGTTCATTTATAAGCTCTTCTCTAAGCTTATTATCTAACGTATTAAGTTTAAGATTTTTAAAACTGCTCTGTTAGAAGTCTTCTAACTCCCTGATGGGTCTTAGCTTGAATCCTGTTATCTCAGGAGGAGGTTGGAGGCTTGGAGTAGCAGAAACTGTGTCTTTAAACATAGGACTTTCTTCCTATTTTTCTGTAAGGGTATTATAAATTTGGTATATTCTATTCTAAAATGACAAAATTTGTTCTCCAATAATATTCAGATACAAGTTAGAATAATTATTTTGTTCAATGAGCTTATTAATTTGTTCGCATTAACATTCAATGTCTTGTCTTCAAGAAGTCTTGAGAAAGCAACGAAATTATGAATTTTATTATTTATTTCAATTTGTAAAGGTTGCTGAGGCGAGAAAACCTGGGAGATGATTCTTCCCGTAAAAAGCTTATAATTTCTTTCTAAAACAGAAACATATTGTTCCACATATGTAGTAACAAACGAGGGAACAAACAACATCAAATTGTTATTCTGAGAACAATTCTTATAAAATTTTGTGCTGATTTCTCTAAGCTCAGTTTGGGTAAAACTATCATATAACTAGACTCAAAATGATATCTATTGTTTTGTTTCAAATTCTAGCATATTAATTTTTTGTAGCCTGAGATCTAGGACTGAACTTAATGGTTGAACTAGACATAAATTATATTGAAAATTCCATCTCTGACTCTGTTATGACTGTCTATTCCTCTAACAATATTTTTTTGGTCAATTATTAACCAACCAACTTTTTCCGATTCTCTTATTTGAGAGGTAGATGCTCTAGAGGGATCTAAAGGTTTTTCGACTTTATAATCAAGAGGAGAGATATAAGCGTTCATTGAACTAGACCTTATGTGTCTAAGGACAGAGGGAATAGGAAAACTTTTCATACTTAAGTTATCAAGTTGAAGGTTAATAATTCTTTCCCGTGTTTGGATAGTATTAACTAAGTCATTATGTGGAATAGGCCGTAGGAAACTCTATTTCTTCCTACTTAATCCTTCTTCTAATAGTGATATTAGACATGTTAAAATTGGTTTCAATGATTATAGTTTCATTTACTTGTTTATCAACTATTCTGCACATGGGGTTTATAATAAATCCTATAGCATATTACTATAACTTATGTTCCTGGTTTATAATTACAACCAAGAGTTTTAACATTTAATGTTAACGAATCCAGAATGTTGATATCTGTTAAGGAAAGTTGTGAGTTAGGGTATACGTCAAAGTATACCAGGTCTTGAGCCAAACTAGCTTGAATGATCCCTATAAGGGATTGTTTCCAACTTAAGTTTCTTCTGTCTCTGAGAGCCGCTATAAAGCTCTTTGGTAATCCTTTTAAGGTTAATGGTTTGAAAGCAATTTGGACAAGTCCAATATGGATAAATTTGTGTGTATTTGTATATGTTAAAATAACTATTTCATCTAACAGATTAACTGTAAGTTCATCTGAGTTGAGAGGAATCGTTTCCTCTGTAGTCTTAACTATTTATTTTTAAACTAATTTTTCAAAAGTCCCTAAATTATAAATTAGACTTGGTTCAACTTTTGGAATCGTTCACTTATTAATTTCTTCAAGGTTATTAGGAATATCAATTTCTTCCTTAATGCTGTTTTTAATCGTGTGTCTTTTAAGAATGAAATTCATGTTTACAGAAGATGATATGTGAAAAACCTGAACTAATCATATAATAGTTCTATTCTAGTTCTGATACCATCATTTATAGAAGTTAGTCCAATTATGCAGGATAGTGACAGTTATAGAACCATTGTAATTAAGGCATCTTAGCCTTACTCGGATAATCTCTTGATTGCATCTACATAACTGAGGGTTTGTATTTATAGAAAAATCATGTTATTTGGTTATTTTTGTTGAAATGGTTATGATATGTTAGAAATCATGTTATTTGAAAAATACATATGACATGATATGATATGTATGTGTGCATATGATATGTTAGAAGTTCATGCTATTTGATAGGATGAACTTGATGGTTTATGTGAAAATTTTTGTTTTGTTGCTTGATTTTGGTTGAATTGTTTTTCATTTAATTGGTTTAATTGTTTTGTTGATTTGGTTGATTTGTTTCGTTTATTATGTGTAGGTGTTTGCGCTACAGTATACGGAGAAGCGGGATCATCCTAAGGTGCGCGTTAGCAGGCGGTGCACGTTAGCGAGAGAGGGCGCCCAGAGTCCGATTGGGTCGTGTAATACCTTGTTTCTAAGAGAGCGACGAGGCGGTCCAAAATCATCAGCTACGCTCATGAGCTGTGGACTTCTATGCCCATCTGGAGTGTTCTACTATTTTATTTTTAATTTTTAATGTTTTTAGATAGATTTCCTTATTTTCAAAATTAGATTTGGCTGGTTAGATTTTATGTTTCCTAATTACTGGGCTCTGTTTACTATATAAACAAAGCCAGGGTAGTAGGGAAAGACAATTTTGGAATTAATAAAATTTCAGAGTTCTTTTTATACAACTTCTGATTCGTGCCTAGGGTTCGAATTCAAGTGTCTGCATCCTTTTACCCACACTTCCCAATAAAGGGGCGCAAAGCCTGATTCATGATGCGCATAAAAGTGTTGGGTGCATTAGAGAGTTCTTTTCCCATGTCCTGACTCAGAGTCAGCAAGGCGAGGCTTCCTCCGAGTTCGTAGTTGAGGATGGGTTTCTGTTTTGTGGCATTCAGTTATGCATCCCAGATTGCAGCTTGCGCCTCCAGCTAATTCAGGAGCTACATAACGAGGGTCATGTGGGCCGTGATCGCACGTTTCAGCTCCTTACGGCATCTTACTATTGGCTGTCTATGCGCAAGGAAGTGGGCAGATTTGTTCAGCGTTGTCGCATATGCCACTTTGTGAAGGGCGCAACAACCAACGCCGGTCTCTACATGCAGTTGCCCATGCCAACGCAACCTTGGTTCGATATTAGCATGGATTTTGTTCTTAGCCTTCCCCGGACTCAGCGTGGTTTGGATTCTATCTATGTGGTAGTTGATCGGTTCTCAAAGATGTTGCATTTCATTCCGTGCAAAGGTACCGCTGACGCCGTCCATGTTGCCCTGTTACTCTTTCGGGAGGTATATCGCCTTCATGGCTTACCAGCTTCTATTGTATCAGACAGGGACACTAGGTTCGTGAGTCACTTTTGGCGCAGCTTGTGGAGTATGGTGAACACTCGACTCAACTTCAGCGCGCCTATCACCCAAAGACTGATGGCCAGACAGAGGTGGTGAATAGGTTCTTAGACAACTTATTGCGCAGCTTGGTGGGAGATCACCTGAAGTCTTGGGACCAGAAGCTGCCTCAGACCGAGTTCGCCCACAACCATGCGGTTAACCGAAGCACTGATTTCAGTCCATTTCAGGTGGTATATGGAATTGTACCGAGAGGGCCTTTGGACTTCCTTGCGTTGCCCAACAAGGCGCGACCTCATGGGACTGTCGAGCCATTGATGGAGCAATTTGCTCAGACTCACCAGCGAACACGTGATAATCTTATTGCTGCCACATCCAGATACAAAGCCCACGCTGACTTCAAGCGACGTGCTGTGGAGTTCGACGATGGGGATTTTGTCTGGGCCATCCTCACTAAGGATTTCTACCCTGCCCATGAGTACAGCAAGCTGGCGGCCCGGAAGATTGGGCCCGTGGAGATCGTCGAGAAGATAAACCAGAATGCATATCGCCTCCGCTTGCCTAGCCATGTTCACATTTCTGACATGTTCAACGTCAAGCATTTGATCCCATTTTGCGGTGATTCTTATGACGAGGACACGGGCGCAAATTCGAAGGCGAATCTTCTCAACCTGGAGGGGATGATGCGGAGTGACTTGCGCTACAATATACGGAGAAGCGAGATCATCCTAAGGTGCACGTTAGTAGGCGGTGCACATTAGCGAGAGAGGGCGTCGAAGAGTCCGATTAGGTCGTGTAATACCTAGTTTCGAAGAGAACGACGACGCGGTCCAAAATCATCAGCTTTGCTCATGAGCTGTGGGCTTCTGGGCCCATCCGGAGTGTTTTACTATTTTATTTTTTATTTTTAATGTTTTTAGATATATTTTCTTATTTTCAAAATTAGATTTGGCTGGTTAGATTTTATGTTTCCTAATTAGTGGGCTCTGTTTACTATATAAATAGAGCCAGCGTAGTAGGGAAAGCCAATTTGGAATTAATAAAATTTCAGAGTTCTTTCTATAAAACTTGTGATTCGTGCCTAGGGTTCGAATTCAAGTGTCTGCATCCTTTTGCCCACACGTGCTGCATCATGTTGTATATAAAAATGGAAAACATCGAATTTAACTCAATGTTTAAGTCGACATTTGAAACACTAGACATGCCCGTAATGGATGAGTTTGACTAGGATGAGATGGAATTTTTAGACCAACTTGAAATTCGCAGCACCTCTGAGTTGCAGATAATGAACAAGCAGTTGCTACAGCACACTCTTGAACACCCAAAACTGATGCAGTAAGATAGAACAAGGAATAAAGGTTTGTTCACCCAGTTCGGCCAATCTGCCTACGTCTGGGAAGGGCTGAATGAATTCCAACCCTCAATCCACTAGTTTCTTAGGTCCACAGTACAACACGGTTCGACGCACGACACCTATGCTACCTGACCTAAACTAGTCACACAATCAGAACAAGCTCTGACTTGTGTACTGCACACCTACAGACTTGAATTAATTCAGAATAGCTACAACTCTGATCCCACAGTCTATTCTAATTAATTCACTGCTATCTGCAGGTTGCTATAGCACATGCTGTAGCACACAGTTGGTACCAAAACAGTAAGCGTCGCTCCAAGCCTTTTGCTGAGCCGATCGAACCTCTCCACGAGCGCTGCACACTCTGGAGCACTCCCCCTCACTCAATGACCTCCTGTCACTAGCGAGACTTAGCCTCCTGCAGATTTTCCGAGTTCCTCCGACTCGACAACTCTGCCGTCGCCTGCCTTGATCAACCAACAAGCACGTCCTGCTCTGAATTGGTCTTCTCTGATCAAGCTCTGATCAGACTCTGCAAGTCTTCGATCAGCCTTTGGTCCAACCACTCAGCTATGCGCTCACGCTCTGCTCTCGGTGGTGATCCACTCTCTCCGCTCTAGCACTCTGAATATTGCTCTGCTCTCTTTCAATATCTGAGGTGCTTGGATTCTATGTTGGCTGAATACTTTGCTGCTCTGCCCAGACTTCTTTAAATAGAAGTTACATGCTCCATCAATAACAAATTTAGGAAGCCTTCCAAAAAGCTCTCCTAGATTCTTGCAAGTTTGTTGAGATTTGATTTCTTAAAAACCAGCTTTAGAAATCTTATCTGTACCTTGGGATTGCTAAATTGTTTGTTGCTGCTTGAATTTCCTAAGTCCATTAGGAAACCTTCCAAAACTACATGCTCTATCAATATCAAATATAGGAAGATTTCTTAAAGATCTCAACAAGATTTTATCTCCTAATTCGCAGAAACAAATCTTTCCACAATCAAATCTTCTCCTGGATACGGGAATCTCCAATGTGATATTCTCTCTAAATATTTAGAAGCTCCTCCAAGATCTCAACAAGATCATATCTGGGCAGATTGTTCTTTGCGCCAATACTGTTGCTACAGCTCCTGCTATAGCAACTGCTTGTTCACTAAGCTTGTTCACTCTGGCTGGATTTGCACAAGCTGTTGTCTTCACACTGGCAGCTGCATCATCTTGCTCTCTATCTTCACGATACTCTACCAACCTGTTGCGATGTTGGCAGCAACCCTCCGTACGTTCTTTGGGCTACTCCAAGTTAATTGCATTTAGAAAGCTTCAGTTGCTCTTCTCTTCAATTTTGCGCAGCTTGTACTTCACACAGAAATCTGCTATTTAGGATACTCCAGCTCTCTGCTACACAGGTTGCTGTAGCAAAGCCTTGTGCACTCTGCTTGGTCCTTCTGGAACGCTCTGCATCAGCTGCCGTCTTCACACGTTTGCTGTAGCAGACTCTTGTGCACCTTGTAAGAGTTTGTCAATGATGCCATATACCTTAACACAACTGGATATGGAGGATGTTTTTTATGGTTCCAAAACCCCAACATGTATGGGATATCCCATGATTCAATGATATCCCAACAGAAATTATGGACAGTTTGAGACAATTGGGGTGGGAGCTACAATTCGAAAGAAAAGCTGACGCAAGCTATGCCATTCAAAAGTACTTCATATTGAATCGCGTTGAATATCCGACGAAGTAGTCAGACTCCCAGTTGTTAGTTCTTCAATGTTGGGAGGAAGAGAGTAATTGTCCATGGAGGATTCGGATAACAAAGAAAAAGAACTTGTCATTTTGGAAGGATACAAAGTACCGATGGAGCCATATATGCAACACTGACTATATTGCTAAGGAGAATATCCACCTAATGAGACATTTCATAGCCATGGAAATCGGCGATGTTATTAGTGAAAGATTGAGATTGTCATCTGCTGAAATAAAGAGTTCGAATATTCAAGGATTATGGTTTAGAAATACGGTACTTGAAAGCATGGTAGCCCAGACAACAGGCCATGATAAACATTTTCGGAGATTGGGATGAATATTTTGGAAAACTTCACATTTTATGCATGCGTTAGAGGAATTTAACCCCGAAACCGTTGTAAAATGGCATTGCATCCGAGATGAAGAAAATGTTTGTATGATCTAAACTTGATATTTTGGGCATTTGGTTTAGCAATTGAAGCTTTCAAGCACTGTTGGCCCGTGTTGTGCATTGATGGAACTCATTTGTACAGGAAGTATGATGGAAAAGTGCTTGATGTTATTGCATTGGGCATGAACAACCACATATTGCCGCTTGCATTTGCTTTGACTGAGAGCGAGAATAACTCTATTTGAAAGTGGTTTATGAAGTGCATGCGAGAGGGGGTGACGGACCATGATGAGCTGTGTGTAATTTCAGATCGGCACAAGGGAATCATAAATGCAATGCAGGAATCTGAATGGGTTGCTCCTCGAGCTTATCATTGCGTTTGTATTAGACACGTGCAATGCAACTTCACTGTGAAGGTGAAGGATTCCATCTTGAAAAAAAACAAATGGGTCACGTGGAGCACCAGAGACAGAAGATCAAATTTGATAGAGAGTACAAAGATTTGAAGGATCTGTTGCATGATAAACCACAATCGGGGAATTGGTTGGATAGTGTTCCTTGGTACAAGTGGTTATTGGCATACAACGAGTGCAGTAGACGATGGGGTTCTTTGATGACAAATGTCAGCGAATGTTTCAACATTTTAAAGGGTGGCCGAGACCTTTCAATTTGTACACTTGTCCAATTTACTTTCCAACGCATATTTTTTCAAGCGCCAAGATACCTACCACAACAGTGTTGAAATGTTCACCCTGGAGATAGACTTGGGAGATTAGGGAGAAAACACACTATCACTGATTCGGCCGAATCAGTGTTCTGGCTCGTGCAACCTAAAAATTCTCGAGACAGCACTGAGTAAATGATTCGGGCGAATCACTTTTAGCCACCCCGAATCACTTTCGATTCGGACAAAGTCTGCGAACCAGTTTTGATTCAGACAGGGGATGTGCGAATCAGTTGACTCGTGCAGCCTCAAAGCAGCACTGAGTAAATGATTCGGCCGAATCATTTCTGATTCGGGCAACAACCCTTCACTCACCCTTGCCCGAATCAAATTTCATTCGGGCTTATATCCCGAATCAGCCTTCGTTTCCTCCCGTTTTTCTCCCAAACCGCGAACCCTAAATTCTCCCCCACTCCGTCCGACCCCGTCTGTCACCAGCCCCTTTCCTTCCGACCTAGCTTTCTGTCGCCAACACTCCCCCCCCCCGAGAGAACCCTAAACGCAGCCTCCGTCCCGCTTCGCCCGAAACACTCGCTCCAGCTCTAATCCGGCCGAATCACTTTCTACCTGCCCTACTCCCATGGCTCGCACCAATACGAACACAGCTGAGAAACCAACATAGCCGCCCACCAAGAAACTATCCACAGCTCAGAAAGGGAAGGGAGTTGCTAAACCTAAAGCCCCAGCCAAAACCAAGCCACATCCAAGGCGAGCTACTAGCGGCATTGTCTTCCGCCCCTCTTCCCAGCCGTCTCCAGCCAGTACATCATCATCCTCCGCTTCCGAGGAATACAGAACTGTGGGAGAATCATCCCGTGCACCAACCAGCTTAGCCATCGTCCCACATTCGAGCACAGAAAGGGCAAGGAAGCCCTTTCCTTTTAGTGGAGAAATTCTGGCTGCCGATGCTCAGATGAAGGCCCTATTGGCGCAGCCCCACAGCTATGAGGTACTAGCTCCCACTTACCTGCACCGTCCCACGCTACATGAGCTTAAAATCTCGAATGAAATTTGTGATATCTGCATGTTAGTAATTTTCACTATATCCTGATGAGTGATCCAGGTACTTACCCGAGGATGGTTAAGGAATTTATGGCCTCGTTTTCAGCAATATGGGTGGATGGTCGAGCTAACTCAAATTGCAAGGGCAAGAGGGAGCGCTTTGTGCAATTTTGGAACTTCCGTTTGGGCGGACAAGCTTTTAGCTTAGACACCACTGAAGTCACGACTATATTTGGGTGCACTGAGTATGGGAACGACATGACATTCAGGGAAGGCAAATGGTACAAATTCTGGAAAGAAATTACTGAGCAGAACATTTTTTTTACCCCACCTCAGCCAGCTTCGATGATTCAGTCCCCAGTTTGGCGACTGATCCATCGTTTCATTGCGACATTTATTCACATCCGCGAAGATGGTGGCCGGTATGTGCACAACGCAGATATAGACCTTCTGCTTCAAGTTCGTTCTGGCGAGAAGGTTTCCGTTATCCACGCTTTAACTCTCCAGTTCGAGTCCTATCAGAATCCCTAATACAAGGGGCATGCCTTAGGTGGGGGACCATTTATTACGCTCCTCGCGAAGCACTTAGGCTTCACTTTGGACCAATGCACGCCTCTGCCCAAGAAGGTGCTTGACATGGGGGCTTCGCAGGATGCACATGATAGACATCAAGACGAAAGAATGGATTCTTCGTAAGGATGTCCCGAAACAGTTAGAGAAACGGATAGCGAAGAAGAGAAAGAACATGGGGCTCCTCGACTTCCCACCCCACCTAGATCCGCCAGCGAGCAGCTGCCAGCACATGAATCTGCCCCTGCTCATATCTCAGAACCCATTCCAGAATTTAGGCCTTCTTCCAGAGCCCCTCCTCCCTCTGAGACCGAGCCACTTGCACACGAGGACCTGAGATTGATGAGCGCACGATTGGACTCACTTTCAGATTCTCACACGGCGCTCATTCGCTCCCACGAGGTATTATCCACACTGGTCCACGATTTTGTCGCATGGCAAGGAGGTGTCATGGCGCGTATGGCAGCGCACATGGGTATTGCAGACATTCCACCACCGCCAGCACCATTCTCTCAGCCACCATTCCAGCCGACTATGCACCCTGCAGCCGCGAGCGATGACTCCATTTCAGCCATGGTTGAAGGCAGAGGTGATGGAGGACATGGTGAGGGAGCTACCAGGGTAGACAGTGGGGCGCAGCATTTAGAAGAGGAGGCAGCCACTGAAGAGAGTGAAGAATCCGGTCTGGAGAGGCGCACGAAGCGTAGGAATGATGTTTAGATTGTTTTTATGTTTGTCATGACTTATGGTGCTTCTATTACCATGTGAGTTGCTTGACTTGTCGATTTGTACTTTGACGCGCTTCGCCGCGATATATTCTGCATGACAGATGGTTTGCGTACTGGTATGTTTCTTACATTTGGCAGATTTCTCCTTAGAACAACATTTTGAACTGTCCTGGTAAATTGATTCGGACACACTGGCCGAATCACCCTTTTGGCCTTGTCCGAATCACCTATGATTCGGGGAAAATGCTATCCAAGCTCATTTGATTCGGACAACTTGGCCGAATCACATTGTTTTGCCTTGTCTGAATCACATTTTGATTCGGGCACACGCATATTATCCGAACTGAACTGATTCGACCAGGGTGTGGCCGAATCTCATATTTTGCCTTCCCCGAATCAGAAAGTGATTCGGTCAGTCTTGAGCAGCACTTTTCTCAGTTCACTTTGGAAATCTCTGCCACTTATTTGCATTTGTTCGACACCTTCTGCAAGCACTATAATACACTAGGTCATGACTTTAGATGCACACAGACATATCTAAGGGAACTCATTGTATGAATTGTCACACACTTGTTTTTCCAAATCTTTTGCCTAGCTATATGTTTCGCATTGCTATATATGTCATAGGTAGTTGTTTTTCCTCTGGGAATTCAGGTGTTGCGCTAACCTTTTTCTTAAGTTTCAGATTTATTACAACGGATCGGACCATCATTCACGGACCCAGGCGGATGTGCATTTGACTACCTCCACACGCGAGAAGTTCCTTCGCAACTTTCTCTTTATTCTTTATATTGCTTAGGGACTAAGCAAATTTTTAAGTGTGGGGTGTTTTGCGCTTTCGCTTTTATTTGCTTAACAACATGATTCTATGCTACATATTTATTTTGTGCGCATTATATTCGCATGATTGCTTTCATCCTAGTTTTAAGCATTGATCACACGAAGTAATGTTTGCTAAGCATTTAAGTAGTGTCCTTTTTAAATTTTTGGATGACTTGTGTCTTGAATTCATGAATCATATCTTTAAGTCGATTGACATTCTTCGTGATAATTCTATTCGCATGATTCAGTATCTTAACTAGCTTAGTTCGATTCTTTTTAAGTTCTTTCCATGCATGAAAAATAAAGCTAAATTGTCGAGCACAAAAATAAAATAAAAATAGTTTTCACATAAAAACCTTGTACTTTCCCTTGTTTGCTTTTAGGTGACTTTAGCTTTCCTATTTAGCCTTTGCATTGGTTTAGCTCACACTTCATGCTCCATTATATATCAATTAGGCAAATTGTCAAGTATTAAGTGTGGGGTATTTTAAAGTGTTTGAGAAAAAGAAAAAAACAGGAGAGGCACAAGAAAGAAAAAAAATTATATTTTTAAGGTTTTACAAATGCCAAGGGTTAGGAAGGTAAGTTCCCCCTTGAAAGCTTTTGTATAAACACAAGAAAAATATTAAACACACTTAATTCTTGACTTTGTGCCTATTTCGCAAATTCTTTCGCATGTGTGTGAGTAAGGCATTTGCATTTCGCTTTTAGGAAGTGTTTAAGGTATGACCCTCGTAATTTATTACTTGAGCATCAAGATTTGTACGAGTGAATTTTAAAATTTTCAATGTCGAACTCCTCTTCTCTTACGGATTATGACGTATAGTCTAAAACTTGAGAATGAATTTGTTGTCATGAGCTTATGGACTTGCCCTTAGCAAGCATATGTGATTGACTCGACAAAATTCTTGTGTAAGCGATGCTTTTCTTCATATTGCTTGCATAGAAAATTGAGCGATAAATTGAATTTGACGAATGCTAGTTTTGATATTGACTCTATGAATATTTGTTATCATATTGAAGTGAATGATCCTTAGAGTTTGCGTGAAGTGAATGATTTGCACAACTCCATTATTATGTGAGCTGATAAAGAACTACTTGCTTAGCAAACTATATTTGCATTTTGAACTCTTATGGGTGATGGCAAATGGGATTTGTGAGTATTCCTATACTGAAAACTCTCACGACACTATAACTCGTCCACTAGGGTAGCCTAGGGGTTTAAAGGCTTGATGCATATGCTAAATGCATCTGTGATTCCTACGACAGTGAGTTAAGAGTAGATTTTAATTTTCTTTCGTTTAGTTACTTTTAGGTTAGATTACATGAGTAGGGGGTGGATGTGCTATATGTGCGTAAGTTGTGCTACATGCTTTGATATTGTCATATATGATCTAGCATCTTACTCTCCGCTTGACTTGTGCATATACTTGTTCGGGACGAACAAGACTTAAGTGTGAGGTGTTTTGATGAACGGATAAATGAACTTATATTTGTCCATATTTTCCCTTTACTTCTTGTTTGTTCCGTTATTTTATGAAGTCATTTGATGTTTTCTTTGTCCATTTCAGGTTGAAGTGGTCCGAAGAAGTTTCGGATGAATTCTAGTAGATGGAGAGCAAAAGAGAGCAAAATCAATCAAAAGGCAGATTTGATTCGTCTAGGCTGATTGACCTGTTCACCTTCAAAGGCTCGCCGAGCACATGATTCTTATCCGATTGAGGTGTACCGTATCTTGTTGGAAATCTAATTCAAAGAACTACAACTTTGTAGTTTACAACAAGAAGTGATTCGAAGGTTTAAGAGGTCAAAACAGGCCATGTTCTAACGCTGCAGAAATGATTCGCCGAAGAGGAATTCAAGGCTTGGCCGAATCAAACGTGATTCGGCCAGCTTCATTCCAGCATTGAGTAAATGATTCGGGCGAATCAAAATTATGGGGCTGCCCGAATCACTTGATTCGGGAAGAATTCGCCTGTAGATCAAATCTGGGCAGTCTGACCTGTTCATATTCGAAGGCTTGCCGAACGCGCGATTCTTATCCGATTGAGACGTTCTATATCTTGTTGGAAAGATAATTCAAAGATCTTCAACTTCCTAGTTTTCGTCAAGACGTGAATTGAAGTTTTAGATGGTCAAAAAAGCGAGTTTCTAATGCTACAGAAGTGATTCGGACACCCTGTCCGAATCAACTATTTAAGCCTTGCCCGAATCACTTTTGATTCGGGCACGGCAGGTAAATATAAATAGAAAACAGATGGAAAAAAATTAAGGAGAGCCTTGGGGTGCCTCCGGCGCCTAGGGTTCCTCCTTGGGACAAAACCCTAATTCGATAACTTGAAGAATTGCCATGGATTTGGAGAAGACACAACAATTGAGATTCTACATCAACCTTTTACTCATTCCCTACTACTCTACTTCTTTACTTTTCCTTGTTATTCAATTTCATTATGTCTTGTTTCAAACTCACCATGAGTGACACATGAGTGAGTAGTTGTTTAGTAGTAGGGATTTGTATAGATCCCTTAGGTTTGATTGTAATGCAAGACTTGTTTTTTTATCTATATGAATGAAGTTTGGTTGAAAATTCTTATGCTTGTTCTTCATATCAATTTTATGCACACCAAGTGTTTGACGAAATACCTAAGTGAGTATGAATTGATAAAACACCTATGGATGGAATAAGAGTTGAACTTAGGTTGTTTAGGAGATCAAGCATGATTATTTTAGGTTGCTTTTGTGCACGAGAGTGACATTGGCAATCTCTTAGGCTAAGCATAGAGCGGACTTTAGTTAACTATCTATAGACCGAGAGGTTGAGATTAGGAGACTTTTGTTCTACACGATTCAATAGAGCGAGAGTTTGAGAATTGTGTCACTTAGGTATCATTCCCATTCTAGAGAAGGAGCGAGAGTTGAATTTAGAATGTGTGATACCTTACCCTAGAACCATCAACCAAATTAGCTCATATATATATTCATGTTTTGTGTTGCTAATCGCATGACCTAGGGGTGAAATAGGATTCCGACTACGCTTTTTCTATTATTTTCTCCACACCGATTATGCACTTACCTCACTTAGAGGACAAATCCCCCCCTTTTTATTTAGTAGACTTACATTAGGCATTACTAGCTAGCTTTAGACTAATATAGGCTTTTCTCTTGGGTTCGACGCGAGGTCACTCGGATATACATATTGTTTGAACACCGTGATTGGACTAGTATTCATACTACCGCTACAACCACAGCGTTTCACGTGTCCTACCTTCCCAAGTGCCAACACACAGTGTGATCTATCAAACGTACATACTTGCTCTTTCTAGGGGGAATGGACTTGTTCTTTATCCTTGGTTAAAAGTCAATGGACGGTGGTTCTTTGTTGCTGGCTTGCTTCTTCCATATCATGTAGGCAGGTTCGTTGGCTCTTGTGAACAGGTGTGGCCACGCTGATGGAGTTTGTTCCTTTTATTTTTTCTTGTCCTTCATTGTTGTGGACGGGTTCGTGGCAGCAACGGTTCCGGTCGATCCTAAACCTGGGCGTAACCGGTCCTTGAAGTCCGTTTCAAGGGTTTTGACTTTTTTTTTCCATCAGCCATTTTGATTTCCTTATTTCATCATCGGCTTTGAGGATTTTTAGCTCCTCGGTCATTATCTCCTTTTCGGACTCCAGATCGTGTACATGTCCTCTAAGTGCCTCGATCTGTTTCTCCTGCTCCTTCCGTTCGGTTATCAGCCTTTCATTCTCATTTCTTAGGAGCTGGATTTCTTTGGTGTGATCTTTACAGGTACTAACTGTCTCGTTCAGTTCGTTCTCTAGCTTCTTAGCCTTCTCTGCCCATAAGCTGTTGTTCTCTTCAAGGCCTTCAAACAGTTCTTTATGCTGTTCTATTTCTTCCAGTAGCTCTTCATTCTTGGTTACCATAACTTTTAAGGCAAGAGATAGTTTAGCATTTTTAGAAAGAGAAGGGTCAGAAAGTACCTCAGTGGACAGGTCCTCAGAATGAGCCATCATGCACAACCTTTACTCAGAAGGTTCCTCCTCGCTTTCTTCATCTGATGCTCCCCATGCGGCAATCATAACTTGTCTATTCTGGTGGGGTTTGATGACGTCCTTCAGCTTCACACGACAGTCCTTTGCCATGTGTCATTTCTTTCCGCATCGAAAGCATTTACAGATTGAAGTTTTGGATTCTTTGGCGTTTACCTTATTCTCTGGTTTGAAGCTGGTCATCTTGAATGCTCTCGTCATTAGGGCGACCAACTCTTCCAGGGTGATGGTTTTGATGTCGCTTTGAGCTTGGAAGGCAATACACATGGCATCCCACTTCGAGTTCAGTGCTCCTAGGAACTGGTGTGTAACCTTCCAGTCAGGGATCTGTTCTCCAAGAAACAGCAGCTGGCCCACGTATCCTTTAAATCTTGAGAAGAATTATTCAAGGGACTCGTCCCTTCCCTGGACAGCCTTCTCTTAGTCCTTTGAGGCCGCTAGTATCCTGTTCCTTTGAACGTCTACATTGCCTGAGTACAGGTTCCTCAGTGCCGTCCACATATCCTTTGCGGTTTTGTGAGTAATTGCGATGTTCCTATCTCCATCGTATAGTGCTTGAAGGATCACTTTAATAGCTCTACTGTTCTTTTCTAGGGCCTTATAGTCAGCATCGTCATAATCTTTCCTATCTTTTTCTTTGGTTGGATCGGACTTGTCCATGATCATATATGGTCCTTTTTCAATGACCCTCCAGACCTGTCCATCCAGTCAACAGACATGAGCTTCCATCTGCCGTACCCACCAATCGTACTGGCCGACCTTCAGCATGGGCGGCTTCCAGAATGAGTCTACGTTTGATCCCACCTTCCTGCAAAACTAACAAAAATCTAGAGCCGGGCTCTGATACCACTTGTTGAATTGTTGCGTTAGCTTAAGTTTAACTTGGGTTCACTGCGAACGTTCCCTAATTACAGTTTGCACAGCGGATAAATAATGTAATGCAGAAAGATAAAGTAAGGAACTCGTACACAGCAATTTATAGTGGAAACTCTAGTACAACCAGTACTCAGAGAAAAACCACTTTCAGCTTTCATTGAAAGGATTTGAGAAGCAGTCTTTTATTGCAGTGTACCGATATACTTTTCACAAAAGACTAGACAAGTTGAATAGCACCCGAATCTCCAATTCGCCCTAGACCCACCTTCTATCTTCTATGAATCAACCGGACTGCTCTGCGGATGTTTCCCCTTTGCGTTATTCAGCAGCTCACTGAACTGGTCTATCGGATCCTTCCTCAGACGCAGCAACGTGCAGCAGCTCAAAAACCCAGATCGACCTCACCAAAATTCTGAACTCTCTTCTGTAGACCGAAGTCTTGATTTGAGACTTTGAAGCTCTATTTATAGTGCTAGGATCTCTATCTTTCATTGGATCTTCTTGCTTCCTAATCAAGAAACCAAAAAGATAATAACAAGATAAAAGATAATAGATATTTCTAAATATTTGAATTATGGTACGAAATATCTAAAAGAAAATCCTAACAATATTTCAAATATTTCCTAGATTACTTAATTATCTCGTTTCTAAATATCAAAAGATATGCATCTAATCAATATAGATTTAGAAATCTAATAATAAGCAATGCAAGAATATTCTGCTGCTTAGCTTAGTGTTTGTTCCATCAAAACCTGCTGGGTACATGTCCCAACAACTATGTATGTATTTGAGTAAATATCAATTATCATTGCGCCTCTACCCTTAAAAGTTATTTCTTAACTACGATTCCCTTTGTTGAGGCGTAACTCGATTATTTCTAGCTCGTTTAATCAATAATTATCATTATACGATTAACTGAGATAGAAATCTTAAAGTCCTAGTCTTCTAAGCAAAAATGTCAGCTGCTTCAATAAGATTGTAGACCACTGTCGTTGTCACAACTACTTAAGGTTGATTCGATAGTCGAGTTTTTCACCTCGTCCTATTGGTATTTGTATTAAACTTATGTGTTCACGCATTAAGACTTTTATCATACACCTTGTATGCATAAACTAAAATATGTAATAATTTTAAATCAAATCTTTAAAGTGACATAGCAAATATGTATATTCATCGCATAATTATAGGTGGAGTAGAAATAGGATGAGTAGGACCCTAGAATAAGGGTCACTACTCACACATCACTTATTGGACAGGCATACATCAAAAAAATTAAATCTGGAAAATAGAACAGAAATAAAAGAATGATGAAACTTCTCTATGTGTATTGAATTTTCACTTTCCTTGATGTTGCCTTCCTTTCTTCTACTAAGGACTGGCCTAATCCCCCTCTTTTCTCTTAAAATTAGGTCAAAGGATATTGATTTTATTTGTGAGAGTTAGATCTTGGCTTTAAACCGTGTGCTCTTCAAACCGATACGGGGTGATACGAGCTTGAATACCTCAATGGCAACACCTACTCGTACTGTCGTACTAAATTTTGGGTGATATGACAGTACTCACCACTAATATGTCCATATCACTTATTAAGTACGAGAAACGAACTCACTATTTTTTTTTCAAGCTGTACTTGTCATTGATATGGGTATTGTTCACACAACGGTCTTCAACTGCTGATTTGATCATCTAAGCCTCCGAATTTTGTCTTGATGTAAACGGAAGAGTGTATAACTCATTGAGTCAGCTTTGCACTGATACGTGTCTTGTTCAAATATGTGCTAGGCAAGCCTTTGATGAAGAGCATTTTAGTGTGCTTAGGTTTTTGGCCGGTTTTCGTTCAAATCGTCGCACAAAGCATCGTTTTCCTTCTAATAAGCAACAGAACCTCTATTTAATGATATTTGACTTGAAATATAAGAGATAAAATGAAAACTAAATGTCTGAAAAAATAACGATATTCTAGTGTGAATGAAGTGTAATTGGTTGATAATTCGACCGATCAGCGCTGCACAGTTTGTACAAAAGTCCCGAACCACACAACCCCAAGTGTGAGATATGACTGAGTCAAGATCAACCAACAATTGTAGATAGTGTAGGAAAATATAAATGCCCGACCCATCTGACATCATATATGCACGCTCATACGTATCTCCATGGAAGGCCTTAACAATGTGTTGGAAGCAAAATTGCAATGAGAGAAAGATCAATCAATTGTTTTGGAAGGAAAATTAGATGTTTATGGGTAGTGCAATACTAGTAAGTAAATGGGAAAACATAGCACAAAGGAGAGGGAATCATGCTGGACAAACTCAAAATATGGATCCACGTTCACAATTAGCTACTGGAACTAATGAACTAGTTCATACATATTTCTGTTCCCATTCCCGTCGGAGTACAATCAAGCAGAACTTGAAGGCTGGATGAAATTGATGGGGAATATTTGGATAGTCAAATATATTTTAGAGTTGTCGATAATGTTATTGGACAATCAAGTACATCAACTCCTCCCGAGCAAGTCGATGAGTTCATGTGACGTTCTTTCCGAGCCATCAATCAACTCAAATGTCTTAGTTTATGGCAGTGACAAATTTATCAAATCTTAATCACAAATTTGTGTTGCAGTTACGGGTCACAATACAACTCATTCCGGATGATCACAGATGGATGATCTTTCAGCGTTGTTACATCCAAGTCCAATTGACTTTACATAGTTGACATTACAGCTTAATCATCGTTCCACAATTATATGGGTCATCAAGATTTGTGTTATGTTTATAAAATTTAGTGTGCTTCAATATTATAAGTGCTTCTACCATATATTTTCTCATCTTACGTGGGATGATGATGTGGGACTTGAATGTGAGCATTGCCCTTATATTGTGAGAGCGGGCTTCTAGCTATGCATACTTGTACATAATATGAAGGTGGAAACTCACGGTGACCATGTCTTTCTTACAATATTGATTGAGACACACACATACCATCTCATCCATACAAAGATGACAATGACCCTACAGGTATATTACTGTACTACATATTGATGGTAGGGCAGTCACCGGAGTAAACAAATGATCAATCATGAAGGGGCCAGTACCAAACCATTTAAGACGATAAAAGTAGAGATTCAAACTTCCAGCGCAGTTTGTCGGTCGGAGTACCCAGCTATTGTCTCTTTGTCTGTCCACTCACACGCCCGCACACGTTATGATAATAATTCGGTTGGGCTTTGATTCCGCCACGAAAGAAGCGAACTGTTCGAATCGATTTAGCTCTACAAGAATCTTGACCGACGGTTATTTATGCTTATTTATGTTTTCACACGTGTATAAGTTGTGTTTGACTTGGTCTCACATACATACTTTTATTTTATTTCCTTGCTTCTCCTCGGCATACCTACCTACACTTGCTCCTACTAAGGTATTTCATGAGTTTGGTATCTATTTTCCGAAGATTATGTGTTAAGAAAATTTGTGCAAAATTATATCTTCTTTCATATAACCTTTTTTTCAAATGTTTGATATGACCACCAAAATTTTATCCGATTATTTGCTTCATTTTTCTAAAATTTGTATTGTTTCTCAAACATTATTTGTCATTTTGATGCATTTTTTTATGCTTCAAACCAAGTATATTTAACGACAGACTTCGAGGTGCATTGGAGTCGAGACGACATTTCTGACTTATACTGACTTAACACGACACTCAATGCCCATAATCAACGTCGTCAGAGCAGCAAAACCACTCATGTTCTGATGTTGGTCAAGTGGGAAGCACACAAGCCACTATATGTGGATGTCGTTAGAAATCACTAACCACCAAAACTATTCTGAATCAATGAAATAATAACAAGTTGGGATTGAGTCACGTTGGACGTTGTCCTTGAAGCAATATTGCCGGTCGCATGTGCTGGACTTGACTTGGCAATTCATTCCCCAAGATAAAACAATCCTTCAACAAGCACTATGTACTAGAGCCCTTATTGATAGAACTGAAAGTGATAGTCGAATACCACCACCAAAACTGAGGTAAAAATAATATGCTTCAGGGAATCTTTCAACAGACTCCCTTAGAAAATTCAACCGTTCCCAAGATATTAGGAGACAATTATCCCAACCGACTTGACAAATATTTAGTCTTTGTCCGCAGGTACGGGCACACACAAATTAGGCCAGATCCGTCAAGTATTTGCACTCCGTACACCAACATGCAGAGCCCATGGGAGGACTGATTAATTTTTTATTAATATTAGGAATGAAGTTATATATAAACTCAACATTCCTACAATTCCAGCCAATGTGGGAGAATGATCTTTAAGTCATTTTCTTTCACCCATCCAATTCTAGCAATTTATTTTAATCTAACTTCGAGCATCGATTTCTCATTCGATATTCATCCGATTTTGACATTTCAAGGATCAGCTTCATACTCCTTACTACAAAGAACTTTTCATTAGACTTCATCATTTCAATCTGAGATATGTTCTCCACATTCAAATTTTGGTCGTAAAATGGGGCACAACCCATTTTCTTCACGCATTATTCCAACAGATATCTTCCTATTTGAGCGTACACAACCTGGAACAGACCCCCATTTGGTCCATACAGCACCCATCCAGCTCAGGCGAAGTCTAAGCTCATCTGGATGATGTCAGCGTTATCCATGCATCATCTCATGCTAAAGCTCATCCACACATTGTCTCACTATTAAATACACAATTCGAGACAGTGCATCTCATCGTACAAACTATAATATACCTTACCATTTTCTCATAAATTATCTTATACCTTTGGATCTCGAAATTTCCGACCCTTTGTATCTTGGTACAATCTAGTATATTTATGAGGAACGATGTGAGTAAGGCCCTGATCCAGAAGCACGATGAGTAGAAATTTCACTGACTAAGTCATTCCATTTTTAGTGAAATGTCTTCGTTTTTCAAACCTTTGTCGATTTTTAAACCATTTCTTTAGTATTTCAGGCAAGATTTAACTAAATAAGAGAAAAACAAACGAACTCGACGCCGCAATCAAGAAAAACCAATATTTTCGACAGAAAACAAGGACCGCCCATGCCAATTTAACCCGTGATAAACAAACAAGAAGCAAGGCACGATAAAACACTCGGTCAATGCCGAAAAAGTCTGGTCGTGCAGAGCAAAATCAAGCACGACATGACCGACTCTTGGAATTTGCCGATGGGCTGATGAAGACAAGTTCGGGCCGTGCTTATGTGTGTTGGGCAAGAGTAGAATGGGGCATGACCTGACCATACTCATTGTCTATTCAGAAATCTACCGATGACAAACAGACCAGCATGCCGTACAAGAGATTGGTCACGCTAGACAAAAGGCAAGATCGGACAAAACTCACTATTCGTGCCGAACTCTCCCTTACCTACTCGAAAAAAACTAGCACAACACGCTTCAGCCAGTTCCGAGTGAGTATAAGAGTGTGCCGCACTTGGGGAAACCAAAAGTCAGAATTTTGGTTGTAAATATTATGCATGGAAAATATAATAAACACTAAATCTGGTTCTAAGAAAAAGGCAGAGAGAATTTTTGTGTTTTCAAGGTTAATTTGCCAAAGTGATAATGTTATGGCGTTCAATTGAAAAAACCTATCAAAGTGTACAAGCCCAGTGTACAAGCAGTTGCTATAGCAGGAGCAGTAACAGGGAACTGTAGCAGCAGAACAATAGTTTTGGCGCAAAGGATAATCTGCCCAGATATGAACTAGCACTGCAATGGGAGGCTGATGGGGCGTATTTATACGACTCGCTAAACCATTTAAACCCAACTATTTCGACATGTTTTTATGTGAACAATTACTTCTTAGTGTTGTTTGCATTTCAGGTGTTCGGAGTACATGAAAAAAGACTTGCGACTCAAAAAGGTATTTTTAGGGAAAAAATCGAGCATCGAAGGAAATGGGCTGCGCATCGCAGTGAGTTAGGCGCCGGCAGAGAACATTAGTGTCGCGCGCCAGACTTTAATCTCTTCTCCGGGCGCGCAACTTAATGTCTTCTTGGGGTGCGGTCAGCTTATGATGACGTCAGCAATCGGGCCCGCGGCCCGAAATCAATTTTTAGAGCCCAATTTCAATTAGGGTTCCGAGAGGAGAGGAGACGACAGTTTTGGACGAGACAGAGGTTTTGAGGAGACAACCGGACGGAATTGTGGAGTTTGGCGTGAACAGTGTTTTTCGGGTGAATAGTGTTTCTGGCGTGAACAATGTTTTCGGCATGAACAGTATTTTCATTCTTTTCAGTTTAATGTATTTTTCAGTATGACTATGAGTAACTAAATTTCTGTTTCAGTTTAGGGATTTTCAGTTAGTGACATTCATGTTTGAGACTTGGATTTAATGCATGTTTCTATTCAATCGTAAGTTCTGGATCTTAAATTGCATGAATTGTATTGCACGGTTAGCGTATACTTTGTCGTGAAACTATCCGCTCATCAATTCTGATTATTAACTCTTGTCGAAGTGACCAAACGTTTGAATAGGATCATATCTTTAGAAGTCGATGATAACAGTCACTATTGAATTCTCTGAGCTGAATATTTCTCTCGATTGACATTCACACTTTTCTTACATTCGTTCTTGCGACCATTTACTTAAACCCCCTTTAGTTCAGTATTTACAGGAAATCGCTTCACAGTCAGTTCTCTTGGGTTCGACCCTTGCTTGCCGCTACACTAGCTTGGAGATATAAATACAAGTTTGGCGCTCACAACGATGCGCGTCAAAGGCCTTCAAATATTCTTAGAATACCCCCAATGAAGATTTCGTGTCACAGTATGAAGATTTGATTGGGAAATCAAATATCCTACAAAATAAGAGATAGGATCTTGTTGAGATCTTTTAGGAACTTCCTAAAGTTGATATTGATGGAGCATGGAGTTCCTATTTAAAGGAGGTTGGGTAGAGCAGGAAGCGATCGATCCAAGAGGGAATCCAAGCACCAAGATATCGAAGAGTAGAGTTTGAGCGCATAGCTGAGTGGTTAAAGCAGAGGCTGATCGAAAACTTGTAGAGTCTGATTAGAGCTTTATCGGAGAAGGCCAATTCAGAGCAGGACTTGCTTGTTGGCTGATCAAAGTAGGCGGTAGGTGAGTTATCGAGTGGAGGAACTCAGACAATCTGCAGAAGGCCTGTTCTCGCTAGTGACAGGGGGTCACTGATTGAGGGGGAGCATCCCGAAGTGAGGATCACTCACGGTAGAGTTCGAACGGCTCGGCAGAAGGCTTTGGAGCCACGATGATAGAACCTGCACAAGCTAGTTGCACAAGCGTGTGCTATAGCAACCTACGGTGAGATTGTTTAATTAGAATAGGCTAAGTCTGAAGACCAGAGTTGTAGCTATTCTAGGTTAAATCAATTGTGTAGGTGTGTGTGACACAAATCAGAGGGTGTTCTGATTGTGTGTGATCTACTAGTTGAGGTTGGGTAGCATAGGTTTGCCGTGTGTCGAATTTGTGTTGTACGGAGCACCTTAAAGACTAGTGGATTGAAGACTGGAGTATAGTCCTTCCCAGACGTAGGTAGTTGGTCAAACTGGGTGACCAAATCACTGTTCATTATTTTTCCTTACTGTATAAGTTGCTATAACAACTTCTTGTACCCTCAGTAACTTAAAGGCGCTGCAAATTTCAATTGGTATCTGAGCGGGAACTCGACACACAGAGTGAAGATTCTGTCCGCCTAGCTGAGAAGAGCAAGAAACAATGAAGGAAGGTCAGAGTACAAGCCGGCCACCATTGTTGGAAGAAAGCAACTATGGGCATTGGAAGGCAAGAATGAAAGCAAGCCTCAAGGCTAATGATGAAAAGACTTGGAAAGCCGTTGTGGCTGCATGGCCTCCTCCCTTGACGATTGATGAGAAGGGAGTCACCAGGAAGAAACCAGAGGAGGAATGGACTGATAAAGAGGAAGTTACAACAACTTGTAACTCAAAGGCTCTAAATGCTATTTTTTGTTGGTTTAGATGATAACAATTTCAGGTTGATCTCCAACTACGATATTGTAAAATAAGCCTGGGAGATTTTGAAGACATCTCATGAGGTCACTGACAAAATAAAGAAATCCAGGATGCAGATTATCACTTCTCAGTTTGAGAGCTTGAAAATGCAAGAAGAGGATACCATCACTGGGTTCAACGCAAAGTGTGTGATCTGTCAAATAAAGCTCATGCCCTCGGAGAACCAATTCCAGAAGAGAAGCTGATAAGAAAAGTTCTCAGATCATTTCCAACTCGATTTGACATGAAAGCTTAGAATACCAAGAGTATGAGGCTAGAAGAGCTGATATGATCTCTCAAGCAGCTTGAGATGAAACTAAGCAAGGATGACTCTCAAGAAAAGGTCAAAAATGTTGGACTAACTGCTGCGACAGAAGGAAAGAAGATCTCAAGGGAGGATCAGATTGGCTTGCTAGTCAAGAATCTTGATAGATTTCTGAAGAAAATGAACTTTGGACCTGATCCATCAAATCAACTCAGAAGAGGCAGAGGCAGTCAAAGGAAGAGAAAAGAACCTGCTCTAGAAGATGATGAGAAGAAGATGAGGAGGAAAGGTCCACAGTGCTGAAGCTGCGAAGAATATGGACATTGAAAGGTGAACTTTACGGATAAACAAACAGGGAAGACCAAAGCCTTCTCAGTCAATAGGAGTGATGATGATACTGACAACAGCGAAGACGAATGCAACATTGTCAAATCTAGAACAATCAGAAAATTGGTCAATAGCACTGAGAAAGGAGGGCACGGAAATTAGATCAAGAATAGCAACCCCTGTACCATCATCAGAGTACTGGAAAAAGTCCGAAGAATAGAAATCGAAGATGCTATGCCTGTGATCGCAAAGGACACATTAAGAGGGTCTGCCTGTCTATCGTCAGATACCTGAGACCAGCTATAGTACCCAGACAGCAGAGACGAGAAAGAGCTATGAACTTGTCAGCAGAGACAAGGTTATTGTGGATGCAAGTATGGCAGTGTTTGACAAAACCAGAATGAGTGATCAAGGAGCTGCTGCAGCTCAATCAATCAAGAAGGCCAGCAGGAGTAGACAGCAGTAGCAAACCAGCAACAGATGCAGCAGGGGATGCTGCAGCAGGTGCTGGTTCAAGAGCTAGTTCAACTGTCCGAGTAGCAGTTCTTGTGCTGGGTGAGTTTGGAAGGTTTTGAAGGTTTGGCAGCTTTGTGAAAGTGCTTAGAAGAATTTCTAAAATACCGTTGAGCATATTCCAGCAAGGTGTACTTGTCAGAGAAGGAGATTTGCATTGAAGATATTAATCAAATCTAATCTCCTAGATTTTAGGAGATAATTGATCTTGTGGGATTATGGCCTAAACCTGGAAATTGCTTAAAGTGGTGAGGGTATTTAAGCAGAAGGTTTGAGGGCTGTAGGTGGTTATCGAAGCTGAGTGATACACGAGAGTAGACACGAAATTCAGAGTGAGGATTTTTCTGGGTGAGCTACGAGAGTTGTTCTTCGATCAACACACACGGGCAGAGCGTTGAGGGCAGAGCTGTGGTGCGTATTGCAGAAGAGAATCAGGTCTTGCAGAGACTGATTCGTGCATTGATCTGGAAGCCAATTTAGAGCTGTGGAGCTTGTTGGTTGATCAAAGGCAGCCGCGGGAGAACTGACGGGTGGAAGGCTCGGTGGAGGTTCGTGCGGAAGAACTCACTAGTGGCAGGTGGTCACTGAGTGAGGGGGAGTTACTCAGAGTGTGCAGCGCTCTTGGAGTGGTTCGATCGGCTCGGCAGGAGGCCTTGGAGCGACGCGGACAGAGTGCTTCAGCTGGTGTTACAGCTGTTGCTGCAGCAACCCTGCTGAGTAGTGTAGGCTAGAATAGGCTGAGTTCTTGTAGAGGATTGTAGCTATTCTAGGCTGACATATTGTAGAGGGTGTGCTGGCACAAATCAGAGCTTGTTCTGATTGTGTTGAGTAGTCCACACGGGGTTAAAGTAGCATAGGTTGCGTGCGTTGTAACCGAGTGTGCTTTGGACCTTTGGTTGAGTGGATTGAGGACTGGAGAATAGTCCTCCCCAGACGTAGGCAGATTGGCCGAACTGGGTGAACAAATCTGTGTCCCATTCATTGTCTGCTGTGTCTACATTTAAGTGAACAAGAGTGTGCTGCAGCAACTGCTAGTTCACAAATCTGCATAAGTAGAGACACTTGAAATTTCAATTGGTATCAGAGCGGGAACTCGACACACAGAGTTTAAAAGGTCCTACAGTGTCTCTGAAGTTGCCAAGACAATGAAGGAAGGACAGAGCACGAGTAGACCTCCACTTCTGGAAGAGAGCAACTATGGTTATTGGAAAGCTAGGATGAAGGCCTTTCTCAGGGCCATTGACGAGAAGACATGGAGAGCTGTTGTGATTCAGTGGTCTCCCCCAATCACCATAGATGAGCAAGGAGTGACAAGAATAAAACCTGAAGAGCAGTGGACTGTTGAAGAAGGTGCTGCAGCAACTGGTAATTCAAAGGCTTTGAATGCAATTTTTGCTGCAGTTGATGCTAATAACTTCAGGTTGATCTCAAACTGTGACATGGCCAAGCAAGCATGGGAGATTCTGCAAACTGCCCATGAGGGAACTGATAGAGTGAAGCTGTCAAGACTCCAGATAATTGCCACACAATTTGAGAATCTGAGGATGCTGGATGAAGAAACAGTCACTGAGTTTAATGCTAAACTCTGTGATCTTGCAAATGAAGCTCATGCCCTTGGTGAGCCCATCCCAGAAGAAAAGCTTATCAGAAAGGTTCTCAGATCGCTGCCCACAAAGTTTGACATGAAGGTGACAGCCATTGAGGAAGCTCAGAATGTCAGATTCATGAGGTTGGAAGAACTGATGGGGTCTCTCAAACAATTTGAGATGAAACTGGTCAAAGAAGACATCACCTCCAAGGACAAGAATGTTGGGTTGAAGGCTGAAGCAGAAACCAAGCAGACAGTTCCAGACGATCAGTTGAACATGCTTGTTAAAAATCTAGGGAAGTTTCTGAAAAACATGGAATCCAGAACTGAGAGAAGCTCTTCCTCGCGAAGACAATTCAGACGGGGCAGTGAAAGAAAGAAGAAAGGGAAAGAACCAGCTCTGGACGAAGATGACAAGAAAGAGATGAAAAAGGGAGTTCAATGTTGGAACTGTGAAGGATATGGACACATTGAGGCTGATTGTCCAAGCAAACCCTTCAAGAATTCTGAGAAAAAGAACAGCAAATCCATGACAGCAAAATGGAGTGATTCGGATGAGAGTGATGAAGAAAACTGTGTTGTACTGACAAGTGTTTCAGATGTCCACCTCAATGAGCTAAACAAGGTAGAAATTCACTATGGGATTGAAGTCTCTGAGAGTGAAGATGACGAAGACTCCTCTGACAGTTTTGCTGATCTTCTGAGGAAGATACTCAAACAATGTGAGGCAGTTCTTCAGACCAATCAGACCTTGACGGAAAGAGTAAATCTCTTGGAAGAAGAACGAAGGAGATGTTTACCCTCAGTCGGCAATCAAGTTACTATTCTGAAAAGAGAAGATTCAGAAAGACAGACCTCTGTTGAATCCACTCCAGCAGCAGCCAAGACAGCTGACCCGCAGAGCAATATTCTGGACGAAATATTATCTTACCAAAGACTTGGAAAAGGGAAAACAGGGCTTGGATATACTGGTGAAGAAAGCTCTAAAGGGACAGTGTTCATAAAAGCCTCAGATGGTGAGACAGATGAGAAGAAGAATTCAGATGTCTCCTCAAAAAAGGCAGAGAAAATTGGATCTAGACATGTGAACAAGAGGATGCTGCAGCATCATGGACAACATTTTTCTCAAACAAAACAAAAGTCTCAGAACAAGTGGAGTACTGGTACAAGTGTTGGGAAGCAGAAGATCAACTCCAATCTGAAGCAGCAACACAGAACTTGCTCAGCTGAAAAAGGGGGAGCAAAGTCCAGAATCAGCACATGTTGCACAAAGACTCCATTTCATGTTGCTGCACAAGGGCACTGGATTGCTAAAAACAAGGGTAAATCAAAGATGGTACAAATATGGAAACCCAAACAAAGAGTTAGGAGGCTGGAAGATCAGAAGAAGAAAAGCTCTGGTGTATTCCAAGTATGGGTGAAGAAGGCTCCACCAGAATCTCTCAAGGATCCTCTGAGCAAAAATGCAGCCTGAAGTGAATAGGTGAACAAGCTCACATGTGTTGCAGCAACCTGGTCCAAATTAGCTTGTTCACATGTGTTGGTTGCTAAGGATGGAAAGGAAAATATTTGCACATGAGAAGCACGTGACTTACACTTCAAAAAGGAAAAGAAAATAACGGGTAAATATTTTCTAGGGCACAGATCAAGAGCAAAGGGCTTCTCTGAAATCTCTGCTGATCATCCTTCGTGCGCTCCTCTCTCCTTCCACATCTCTGCAGCAATGGTGAAGACACG